>SMDT01000252.1:0-192453 GCA_005392925.1 Aquilaria sinensis
AGACATAAATAATAATTCTCCCCCTTCATTAAATATTCTTCAATTTTATCTTTCCCCCTTTTTGTCATAATCAAAAAGATATATAGGTAATCAAAATAAATCATGAAAAATTCTCAAACAAGATTACCACAACATGCAATAAGCTCCCCCTTAATCAAGGCATACAAACTTTAAGGAATTTTTACAAGAAAGCATGCTCCCCCTTTATCCAAGCATAAAAAAAATTTCTCCCCCTTTCTAGATCAAGCCAAATATCAACTAATATGCTAGCAACATAATATTTTCCATACAAAATCATATCATCAAAATATTAGAACAAATCCACAATGATCATGGTAACATAAAACACATCACAAATCTTTCAAGAATTATGAATAACTCATATATACTCATCAAGCAACATACCACAACCAAATAGCTCAATGCATCAATAATTACCATTAACCAAATAAAATCAACAATGTTACCACAATTAGAGCTTTAATCTCAAGCATTTGTCATTGTGCTTCAAATCCCAATTCCCTTGTGCTTAGAGCTTCATGTAGAATCATTCTTTGATTGCTCCATACTCTAGCACCTTACATGAGATTTCAAGTTTTGATTTTTGGTACCCAAATTTCTTTGGGTCCTTGAGGGTTAGCTCCAATAATTTTAGTTCCTTTAGGAACCCATACTAATTTGTAGCCAAAACAAACTTTTCCTTTTCTAACCATGCATTCATAAGAATAATGACCTTTTCCACCACAAGCATGATATGTTACAAATGAACTACTTGATGAGGATGAGGATGAGGATGAGGATGCATCAATAAATCTATTCCTAAATTTTCTTTCCTTCATCAATGGATTAAAACCTATACCAGCCTTATCATAAACACCCTTTTGTACTCCAAGTAACAAGTCAAGTTTTTCTTTTCCCTTGACAAATCTAGACAAAGATTGTGAGAGATTAAAGTTCTCCTTTTTTATCTCATCTCTTTCTTTAGTCAAGGATGCATTCAAAAATTTCAATTCACCTACTTGTTTGGCAAGTTTTTTAGAATCCTTATAAAGAGCATTGAAAGCATTTTGTAGTTCTAAGTATTCACTACTTATAGATATGTATGAGCTAGAAGAGTCACTTGAATAACTTATTACCTCATCTTCTTCTTTTGCCATAAGACATAGATTGGAGTAGCTTTGATTTCTTGATGAGGCTTCATCTTCATCCATCATTAGGCACAGGTTGACATCCTCACTTGAATCACTTGAAGTTGAACTTTTATTTTAGGATTGATTACTATCACTCCATGTTCTCATGGCTTTGCCATTTTTCTTCTTGCTTTTTTTCTTTTGCTTCTTGTGCTTCTTTTTCTTCTTCAATGGACAATCAAATTGTAGCTGCCCGGGCTCCTTACAATTGTAGCAAATTATATCATCCTTCTTCTTCTCATGCCTTTCTCTCTTGAAGTTTTTGCTTCTTGGTTTCTTAAACATCTTGCTAAACTTCTTTGCTAAGAGAGCCCCATCAATGTCTCCATTTTTACTTAATGATGAGTTATCCTCTTGGGCCTTCAAAGCCATTGACTTATTATTTTTTTTGTATCTTTCCTCAACTTGTTCCTTCATCTCATAAGTCAACAACTTTCCAAAGAGCTCATCCACATACATGGTTTTGATGTTTCCTCCTTCATTGATGGCTTCAACTATGCTCTTCCATGGTGGAGGTAAACTCCACAAGATCTTCCTCACCAGCTCCTCATTTGTATACTCCTTCCCAAGTAACTTTAGTGGTGTGAGGATCTCATTGAATCTTCTAAACATTTCTTGAATGGTTTCATTTGGCTCCATGGTAAACAACTTATATGCCCTCATAAGCATGTGCATTTTGGTGTCCTTCACTTGTGTGGTTCCTTCATACGTCTTCAATAGCTTGTTCCATATATCCCTAGCATTTCCACAAGAAGAAACCAAATTGAATACATCGGGGGTTAGTGCACAATATATAATATTCATAGCTTTTGCATTCATGGTGCACATAAGATCATCCCCCGATTCATATTCCGTCCGATCTTTTGGTACTTGTTTACCATCAACTACTTTTATAGGAATTTTAGGACCATCCCTAATGATCCTCCATAAAGCATAATCAATTGCTTGAATGTGAATTTCCATCCTAGTTTTCCACCAATTAAAATTTGTAGAATCAAACAATGGTGGCCTAGATTGACTTTGCCCCTCAAGATGCATAAAACTAGTGGTTGCCATGGATCTTTTGATTTTAAAACCGCAAGGTTTTGAAAACAAAAATCACTAAGCTCTGATACCAATTGTTGACCCAAGTGCAACCAAGAGGGGGGTGAATTGGTTGGGTTCCAAAAATAAAGCACAAATGAATTCTTGAAACCCCAAACTCAAATTCAATTTGAGGAACAATGATTAACTCTATTTTACTCAGAAAATGACTACCACAATCCACCTAGAATTTGCTTTGAAAGCTATCTTTGAAGTAGTTTTGAAAACAAGCAAGTTCAACCAAAACAAGTTGCATAAAACACCCACCAAAGCTCAAATAGGTAGAGAGAAGAAGAAGCTTGGACAAGGGAATTTTTATAGAGGTTCGAACTCTCCTCTTGAGAGCCTACTCCTCTCCTCAAGCTCACCACTTGAGAGTTTTCTTCTCTACTATGAACCACAATGATACACAATAGCCTTCAAAGGCATACAACACTTTGGTAGATCCTTCTACCTTCACCTCTCACTAGTTTTGCCAAAGGCTAACTAGAAACCCTTCTAACCCTCTTTCCCTTACAAGGAAATCACTCAACCACTCAAGACAAGCTCAACAATTCGTGGTTACAAGGTAAGAACTAAGCAACCAATGCTAGATAAGCCAATGAAAGCACAAGCACAAGTTCTTGGCAACTTTTCTAATTTCAGCTCTTTGATGGATGATTCCTTTTTCTAGTTGCCAAGTTAGGTTTACAACATGTTTCTTAGTGTAAATATACTCTTTAGGAAGCTATTAGACCGTTGAAGCCCTGCTGGAAGTGCCTGAAAAGTTTCCTTAAAATCTGGAGAGCCGTTGCTCTGTTTTACGCAAAAAATGCAGATTTCCCAGATTTCGCGTTAAGTCCTGAGTTTAACAGGTTAAACTCGACTTCTCTCTTCAACGGTCAAAAGCAGCAGGAGACAACGCATTTAATGCGCGGCAGAACTGTACAGGTGGCGTCTTCTGATTCGTCCGAGTTCCATTTGAAATCTTGGCTGAAAACGCGCCACTTGAAGCATTTGAACCCAAGCCTTCAGACTTCAACTTAACAGGTTAAAACCAAGTTTTAACGCATCAGCTGAAGCTTTTTGAAAAATCACAGGAAACTTAACCTTCGAATTAACCCAGTTTAACGTGTTACAGTGTAAAACTTGGGAGCAAGTTAAACTTAGGTAAAACACATACCTGTTAAGCTGTGACTTTAATGGGTTAAACTTAAAACCACTCCAAAACATTTGTCATTTGGAAATCAAAACTTGATTCAAACATTAACCTAAGTTAATAACTTACTAATTTCTTTTCAAAGACAATTTTTCCTCAATACTTCTAAAACATATTTTTTTAGATAATCACTTGACACACTTGGAAATTAAGCATAATTTCAATTAACCTTATTTTGACCAAACAAGTGAGATTAAAAATATTGACACAAATTATTGTCATCATCAAAATTAAAGTTTTCTTTAGAACAAAGCCAACAAAATCGAATAATATTATTTACAAATATTATTTCGTATAAAATGAATAACACATTATAAAACAGTAAATTTGTTTGAAAGAAACAACACATCCAATTATAGGTTGCATTGTAAGGCTAGGTGACACAAAGTAAGAGCAGAAAAGCATCATATTTGAAAAATTAAGTAAAGGAATTGTAAAAATGAAGGTAGAAATGATGATAGGAAGCATGAGTAGATGCACAAGATCATGACAATTGCGACTAAAAATGGATTTTGTTGACTTCCCAGCAACAATCATCGTAGACAAGCTATTTCTATGTTCTTGTCGTATGGTATGTAGGACATTATATTGTATGTTTTAATGTTTGTTAGTCCTAGACTCCCACAAACAATGTAGGAGGCGTTATGTTTTAAACTAGTCATAATTAGTAGACTTCAATTAAATTTTAGGGGTGCAAAGTTAGTTATAACTTATTATTTTTAATTGATCTCAAAGTATTGTGAAAATTGTACTAATAGATTTGTTTTATGTGTTTCTCTTTGTTCGTGGATTCGGAAGGAGATATTTTGATTAATAAAAAAAATTGACAAAACGAAAAAAGAAAACAGTCATGTTGGTAATTTGGCCCAAATCAGGTCAATGTTTTGCTCAAATACACCACTCATGTTTTTAAAGTTAGTCCTAAATTGGTCATATGAAAATATTTGGTATAAAATGAGTATATTTTGTTAAAAATGTCATGCATGGCAATATATAACCACATAACAGTCGATGACAATTGACTAGGGAAAAAATTGGAAAAGAAATTAGATACTTGTTGCTAGTTGAACGTGTTAGAATTTAGGTAAAAAGTGAATAATTATGTAAAAATTAGCATATTAAATCGTCATTATACACCAAAAGAAATGGGTTGCCACTAAATAAATAGATTTTTGGGTACGGATGTCAATAGATTGGATTTGGGTTGGATGAGGACATTCTCACATCTTACCTGTGACCTTGAACATTCTACCTAATTTTTACATCTATATCCTACCAATTTTTAGATGGGTTTGGTTGGGTAAAACCCATCTACTCACCATACCTTCACAACCATAATTTTATTGACTAATGTCATGTTTAATTTTATATTTGTTACTATTAAAAACATTTATTATACCTTTTCTATTAAAGCAACTCATGCCTGTTTTTAATTCCATACAACTTATCCATTATATTTTATTTTCATGACATAACTAATATTAACATGTTATACACACATGCACACATGCACACATATATATATGGGTCAGATGTGGGGCGGGTGGACTCTAACTCTGCATCCTACCTAAACCGGATGATGAGTGAAAAAAGAAAAACTACATCCGACCTAAATTTGATTAATTGCTAAAAAAAACCTGACTTATTGGATCGGGTGCAATCGGATGCCCGTCCAATTTGACATCTATTAACATCCCTAATTTTGGGTACTAGAGTAGCCAATTTGGACAGCTTTAATAGCATGAATAGTATTTTAGAGCTAAAAAAAAAACATGAGTGGTTTTTTTTTCCCCATTTTTGCCTTGATTAATCAATTATCTCTTTGTCCTGACTTCTAAACTCTAGGGGGCGATTTGCACTAATTCCTAGTTTGAGGGTTTATATTTCGCATATAAAAAAGTTTGAGGGCCAAATGAAGATTTAGGCCTAGCGTTTTCAGAGAAGATCACCAGAACTGTGCGCTTTGCTTTGCTCCTAAAACCGTCGACCCCGGCCTCCTTATCTTGGCCAGAAAACTAACGGGAATTTCCGGTCCTCAGATTTTTTGCTCTAATTTTTGCTTGCCAGGCCCTCTCTCATCCTTTCTGGAAGCTCTGGCAATGGCAGCTATCCCGTCCGCTCATCTTTTTTAGTTCAGTTCAACAAATCGTCTTCCACTCATCGCTCTCACATCGCACATAGGAGTCGACGCTCGCTCACTCATAACACAAGACAAGGTAATTTTCAATTACCAGTTCAAATCTCTCGTTATCTCGCCTCTGCTTCGTACTTCGTAATTCTTGTTATAATATTCTCTCTTTATCTGACTCTGTGAATGTTCTGATTGTTGCTCAAAATCCAGTTCCTGTACGGCACTCTTCTTTTGGTTCTTTTTCCCTCGTTCATGTTTCTCTTTTAAGCTCATTCCCCAAAATTTGGCCTTGTAAAAGCTTTCCGGGAAAGCTTCAGTTTTGCTTGTTCTATCTGTGTTCGAGCCTTGAAACGTGGGTATTCTAATGTTGGAAGAATTTCGTGCCCATTTGCTCAAAGTTTCGAGCTTGAACAAGTCCATGCTTCTTTCTTCTTCCTCGTTTGTTTAAATTTAAGTTGTTGTCTGCTGATAATATATTTGATGTTTTCTCTTGTAGAAACTGCGGTAGACCAACAGAAGTTACGAATAAATTGGAGGGGATGGCTTCCGTGCTGTTTAGAAGCATTGGAACCTACCCTATGCTGTTGTATCCAACTGCACTTTTTAGGCGACAGAGTGGCGTTTGTTGCTGCACGGTGAGGAGCATAAAAGCCCAAACAGCCACCCAAGAGAAGCAGCAGCCTCCGGCACCCAGAATCCCTCAAAGAAAAACACTTGATAAGATCACAAAAGACTATGAGGCTATAATTGGTATAGAGACCCATGTTCAGTTATCCACACTCACCAAGGCCTTTTGTGGATGCCCATACAGTTATGGTTCCAAGCCCAATACTAGTTTGTGCCCAGTTTGCATGGGATTGCCTGGTGCATTGCCAGTTTTGAACTCCAAAGTTATTGAGTTTGCTGTGAAACTGAGCCTGGCACTTAACTGCAAGTTGTCTTTGAACTCTAAGTTTGACAGGAAGCAATACTTTTATCCAGACCTTCCCAAGGGCTACCAAATATCTCAGTTTGATATCCCAATTGGTAGTGGTGGCTACATTGATTTGGATCTTCCTGTTGAGTTTGGTGGTGGGCATAGGTGTTTTGGAATAACTAGAGTTCACATGGAAGAAGATGCTGGGAAGCTTCTTCATTCAGGAGATGGGGACTACTCACAGGTAGGACCTACTATTGGAAAGATAACCACAGTATCAGTGAAGTCAACTTAATGATTTGCTAATTTTGATTTTGATGCCCATAGCATTTGGACTGGCGTCGATTAATTTAAAAAAAAAATAAAAAACAAATCAGAAGAAAGATGCTATCTTTGAATGATCTAGTTTTTCACCAATTCAGTGAGTATTAAGTAGCAATATGGCCTATGTCATATGTTCATATACGTGCTTATCATCTTCAGGTTGATCTCAACAGAGCAGGGGTGCCCCTGCTTGAGATTGTCTCTGAGCCTGATATGAGAAGTGGCCTTGAAGCTGCTGAGTATGCTGCGGAGTTACAGAGATTGGTCCGTTACCTGGGGATCAGCAATGGAAACATGCAAGAAGGTTCACTTCGTTGTGACGTAAATGTATCAATAAGGCCTATTGGACAGTCTGAATTTGGAACTAAGGTATGGGTCAACTGCAGACCATTTAATGATGTCCTTGCTTCCTAATATAAAGGATAGATGATATAATGGATATGTGGGAATGGATGGTCTTGCTGATGGAAGATGTTAACTGCAAAAGATACATGCAGAACCAAGTACATGATATAAGCAAAAGTGGAAGGGATTTTGTTTCCCCTTGCTCTTGCTCAGGCTGATGTTTTCATTTTATGGCAGCTGTGATAGATATCCTACTGCATAGGCTTTAAAAAAGTTGAATTAGTTATTCCTTACATTGACCTAAAGAATGTTCTGAATATTCATGGCGCTGATGTGCATTATTTGTTATGGTAGGTGGAGATTAAAAACCTAAACTCATTTTCATCAATAAATAGGGCCATCGATTTTGAGATATCAAGGCAGGCACGCATCCACAGTGAAGGGAAAGCTGGTCAAATTGTGCAGGAAACTCGTCTATGGGAGGAAGGAGCCCAGGTAGTAGTTGCTTTCTATTGTTGTTTGGTGACATTCTATTTTTCCAGGTGATTTATTTGTTATTTAAGCAATCCAGCCCCTGTTTTGATGTTTAGAAAACAGTTACTATGAGGAAAAAAGAAGGACTTTCAGATTATCGGTATTTTCCAGAACCAGATCTCCCAGAAGTTACTCTGACTGAAGGATATGTCAGTAACATTCGCAAGTCATTACCAGAACTTCCAGAAATGAAGCGTCGAAGATATGAGAAGATGGGACTAAGTATGCAAGATATCCTTTTCCTAGCCAATGATATGAATGTGAGTCCTTGATAAGCACTTCTATTATCTTTAGTGGTCTTCTTTATCACTTAGCAGTATTTCTTTTTGCATTCTCTCTTGGAGAAACTATGTTGAAATGCAGGGTCTGCAGTGAGTCCCATTAAACTGTAAAATATTTATTGCCAGTCCTGCTTCCTTGAGTCATTCTTGTTTGTGTAATACCACCTCCAATCCAAAAGTAGTGGCTTTCCTGAAATTCTTTTGGCCCCTAAGTGAACAATATTCATGTATTTGTACTGTCTTTTTCAAACTACTAAATCGCCAATAGGTTTTTGTGTGCTATAGGTAAAGGAGTGCAAAGGAAACCAACACTCCTAACCCAAAAAGAATGGAACTGTTTCTCATTTTTATGGAATTTAAGAGTGTTCTGCCATGCTATTACTTCAAGTTTGGTCTTGTTCACTCCCATATCCATGTGTTTTATGCTGCTTGATTGTCTGTTGGTAGTTTACACACATGGTTAATATTCGAGACCATACGAAAAATATATGGTTTTGTTCATTTGGAAACAAAATTTCAAAAGTGTTATCCGATTTAAGAGGAAAGAGTACAAAACATGGTGATGTGGCAGAACATCTTGAGTCTATGTGAAGGAAACAAATGAAGTTGTTTTCAGGGTGGAGGGTGTAGTTTCAAGTGTTCAGCAAAGAGATTGCATCTAACTAGCCTTTTCTTTGTGTGCGTTGTTTTAGGTAGGAGAATATTTTGATGCAACTATTGCAAGGGGTGCTGACATAAAGCTGGCTGCAAACTGGATCATGGGTGATATTGCTGCATATCTGAAAAATGAGAAGTTGACGATTACTGAGATCAAACTTACTCCAGAAGAACTGGCTGAGCTAATAGCATCAATTAAAGGTGGGACTATTAGCGGAAAGATTGGGAAAGAGGTACAATTTTTCTACTTGTAAGAATAATTTCCACTGTTCAAACCTTTCTTGTAAACCCAACTAAATTTCTTCAATGGAGCGTGTCCTTTAAGTTGGTGCATGTATTGAATGATTTTTCCCCTTTTCCTTCAATATATGGCAATGAAGTTCAGAGCTGGTCTCTTTCTCGACTTGAGTGGTGATAATTGGAAAACACTTTAACTGATTCTGCATAGGCATACATATATTGAGGAAACTTCTTATAATTACCTCTGAATTTTTTTTGCTAATATCATAGATACTGTTTGAGTTGCTGGCAAAAGGTGGAACCGTCAAGGGACTGATAGAAGAAAAGGATTTGGTTCAGGTAAGTCCATGTCCAAGTATGTTTTGAGAATAATTCTTGGTAGTTTTCCAAAATATAAGTTTTGGAATAGTATGAGAAGATGATCATCTATATATATATATATATGCATGTATATTTATATTTACATATATGTATGTATGTATGTATAAACAGTCCATTTGCTTGTCTGATTTTTGGCAAATCTCATGGTAAACCATAAATGCTCCTTGGCCAAATGGTCATGTTTTTTAAACAAACTGTTCAATTCATTTTCAAAAAAGTTAATGTACTTCAATCTGGCAAGTGTTGTTTGCCACTGCTCCAATTTAATGTTGGTCAAGTTGTTAGCTGTGGGGTCAAGCAATATAGTTTTCTTGAACCTTTCATTTTAAAAGCTTGATATTGGAAAACAAATGACATGCTTGATTTGTAAGATCTGGTAATTATAAGTCCTGGAATGATCA
Source organism: Aquilaria sinensis (assembly GCA_005392925.1). NCBI lineage: Eukaryota > Viridiplantae > Streptophyta > Magnoliopsida > Malvales > Thymelaeaceae > Aquilaria > Aquilaria sinensis. Next base: position 9,682 of record SMDT01000252.1, read on the forward strand.
CTGTGTTTTTCTTTCATGCTTGTGGTCTTGAGCCATTACTAGTTATGTTCTTCAATACCATGTAATTTGCTTCTTGGTCATGAGAGCACAATTTTTTAGGTTAAGAATTACTCATACGTTCCAAAATCTGTAGATAACTGATTCCAGTGAGATTGGGAAGATGATAGACAAAGTGCTTTCAGAGAATCCAAAGCAGCTAGAACAATACCGTGGTGGCAGAACTAAACTCCAGGGTTATTTTGCAGGCCAGGTATGAAAACACCATGATCTTATGAAGCAAGCTTAATTTGTGTCAGTTTCTGGTGGTGGGGTTTGAATTACTAATAAGACTATCACCTTATGCAGGTAATGAAACTATCAAAAGGCAAAGCAAATCCAGGACTTCTGAACAAGATTCTTTTGGAGAAACTGAATGGAACAAACTGAAATGTGTCTTTGTTCCAGTAGCAGCGTAATGGGGTTGGATTACAAATCAGGATTTGTAAATATTTCGAAATACATTTATTCTTTACAATCAAAGACACAAGAAGGGAGATACAGCGTAATAGAACTCGACAAGCATTCTTTTCTTTTACAGTATTTCCACTGAAAGCAAAAAGGTAGTAGTAGTAGATGAATCATGTCTGCCCTCTATTCCCTCCTTCATCCCTTTGACTTCCTTTGCTTTTTGTTTTCCTTCTGCGCTACCAACGGGCATGCCTGAACAGACAAATCTTGCTCCCAGAGTTGTCAATGATTGCATGAAGTTGCTAAAAATTTCATGGTAAGGCAGCTCCAGGTGTAGGCACCCTCTGGAGAATCACATGTGCAATGGAAATGTGACCTCTTCAGCTGGGCGTAGTGTTTAAAGTTTGTACATGTTCTGTTATGTTATAATGTCTGTGTTCTAAGTTCTTTCGCGTTCTCAATTTCCCCAGTTACATTGGAATATAATAGAAAATCTTACAGTGAAGCTGATACAAATTTACAAAGGGGTAAAGCAAGACTAGCCAGGAGATAATTCTAACCAACCACTGGTCTCATATCTACTCAAAGTGTAGCTCACTAGCGTCGAAATCAAAAGGCAATTCGAAGCCCTGGTAATTGGAATCCATGCAAGAATACAAGCCAGATACAACCACAACTTCCCCATGATCTGGTCCCATTTCCAGGCTCACCAGATCCTTCCACATGATGGGATCAACTTTCTCTTCCCCAACATCTTCCTGCTTCTCAGGTGAGCTCCTGCTAATCTGATCAACGTTCTCTGTTGAATCTGGTGAATCATCCCTCACCATTCGTAGAGCTGAAGCTCCTGCTGTGTCTCTGCATGTGTGGGTGCCGGTGTAAATTGTTCGAAACTTTTGGGGGTCTTCTTCCATTCTTTGGACCTGTTTTGTCGCTTTGCATCCTTGATCATGCTTCCTGCTGCATCTAAAGTAACTCCTGCATATTACCAGGAACATAACAGAAATATATGATTCATGTCTGATCAGTTCATGGATTGACAAGACAAAGAAAAGGGACGTTATAAGATGACGCTCCTTCACTGTCCATCCGATTAAGGCTCGTGATGTCACATACATCCGATCGGATGGACGTTGAACCGCTGTCACAGTGATGAAGGGTCATTAAAGGCAAGAGGTGCAAACCTTGGGTGTTTGGAATTGAGGATCACTTTTTGTCCGTATTTTCTCCATGCGTAGCCATCTTCCATTGTTGATGACACCTTAGTCCATGTTTCTGCAGATCTTCTGCAGAAAAAAAGGATATATCATTAACTTGATGGAGAGATTAAGCTAAATCACAGGTCAATGAAGAATGAACCAATAACATGAAAACATCAAAATCTCACTTTCTCTTGTAACAACCCCTCCTCTCCTTTGGGGCCGGCCTCTTCCTGCTCTCACCTGACTCCTCCAATCTCCGGGGGCTGGAGCACCTGGAAACTTCCATGTCAGAAGCCGCCTGACTCTGAGAGGCCTGATCAGATGGGTCGCAAGAACTCAGAACAGAAATAGACTCTGAGAAAGATCTCATGATTTTCCATGCAAGGTCCTGAGCTGAGACAGAGTGACGCCGTTCTTCACCAGAGCGAGTCTGGAGAAGAAGACTCTTGAGCTGAAATGCAAATTCTTGACCCTCCACAAGCTCTCTAATCACCCTGTTCTTGGTTTTGCTTGGTAATTTCTCTACCCATTTAGATTTTCCCATAAGTATTTACCCTCTTGCTCTAGCTTCAGCTCAGCTCAGCTCAGTAGTTGTTGATATGAGTGAAATGTTGAAAAAGTGGGATTGGGATAAGGTTTTAATAATGGTGGGTTTTGGAGAAGATGGAAGGAGAGAAGATTAAAAGGAAATTGTGAGGAAGGAGAGGGGTTGATGTGAAGGATGAAAAAGGATGATGACGTTTGTCGGATGACGCAGGAGTGGTGTCATCTTTGTGCTTTAGTGTGGAAAAAATTTGCCAGATAGGATGATACAAAGTATACAACCAAGTTTTGGTTAAAAAGTTCTACATTGGATAGAACGTGTTTGGTGACGCTATTTATTCCACCATTGGTGTCATCTAAGTGACAAAACCATATCTGTTTCAATGTCCTAGTTTATGATTTATCATATGGAATGGTAATTTGATATAATGTCAATATATATATTTTTAGAAAAAGAAAAATATAGACCCAAATCCATTAATGTGGAACACTTTTTAAGAGTAAATATCACCAAATGTCTTGAAAGTATGCCCTATGTTGCACATTTGTCCTCGAAGTATAAAAAGTTGCACAATTTATCTTGAAAGTATGTAGTTATTGCACTATTTGTCCTTCCGTCAAGTTTTATTGTTGGAAAGTGCTTGAAAGTTGACCTAGCAGGATGAATGGTGTAACATAAAACATACTTTTGAGACAAAATGGTGGACTATAAGACATACTTCCAGGATGAAATGGTGCAATATAAGACATACCCTCTAACGGAAGAGTTGACGGAATGACGAATGATGCAACAATTGCATACCTTTGGGATAAATTGTGCAATATTTTATACTTTCAGGATGAATGTGTAACATATGACATACTTCCAAAACGTTTAGTAATGTTTACCCATTTTTTAAAGTCAAAACCCTTATTATATGGGTTAAATAAATATGTGATTCCTCACATATATTATTCTTTTCATTTCTGTCCATACCCTCCAAATTGTTCCATTTAGGTCTTTAAGCTGTTAAAAACATTCTATTTTCATCATTTTTTTTCCCTATAGAAAACAGTAATTGTAGTGAAACTGCTAAATCAACCCAAAATTCTTAATAAAATGACTTCTTTTATCCTTATCTTTATGTTTTTATCTTAATTGAAACCTTAACCTTTGTTTTGCATACTGAAATCCTTATTTTCAATAGAAAAAAATTACTCAGTTCTGAACTTGTAATTAAGAATATTAAAGAAATATTAATTAATAATAAAAAATGGTAACCCATTTATAATGTCTTAGGAGTTATAATAAGCTTTAAACTGCTTAATTGAATAATAATCATAATCTTTATTTTTTTTTCTGTAAGTCTTAAAGATAATGTTTAATCAAATGTTTTCTAAAAAATGGTTAAGTAAATTAAAATCAATTAGTACAGATCATTGTTTAAGTAATCCATATTTAATCTATCAAAGATTTATTCAATAATGGTTAATAAGACTAAATAAATAGCCTTCCATAAAGAATAAAAAGCGCAATTCACAACTCCTAGAAACTTGTTTTCTACCCTAGAAGTGTTGAAGTTTGCCTATTTGATGATCCAGCCACCATCTTCACTCACTTGGGCCACCTATAGTTTGGCATTTTCCCATGGCTCTCTGACCACCATCATCCTTGAAAGCCACTAAAGTTTTGGTATTTCTCGTAGATTATGGATCAAAGAACAATAAACCCATTGAGGTAACCAATTTCATTTCAAATTGATGAAATCAAGCATTTAATAAAATAGGACCTTTAAATTTGTTCAAGAACACTAAACTTGATTAATGAAATCAATAATGTTTAAGGCCAAATTGTGCAACGGGAGTTGCACCATAAGGATCGCTGGCCCTCCAACGTCAAAAGGCCTTACTACCTATACCTTGTGATGTCAAACCATTGCCGAGTGAATTGTGATCCATGGATCGTGGACTAACAGCATCATGAGCCAACCATATGACTAGAACGGGTGATGGCAGGCCATAGAACAAAGCCTCTAAAGCCGTCAATGCCTGGGCTACCATGTTGCTACAATGGTGGCGGTCCATAACACAGCTAGAGTTCAAATGTTATAGAGAGAGAGAGAGAGAGAGAGAGAGAGAGAGAGAGAGAGAGAGAGATGGTGCATGGATCATCAACTGGTGTTCAGTGGGCCTAACCGTTCCAGGATCAACCTTGCAATATCAAGCCTGGTCCGAGTTAGGTCAGGCCCAAGCACAACACGCATAATAAGTGCTGGCCTTGGGCCTAGGCTGAGTTTATTTATTTTTTTTGAAAATGTATTTGGTAAATTATGTTTATAAAGGAAAACACCGCACATAAGTACAATTTTTATTAATATAAAGCCAAACAACACGTACAAAAAAATGGAACGGGTCTTATATAAGAAAATCACAAAACTTTCTAAAAAGAGTCGAAAATAGAACTTATGATTTGTGTTGAACAGTATAATCAACTCAAATATAATCTACGAATCGAAAAAAAGCCTAGGATGTAGATGCCTCATCATCATCTTGCACTTCATCATCCAAACTCTTTTGGTCATGCTTTCTTATAGGAACAAGACCCCAGTTATGGTTACACACATTGACCTCCATTGCTTCTAGAGTCAATCTTGCCTCCATTGCTTCTAGAGTCAATCTTGCCTGTTTCTCTAAAACGACTTATTTGTCAGCACTGAAAATGGACTCGGATGTAATGGTGGAGATTGGTACCACTAAAACCTCATTGGCAGTGATGGAAAAAATAAAAAATCTATTACTTTTAACTTTCCACCATTCCAAAATATCATTCTTACTTGTCTCAAATGAGGTGTGGAGGTAATTATTTACTTCCAGCAAGTTAAAGGATGTCAGTCGGGGATGCTTAAGCAATTGTTTTGCGAGGTTGAATAGTGCTGATGAGGAAAAGGATGAAGCACCAATAGTAGAGAAAGTAGTGGTTCTTACCTTGTCTTTTTGGCAGGATAAATACTCCTTATATAGCTCCAGTAAGTGCTCGTCAACTTTAACAGTCATAGCTAAACCACTCATATGCTCCAGTTCCAAAAAAACCATAGTGCTCATCAAGTAAAGACAATGTACCCAAAATTTTAAAGGAAGGGTCAAGTGCAGATACAAGTAAAAAGATGAGGAGAATGTTAGAAAAATATGCACCTACATGTCCTTCATTGCTTTGAAGGTATCTTTTTAAAAACATATCTATCTTGTACTGTTTGAAAACATAAACGATGCCAAAACCTTACAGATAGTAAGATAGTAAATGCAGGAGAAAAAAACAGTTGACTCATAAAAATACCTTAGCAATTGGCAAAGTTTGTAGTGCTTGTCCCACATATTAGCCGTGAAAACTTCCTTACTTGATTTCAAGTTCAAAAACACTGTCAACAAAGCTGCATATGGATATGCATCTGTTAACATCTCATAGGTAGAGTTCCACCGTATGGGACAATTAAGTTTAAAAAATTTCTAAGAAAAAAGTTGGTTGTTTTCAAGACAATAAGCTTTGAATTCTCGAGAAATTTTGGGCTTTGACCCCAAATAATGTAATGCATTATGAATTAGAATGATTTGCCTCTGCAAAAGCTCAAGCATTTTTTTTAAATATATAAGTTCAAAATATGACACAAACATCCAACATGAAAAAAACATTGTTCTAAGGGGGTTTAAAAAAAAAATACAAAGTTCTCAGATGGTCTAATCATTATTTGATGTATTGTTAAAACTAATGCAGAAAACGTTATCAGGATATTAAAATTCACACAATATATCTAAAATGTATTGATAGATATTATGCTTAGTATGGTCAAATTCCATGCATTTGATTGCTATAATAGGTTTTTGAATTACCTAATATACATCAATCCAATGTGTAGTTACACAAAAATAGTCATGCCTATAGGAGATGTCCACATATCACTAGTGAAAGAAAGGCAATGATCAAGTGAGCAAAAATATACTTGCAGGTTCGACTTACTAGCTTCATACATTTATACTTCTCTTTTAATAGTTGCCCTATATGTTTTTTTAAAGACCAGGTTAAAGCTAGATCTTAATCCAATTTTCTAAATAAACATCCTCAATTTGCCTGAATGGATTTTCAGTAAGCTTCATCTAATTAGCTATACTTTTCCTACATTCTTGCTGATTAAATATAAAGATACATGAATCACTAGTTGTTTTCCTGAGCTGTGTCTATCCACTGGAACTAGCTTGGACTATTGAATAATGCATGATGATGGTCATTCCTAATATGTCATCGTAGCACCCCAGTTCTGGAGTTCACCATGTGCTCTAGTGCGCCAATTTTTTTCCATAGTGCTTGCACTTGGCAAACTGGGTGTCTTTCTTCTAAATTGTCTCAAAATACTCACATATAAAGGATTTATGGTGAGATTTATCTCTGAGGCCCTCGAGGAGTTGGCTTTAAGGTGTTAGCTGCAAGCCACCACCTCATTATAGATCCAAAGTTAGGCCAGCGGTCTCTTGGACTTCAACATCATTGTCAAACAGTTGCTCCTCATACTAGTACTCTTCCTTTATGTCATTTATTTGATGCAAATGAATGGGAAAGAAAAATTAAAAGAGATTAAGGGAAGATTAGGCAGAGATTAAGAAAAATGGTGGAGAGCTTGAAGAGAATTATAGAGAATGTAGCAGATGTAGAGAGGAGATTATAGGAGTTGATATAAGGAAGTAAGGAAATGAGGCCTTTTATTTATAGGAGAGGCAAAAAATTTGTTGGACCAAAATACAAAAAAAAAACTAGTTGTTTCTAGGAGTTGGATGAGGGTAAAAATGGTTTTTGGGTGAAAAAGATGTTAGAATCCATTAATCATCCTTAGGTTGTAATTTTTCCTTTTTCTTTTTTTTGTTGAATCCGTTGACCATTGCTCTCCCTTAGCCGAGTTAGTTTAAGCTCAAACCGAGCTTGGGCCAATTCTCGTTTTAGGTTTCCCAAGCCCATAAATGGTTCACATTTTTTTGGGCTTCTCCCGTGCTGTGTCAGGGCGTGTTTTGACTAAGTCAGGCTTGAATTTGTCTCAGATCAATTTTGGGTTAAGCTGGATCGACCCGGCCCATTGCACACCTTTAGTTAAAATTGAAGTTTTTCCATTTCTTTCTAGTTATCTATTTATTCTTACTAACCCTTATTGAATAAATAATTAATTGATTAAATGTGAGTTATTAGAAAATCATTCATACATACTAATTTTTTGATTAAATTAGATGTTTTTTTCCTGAACTTAATTAACTATTTTAGTCATTTTCAAGACCCACAAAAAAGTACATTATCATTATTATTATCCAATTAAGCTTTTTGAACCTTATTAAAACTCATAAAAAGGTTATAAATGGATTATCATGATGTTTTTATTATCAATTAACAGTTTTTGAATATTCTTTTTTAATTAAAAATTTTGAATGTGTAATTTTTTTGCTAGAATAAGGATTTCAAATACAAAACAAAAGTTAAGGTTTGAATTAGGATAAAAGCATAAGGTTATGGAAAAAAAGTATAATTTCCTTAAGGAATCTTAGGTTGATGTAGCATTTTATGTTACAGCTACCATTTCTAGTAAAAGAAGTGCAAAAATGAACCGCTTTTAATAGATTATGGACACAAATGGAAAGTTTTGGAGGTTAGAGACAAAAGTGGAATAAAAAATAAATATTACGGACCACAAATGTATTTAACCCCTTATTGTTGCCTTTGTTCAAAGTCTTTGTATAATTTACTATAAGTCATGTTAGTGTTGTACCCAAAAGGCAATTATGAGATAATTGTATTTTGCACATTGAGTCATGATATTTTATTGAGGCAGTATTCCAGTAATTGTGTTTGTTATTTTTGTTTCTGTGTGACATAATCAAACATAATTATAACTCTAGAATAATAGTATTCTTAAACATCTCTAGTATAAAATTATTGTGGAGTGGATTGCAATAATACATAAAGAATAGCATGTGTGAAGACTAATATGAGATATGCAGTCTACATATGGGTATAAGTTGGAGAACTTGTGTACTGGACTACCCACCATGAGAATGCTATATGGATCGTTATATGAGTGTCATAAGTGATTCTAATAGTGATCATGGTATATATAGTTATTTGACCTAAGGTCATTAAGGTTCCTTACATGTGAGTCACATATTTGATACGTCCATTTGTTGCTTGTAATTGAGTGAATATGAATATGGTCATTAGGTATGTCACATATTATGCAGAGGGTTTTGTATGATCAAGATGATATTTGTCCCTCATATGTAATGAGAGTGATACCTTCAGGCCACTCGATTAAGTGAGACTGAGAAAATGTATAGCCATGTTCAGATGAGTTGATATGGGATATCAATGTTATCAGCTTTAGTCAATTTACTTGGTAATCAAGAAACCTTAGATTGGGCTGTATGAGAGTGACACATTCCATGTCTTGTGCTCGGTCTAGATATCTTGGACAAAGGGACAATGACATATACGATTAATGATCATAGAGTTTTAGTCGAATCACCGACTATTTTGTCACTTGGGTAGTAATGATGTGTTACTAGACACCGCTCATTATTTATAATCATAATTGTGATTTATAGTCTTTTCCAATGTGATAAGAGCCTATTGGGTCACACACTTAGAGTCAGTTTGATTATTTGAGTGCATGGGTCAAATTGTTTAATTTTGGTTTCATGATAATTTTAGATTAATAATTGGCCCAAAGGTTGAGCCATTATGAAGCCCGAAACTAGATCTAATTGGTTTAAGGATTTGAAACTTATTACGCTTGAGAGTTAAGTCTCACTATATATACATCATACAGTAAGGATTTTCCAGCCTTAGCCTTCCTAAGGACAAAATCAGAAGGGTTCTGAAAAGTTTCAGCTGTACTCTCCTCTTGTCTCTCTTTAGAGGATGTAAGCTAGTATTGTAGTCGCAAGAGGAATGTAACTGCCAGAACGTGGTAGAGGCGTAGTGATCCGAGTAATTCGTGTAAATATTGTAAAGAGTTTGAACATGTTAACTGTTCAAGTTTGTGATTCGACTCAATAGTTAGATAAAAGATCTCAGCCGATTAAGTATAAAAATTTTTTAACACCCAATTTACTCTATTTCACTTGGATATTGGAAGGTTTCAGTTAGTTTTTGCTGCGGTTATTTGGCTTTTGAAACCTTACAAGTCAAACCTACATTTCACCCTTTATGTCCATATATATTTACATTCCAATACTACTTTTCATAACTTAAAATAAGTGTGAACACATTAAATCTCATATCTTCCCACAATTGGAGATATGTACAAATTAGATACCGGATATTTATAAACTCAATGTACAAAAAAAGCGAGAGATCTATATAAATAATGTGAGACATATGTATAAATAGGATCATATATATGTTATAGGTTTAATATCCCATAAAAAAAAGGTGTGAACACATCAAATCCTACTTTTCACCAAAATTAGATATATGTAAAAGTGAGATGACAAATATGTATGAAATTTGATGGATGAAGCAAGTGATGAGTATATACAAAACATATGGCACATATGTACAAATGAGATCAGAGATATGTTACAAATATATTTAAAAAATGTATGATATTTACATTTTTTTTAAATGAAATAAAAATTAGGGTAAAAATTCAATTAATAGTAACATAAAAGTGATATGTACAAAATAGATGTTAGATATGTATGAATTTGACATACAAACAGAGTTAAAAATATGTATAAATCAAATAATTGATATATATATATTTGCTATGAGATATTTATATAAATTATATGAGACATGTGTACAAATTAAATCATGAGATTTGTAATTGAGATATATGAAACTTGATATATAAAATAAGTGACGGATATATACAAAACATATAAAACATATGTACAAATTAAAACGTAGAACTCTTACTAATATATTATTTTTGTTTGTAAATAATTTTATGACTTCTTTCACATTAGTTTTTACATTTGTAACTATGAATACAAAATTTAGAATAAAAATAAAATCTGGGAAAAATTAGGTAAAAGGAGAAACATTGACGGTTAAAGCCAAAATAAGACCAAAAATACCGAAAAACACATTTAGGTGCATTCTTGTTCCATGATGGGATGACAAAATGAGTGTTGCCACAGCTTAGGCTGCAACTGCGGTGGTGCAGGCAGCTTCTAGGAGGTCTGACGGAGCACGAAGATGTCGGATGGTCGCATATCGAAAATGGGAACACATCGAGGTGGTTGGTGACGTCAGAAACGACATAGTGCAAGATCGGCGACGCAGCAAGTGGCTGACTGGCGAGATCGGCAGAGGCAGCAAGTGGCGAACGGTGATCGGTGGTGAGCGGCGAGTGGCTGTGTGAAGAACAGTACGAGATTGGTTGCGAACGCCGAGTGGCTGTGTAGGGGAGAGGACATGCTAGGTATATTGTGTTTTAATGAGGAGATTAGTGTAATTTCGCCCGTAAGGCATACATAAAGTATGGCATAAATGCCTAGTCCATTTACTATTCACAATTATTAATTTACAAATAATAAATAGAAATTTGTACTTTCTAAAGATTTTTTTGCAAAAATAAAATAATAAAAATTAATACTATAAATAGATTCAAGTAAAAAAATGAATTAGAGCAAACAACAATAGTACACAAAGTGAGAGCGGGAGTGAGCAGGAATTTGATGGATATGTGAGAATGTCAGGAGAAAAAGTCAGCTCCAAACGCTATGTCTTAATTTATATATGAATATACAGTCAGTCATTGTCACTAATAGAATTATTTGTTGATTGTGAATCTACCCTTTATTACTTATTATTCCCTCCGTCCCAAAAGTTTTGTTAAATTTTTCTTTTTTGGCAGCCCCAAAACACTTGCACCATTTTCCCATTTTTGTTTTAAGTAACTTTTTACACTCCATTTACTATTATACCCCTGATTTAACCTATTTCTCTTCTTTTATTCTTTCAACAGACTTGACCGCCAAAACACATCATCCTCACTGTCCATGGTTGCCTATCGTCCTGGTTGTCCTTGACCTTCGATGCCCATCGCCCTCACTGCCTCGACCTCTGACTCCCATTGTCCCCATTGCTCTGGATCTTTCCCTTCATTGTTGGCCTCGATATCCTTTTTCCTATTCTCCCCTTGGCCTCGATCTTTCCTTATTCATCTCACTTCTCCGATTCGTCATCGCGCTCTTCCAATTCATCATCGCTCTCCTTTGATTCATCATCACGCTCATCATCGATCTTTCCCTCATTCGTCTTTCCCCAATTTTTGTTCTTTGTCCATTGAACAGATGACCGACCGATGGAGGCGCGATCAAGCGGTGACCAAGCAGTGATTGAGCGATCGACGGATCGAGCAACAACTGGCGATTGAACGATTGATGATGATTGAAGATTGAGTGATCGCCGACAACCGACAATTGAGGTGAATCGAACGACCATGCTTGAGTCGAAGGGAAGGATGATCATGAAGCCGTGGGTGGAAGGACGACCACGATTTAGGTGGAGGGAAGGACGACTACGAAGCATTGCCAGAGATAGTGGGTCCCGGTGGAAGGACAGAGACATCGGTGGAAGGATGAAACAGAAGGGCAAAGTTGGACAGTACGTAAAAAATAGTTGAATTTCTTAAACTACATGCAAACCCAATTGGAGCAAAATAAATAGGACAGAGAGAGTATTTTGTAAGTTTGTGGCAAATTATTACCTAAGAAAGTTTTTCTTGAATATGATTTTGCATTTAGAAAAAGAAAAGAGATAAAAAATCTTTTCAAACAAAAAGGAGATGCTTGAAATGGTCCCGTAGATGCTTAATTGGACACACACAAAATCTAGAAGAGTCAACAACAAATAACACGGTAAGACAAAGAAAACATGGTTTTTTGGGTAAAAGGTACCATTGGTCCCAAATCTTTAATTTTCATTACAAATTGGTCCTAAATCTTCATATCATTGCAAATTGGTTGCAAACTGTTATAATTCATTGCATATTAGTGTTTAGCTCTAGGTAAATACAGAAACTCGATTTACAAAGAAGAAAAATTGATAATTTAAATTATTCATTAACTATTAAATAATTATGGTATAGTTTGAATTTATGGAAAAAAATTTATTAAATAGTTTAAATTAGAATTTAAAAAGTTAAATATCAGATGATTCATGAGAGTTAATGAATTCAAACTGTTTTATAGTTATATTTCAATAAATTCAAATTGTGCCATAATTTTCTCATAGTTAATATAAAATTTAAATTATAAGATTTTTTTTTTCAATAAATCAAGTTTCTATGCCTATCTAGTACTAGGGACTAGATATTAATATGCAATGAATTATAAAATTTGGGACCAATTTTCAATGAAATGAAGGTTAAGGATTGATTTTCAGTGAAAGTTAAAGGTTTGGGACTATTAGTGCAATTTACCCCATTTTTTTAGTTATTGGATGTACTGGCATAACTAATATATATAATAATTTGGGTAGATAATACCAATGCCCCAAAACTATGACCCATGTTTCTTATCAGTCCTTAAACTATCAATTGTTGCTTAGTTGTCTTCGAACTATCATTAATATTGCATCATTCATCCTAAGTCAATCCTAACGTCAAGATGGACCAAATGGAGCAAATGAACTGAATTGGAGGTCAAAAGAAGAAATTTGGCCACGGACATGAAAATTTTTTAGTTCCATAGTTTCGGTGAGGATTTGCAGGTGATAAACTATGATTTTGGATTTAGTACTTTAGTAAAAGTTGGAGAGGTGAGCAAAATGAATCGAACCATAGAAACTTAAAAATCTAGAAATTTTTTGTTGTTGGCTGCCATAGATGGTGGCCGGGAGTGGTGGTTTGTATGCAGTCAATGATCCAAAGCTCTAAATTTGCCAAATTGTTTATATGCTTTGATTCCTCTTACTCCTATCTACAACATTTACCAAAGTACCCATTACAAAATCTTAGCTATCTGCTATGGATTTGAAGGAAAAAATTTTTTGGTTTCAAAGTTTCAATGAGGATTTGGAGGAGATGTGTTAAATTTGTAGCTTTTATAAAAATTGTAGAAGAGGGTTAGAGGGATCGAACTATATGAAAAAGTTTGAAAATTTGGAACTTTTGGTCATGGCCAGCATGAACCACAGTTATATGCCATTGTCCATGACAGCCGATGATAAAGAAAAAATTGATACATTTAGATGTTTATGATTCAGTTCATCTTGCTCTCCTATATAACTTTTATTGAAATACCAAATCCAAAATTTTAGCCTATCATTACTTAGTCCCCACCGAAACTTTTTAGTTTGCAAGCAAAATAAGAAAGGTTAGAAAAATAAATATTGAAGTGATAATTTGAATGATAATATGATAAAATAATTTACTAAATATGGAAATGTTACAAAGAGTTGAGACGGTCTAAAACATTATGTGTTGGAAATAAATTGAGAAAGAGTGTATTGAATGAATGGCGCTCAAGAAAGCAAAAGAAAGAATAAAACCGTAAGCTGGAGGATGAAGTTGGTCCACGGATTTTTCCTTTTTAATGTACAGAAGCAAAATACAAGTAAATGGAATAAGTTAGGAAGGGAAGAAACCTTGAGCAGCAGAGTGGCCATGGAAACTTTGTCCCAATGGACAACAATTGTTATGCATCTAGTGAACTTCTCCATTATTGTACACATCTCTTAAGTCAAAGTCATCAACACTGGACAGAGGAACAGAGAACCCTGGAGAGCAGCAACAGTTGATAAGCAATCAAAAAGTAAAGTGAAAATCGGTTTTAGGTAATGTAAGGCTGTTTGTAAAGCACCATTTAAAGCATGCAGTTCAGCTTTTAATGCAGAAAAGCAATAAGAGAGAAAGCAACCATTCTAAAAAATAGGTGGGGCTTTTATCCTCATCCAAATTCATGTTGTAGCATCCATATTAGATGAATTATGCCATGTCCTAGTTGCTAAGATTTGCTATACAATATATTCACTAAAAAGCTTACATATCAAATATTAGAAAGTCTAAATTCCAATCCTCAAGTCTAATGTTATTCTTCTATTGAACTGCTACTATCAACAATATACTCTAATGCTATTAAAGCAATATGTTTGTGAAATGCTAAATCATTTTAAAAAGAAAGAATGACATATTAATGAATATTAAGAGAAAATCAATTTTTGTAGTTTTTTAACAAAATAATTAATTTAATATTGAAATATGAATACTAGAGAAAGTAAACATCTTTAAATTAATTTCATTATAAGTAACATAATAAATGGTAAGAATAGATAAAAAGGGAAAACTTAATACATACATACATACATGCATACATCCCACTCATATCTCTCTTAAAAAATCAAAGAACACTCAAAACCCCAAACACTGAAAAGTATTCCAAGATAAAACCAATACAGAAAAATTTCTTCCATTAAATGATAGAAGGGATGAAAAGAAAGGGAAAAAAATAGACAAACATTGGATTTGGACGTGTGGAAGAATTTAATGCTTGTCATTTTGAATCAATCAATCCATTGAACAAGTTTGCTTTTTTTTTTTTCCACTTAATAGATTGCAAAATAGTTACCAAAGTTGTCTTCCTGACTAGTGGGGACATCGACTCCTCTTATTTCGTAACAAAAGACAAGTCATCATCATGTATTTGGAGGTGATTCTTGAGAATTATGCTAACTCAATAATCCTAGAATTTTAACATTGTTGAGGATATGCTCAAGTGACTTATCTCATAAGGTTGAAAGTTGTCCAGAAAGATATATATATATATATGGTGGTGGTTTCATGTCCTATTTGCTTAAGCTTTTAAAAACATATGTGAGGCCATTATAATTTGCGGTATCTCACTTGATGGATCTTCTGGTTTAGACTTTCCCAACAAGCATAATAACTCCAGCAGTCCTAATTAGTTAAGGTTAATTATTTGCTTCATTTTTCTAGTTGCATGTCATTTTTAATACAGACATTGTTGAGGAATTGTAACCAGTAGCACTGGTAGGCCTGTTGTTGTTGGTATTCATTTCGGTCCTCATAGCATTAATTTTCATTCCCCAAGGTTTTGGCTAAGTTTGATATTAGTCCTGGAACTAATAATGTTGATAGTTTAACCACCAAGTTATGGGCAAGACTAGACTACCGCAGTTAATTGTCATTCTGCCAAGTCACTAAGCCATACAATTCCATTTTAAATTGTTTGTGTTTCATTAGTTAAAAGGGCATTCCTTTCCTCAATTGGATTTTATAACAATAAAAATCATTCTACAAAATTAGAACTTACAAATTTACTTTAGGAGATAGTTGCCAGATATTTCGATGCTTAATCTCCTACTAAGAAAATTTTTAAGCCTAGAGACACGTCTCTAACAAATACTATCTAAGATCCTAAGTTATTTAAAAGCTAAACAATCTCTTTGAAAAAAAGGCTAAATTGCTCCATTTATCCTTAAATTATAACCAAATTGCACATTTTTTCCTGCAATAATCAACTTAACAAATCCATCCCTTAAGTAACATATTGTTGCAAAATTCATTTTATTTGTAGATCCCTGCGAGGTGTCAAATTAGTAAAAGTAAAAGTTCATATTTGATATTTATCACATATTTTTTTAACATATATTAAATTAAAAAGATTAATTGTAAATTTATTTTATATAACAAACTTTTATTTGCAGATTAAATACTGATAATAGTCAGTACAACAATAAGTGGATTCTCAAAATTTAATAAATCATCAACTACTATAAAGAGTCTTATATTCATCTGATTTTGTTTCTCCTTTGTTTCATTACAAAATCATACTCTATTTAAAATGTTTACATGTGCTAGTTAGACATTTAGTAGAGGTATGCAAACATGAGGATACTTTTGTAAGAGAAATTATTACTTTAGCAATAGATTTGCGATGTTTGGCACATTAGGGACAATTTTGTAGCACAACTATATTTTAGGATAAATAGTGCAATTTGGAGGGAAAATAAAAGTCAAGGAAAAACCTCTAGTGACCATTAGTCATAATGGTACAATAACCGTGTCATGGGAATAAATGCTCCTCCAAGACTCACAGAAGAAAAATTTTGCTTGAACTATGCTTTTGCTCTTGAAGTTGAGATAATTGCTATCCAAGGGGTAGTAAGTACAACCTAATGGCTAGGTTTATGGAATATTGCTATTTTAACATATTGCTCTCAAGCTTTGGTAGCATTTTAAATTTCTGTGGTTCTCAGTATCTTGATAGCAAGTTTGGTCCAATCCATCAAATTGGATACATAACGTTAGGAGTCCCAAACTTTTAATTTTCTTTACAAATTCATTCTTAACCTCTCAACCATTGTATATTTGTCCAAAATCTTTGTTTGGCATTGCAAATTCATACCTTATCCAATAGTTAATGTAATCAATAATAGAATTTTGACGGATATGCAATGGTTGAGAGGTTAGGGATGACTTTACAACAAAAAGTAAAGGTTTGGGCCCCTGGTGCTATTTACTCTTTTTCTTTTATTTTCCCTCTTCTTCTTCTCCCTAAAATCTTGATAGTTGCTTATCTCTTAATATCTCTCTGCATCTCTCTCTGCTATGCTTTAGTGATGATTAATCAAGACAAAGCTCCGACATTAATTATATATTTTTTTCTCTGATTTTTAGAAAGTAATTAATTTTTATCTCAATTACCTAACTCGATACCCAGGATAATTCCCACAATTACCATATAATCACCAAGGTATAAATCAAACTTTCTTCAATAATTTTTATCAACTATCTATTTTTCATTTGTTTTGGTCTTTACATTATAAACATAGATTATTGCATATTTAACATGTAGGTATTTTATTTTGTGGGATTTATAATTGGCTATCCAAATCAATTGTATATAAAAGCAAATCACATATGTCTTTTTTTTTTTTATCAGTTAAGAAGTTTGAAAGAAAATTATTTCTCTTAATTTTTCTTGGTGGTATCACTATAGAAACTGATGTGGAAGGAATTTTATAGTTTGGAATGTTAGCATATATTATTATTAGATGGCATTCCTTCTAAGAGATGTTCTTGTACCTTGGCGATTGAACTATGAAAGCATGAACTTCTTAATTGCTCAAAGTTTGTGTAAGTTTATTAAGTTCCTTATTCCACATGAATTTTTAATTATTATTCTAAATAAGGTATTGAACCTAGCAATGAATTTTGTAATTAGTAGCTGAAATATAGTAAAGTAATTTATTGAATATAAAAATATTGTAAAAGTTTGTGATTACCCAAATTAGAATATGTTGCAAAGATTTTGGAATGGAGACTATATTATTTATTATATTTTCAAAGAAAATCAAAATGTATCCTAAAATAATAAAAGTAAGTACTTTTATGGGAAAAAGAGGCAAATAAGCCCCTTAGTTTTCGCGTCAGCATACCTAGGCTACTATTATTTTTTGTATAGTTAAATGCATCTTTAACGTTTTATTTCAGGGCATATTACCCATTGACATTTATGACCGTGACAAATTGACCACTTGGAAAACTAATAGATAGAATATTTTGGTATTTTGAGGAATATTATGTGTGTTTTGTTGATTGTGTGACATTGTTGATCGAAACAACAATAGACATTGGCAAAACACAATTAGAGTGAGAGAGGAAAATTGGGAACTAGGGTTTGGGCTAGAAGTTCTGTTATCAGGGAAAAGATTCTACAATATGAGGAAGGAAGAGGTTAATTTGGCTCTGGTTAAATAGGTTAGATGCACCAAAGTGTGAAGTAACAGTGGAGATGCAATAACTGATTGAGAAGAAACTGCTCGAGGAGATAAAGTTTTAGAAATTTTGCGATTTAGAGCTGTTAGATAGGCTATATGCAGACAAAAAGAAGATCAATGCATTAAAAGCCGAAGTAAGGATGTTGGTGGATAATAATGCTTCTTTGAAGGTGTAGTTGTTAAAATTGGATGAACACATTGTTGAGAAGAGGAAGAAGGCATGTAAATGTTAGGGTGGAGTTTGAGGGTTTGAGGGTGTTGCTGCCATTATGTCTTGTGTGTTTTTAGTGTTGGTGTTAGTATTGTTGCATTGTTGGTAGTGTGGTTCACAATCTTGGTGTTTGTTTAGGGTTTAAAAAATATGGCAGCATGTAGTGTTAGATTGTTTACTGTGGTAGTGTGAGCAAAATGTGAAGACTCATGTTTTTGGTACCATGTAATCCAAACTGTTTTGGAATGTTGATGTATTTGGTTCAAATGTGGTTTAGTTCAAATGTAGGCGCTAAAATTGGCCAAATAAGCTACAATTGATATGTTTGGCTATTGAGTCTTTGTCCATACATAAGAGTCAACTTTCCAATAAGCTGTAATTGGTATAAACTACAATTCATACAAAACACTTCATTGGCAAAATTGTTTGACATGTCTATACAAATGTCTACACTAGATATCCATGTCAAACATCACAAAATGTAGTTCTCCACCTTAAAACCTTTATCCATATACAAGAGTCAACTTTCCAATATATATTGTCACAAGCCTTGAACCTTAATCTCATCTTAGTCATATAGGATCCCAGGAACTTTACACTCATTCAGTGTTATGCTTATATAAATTTGTCCTTAGTAGGCTTGTTAATTGATTAAATCTTTAATGCAATACTGTTTTATACTACGCCTTACTATGACTGTAGGTCAATGACTATAAAAATAATATATAATCGATGCAACTGGCTAGCACTTCAAACATGCATTTATATAAAACATACTATTATGCATTGTGAATCCATACAAGCTACTAGGAAACACAAGCACTAGTTCCATAACATTTACCAGAAGAATAAGTTCCACACACATATATACATTTTACACAAAAGTGTTATACATATGCTACACACTGAGAATCTGGGAATCTGATCCCACCTGAGTTACACTGTCAAAAAGAGGTCACTACAATGTTAAGGTATTCCTTGTTCCTTGCATCTGTACAATAAAGGCCAGTAAGTTACTATTCCAGTAATTAAGAACCTACAAGAAAGAAACTTAACAACAAGGTACGATATTAATTAACTTTTGCACACCAGGTATCAAAATACTAACAACCAATTCTTTTATTGATTATTAGCCCCAGGTCCACCAATATCTGTACATAAAATATGTAAGGGATGTGAGAACCAAAAGTTCCCAGTAAGGGTTATAACCTGCAAGAAAACAACAATCTAGGACCCTGCATAATATCCACAAGGATGTCTATATATATATGCCTCATGCACTTGAGCTCAAATCATAGTGCTAAGAACTCATATAATTGGCCAATAACTATGGGAGTAGCTAGTTCTCACAATTCCTTTACCCATTTGCCCTACAATTGGCAAGTCCAACTTGTCTATACAAATATTGCTTTGGAAGCTTCTTAGTATTTGCTAATATCCCTTATTTTATGTACATACGTGAACTATTTGCTTATTTAGTGCATGTGTTAGTGCTACCCTTATAAGATTTTGTGAGTGGTTAAGGACACCTTCCCCTTTTAGTTCATCTAGGTCTTAGTCCATCATTGTGACCTTAGGTATCATAGGTTCCTAACCCGTCATACTCACCGTAAATTAGACCATATTAAGGTCCTTTTTGCCTATAGATATAAGTTTACAAATATAAACTTACACACTTCATATGCACTTCATAGTTTAGCTTCTTATCAAACCCAATCATATAAGCTTCTCAATAGTTATCAGTACTCAAATCATATGCTTGTTAAATTTATTAATAATTTGGCCACTCGATATACAAGTATCATAGCCAAATTTATTTAACACATAAGCATACAAATTAAATAACTCTTACGTTGGATAACTTAGTTTGCAAGCTCAAAGCACTTGATTCTTTTTGTCTCGGTTTCAAGCCAAACTTAGGTTTCTTCTTAGTAGTTTATGCTCAAGACCTATATTGATCATTTAACACATAAATAACACATATTTTGGCTAATAATTAACAAAATACCATATGGTTTAAATGACAAAATTAACTTTTATATTGGTCTTCACATAATTGGCCCTTAATAGAACTTAGACCCAATATTTTCCTTTTCCTTGTATGTTAGTCTTTTATACTTAGCAATAATGAAGCAATATTAATTCCAGCTCTTTCCTTTAGCCACAAAACATCAAAACTATATAGGAAAAGCTACGTATAACACATCAATCCATAGTCTCCTAACCGAACACCATTTCTTTGTAATTTAAGTTATTTCTCAACTTCCCATATTTAGTTTATTCAATAAACATACATGGAACACAGTTTCCAGCAACTCTAGGTTTGAAACGAAACCAGAAAAATTAGAGAAAAAATAATTTATTTACTTAGTTGCAACAATTGAGCTCAACTCTAGCTCCTTATGCAAGAATACATTATTTCAACCCCAAATCCTTGCGAATTTGTGTTTAATTTAAGAGAATTTGGATGTTGGAAGCTTAAGCAAGTTCATCCATGGCGTTTCTGGGAAGAGGGGTGAAGTTTCGGGTGGTTAAACATGGAAGAATTGACCCGGCTGACTTAATTAAAACGCCATAGCCTCACTTTATAAATCACTTGCTCAGTGCTCTTTTTGTACTCTCCAATAAATTTAGGTTTCTACATCACACGCTTAAAACTTTAGGATCAAAGTTGGTAGTACGCCACGCCTGATTTCTTCACAGATATAATTACACGGCCAGTCTCAGACTTTCATTTATATTCAATTTTGTCCCTACCTTTACTAAGGTTACATTTAAACTACTTATGAACAATCTAGTTAATCTAAAATTTCACAATGATATAGAGAATATCATGAAAAACTGTGATACCTAAACTTTAATATTTTCTTATGCTTTATCCAACCGTGCAATAAAAATGGGTCACTATATAAAATGACCAAAATACCCCACTTGGCCTAGCTTGCTTAAATGATCAATTTTATTCATTTTTAATTACTGGACCCTAAATTATCGAGACTTAGCTTGCAAATAAATTATCTAAAGTGTAATTTATTAAATTAACTAATTACCTGGATAATTAGACTTGTAGCTCCAAGGGCCATCACATATATCATCTATACTAAAAAGGCCTAAGTGACCCTAATATTTTGTTCTACTGATGAGGGTTTTGCTGAAGTTTTGATGACCTTGGTAGAGTGACTCTTGAAGGGTTTGGTAGAGTGAGCATTGAATAGCATGTATGCACCTGTTGTTGTTTGAAGGGTCTAGTAGAGTGACCATTGACATCACAGATGCTTGTGACCCCATACTCAGTCCTGCCACATCAAAGTTTGTGCTTGTGCTACTATGTTCTACAATATGAGTATAAGCAACAAGACATTAGCAATGAACTTGGACTGTGGTATTTCATCAAAACATAATACGAAACAGTTTACCAATGGCAATTTGAGAGTCTGCTTATTATTTTGGTTTTTTTGTAGGCCTCATTGTAGGTAGTTTGGGGGGCTTGGAATAAGTAGATCTTTTTTTTTCCCTTGCTGGCTGGTTCGACCCTAAAATAAAATAAAATAAGTTGGTTAATTGGGCACATAATGACATAATGACATAGTGATAACAACATTATAAAACTAGCCTAACTTGTCTGACATGACTTCTGTGAGCGTACTATTCTATTATGAACCTTTTCATGACAAATTGAACACTTGTTAATCTGACCCCTCTTTCTCAAAATGGTAGCCTCCATTTTTTGGTTCATTTGCTTCATGGCACTTGTTTTTCTTAGGCCTTCTTGGCATTTTCTTTACTACTAGTTGTGAAATAGGTATGCCTTGTGATTTCAACCAAACATTTGGCCCACTAATAGGATGCATTGATCTGCTATATGCGAACATGAATTTTTCTTTTTTATACCAATCATCAACATAGTCCTTTGGATCCTTTTTCTTTTTCTAAAATGTAACATATGACATGCCTACAGGGGATCCTATTAAGTTCCCAACTTCTACATGTACATTTTGCTGTGCTAAAATTGACAGCATGTTGTTCAAATTTCTACTTAACCTTATATTCCACATCCCCATTAAAATCAACCTCACATTTGCTTCTTTTCTTGTACTCCTTCTCCAATTTAGAAATAATTATGTGACCAAATTGGTCTGACCACGCTGCTACCATCATTCTTTTTTTAGCAAATCTCCTCTTCATGTTCTTCTTAATATCCTCTAGTATTGACTAATTGGCTTCTGTCAAGCTTTCAAAATATTAGCCACATCATTAAACGCTTTACATCGATTATTGTGATTAACAGCACATTTTGGGAAATTCCTAAAAAAGGCCTTACACCAGTTTCTAGGATCAATTTTCAATAAATCTGTTTTAGCACCAGGAAATCAATCTACTTTATTACTTCTTTAAAACCCCTAATAGTTGTACTTTTAGCAGCCTTTCAAAACAGGTTCCTAAGAATAGTACCTCTATGCTTTGACAACCAGTTGGCACTGATATGTTTGGACATCTCCTGTGCTCTGCCTGAGGAAGAAGCTCCTCTATTATTGGTAAAAGTCCGTAAAAACCACATAATACTAAGTGTCAGCACAATTGTAGAACTAAGAATCATGGTTTTAATTGGAAGATATAATAAACTTACTTTCTGTTGGTCAAAGACAATTGTCCATATACGATTATTCTAAATCTCTAAGTCCTCAATTAATAACTTTAGAAACCATATGCTACCTTTACTTCGACATATCCATACAAAACTTCCCTATTTAGCAATAAATTAAGAAGGACAAGAAATCCTAGATAAAATTGGCAAAAACCTACCTTGTAGTCAATTGTCCAATTCATTCGAAACCCTTTGTCCTTCACCGATACTCTACAAAGATTCATTGAAATCTTTTGATTTCTTTATATTTATCTTCGTTCTCAGTTTGATCTCTCTCTCTCTCTTTCTTTCTCGCAACACATAAAGAGTGAAGCTAGTAGGTAAAGCCTCAGTATGCCTTCCCACCCTTTTGTGCCTAACTGGAGACTTGAAAAAATATATGTCATGTTACTGACCACGTAGGCTTGCCACAATGATTAGAAATGCCAGGGATGCATCCAACCTGGTGACCGCAATGGGGTGGTGGAAATATGCCAAAAGACAACGTTAAGGATGCATTTAACTGTAAAAAAGACAATAATGGCCAAAGTATGCTGATGCGAAAAGCTGAGGGGCTTATTTGCCCGTTTCCCCCTATTTTTATTGATTTTTCTTTTCATTAACATAAGTAGGGGACTAGGTTTTTATAATGTAGGAGTCAAAATAAATATTTTCGTAATCCTTACAAGGAAATTTGACTAATTTTAAGAAGAGACCGTAATATATTTACCTTTAAATTCTAAAATAAATTACATATATTTTACAATTTTAGGGGGCCCCAGGCACATGCTAGCCGCATTTAGTTCTGCCCCAGAACATAAGTAGGAGGGAAAATGTATATAAAAAATTAATGATTTTTTAGGAAATTATTCAAATAATTATTAGGTGGATATAACATGCAAATATATATTGGTACTAAATAAATGTTAGTAAACTAATTACTTTGTCTTTGATTAATCATCATCAAAGCATGATAGAGAGAGGGACAGAGAGACAATGAGAAAGGAGCAACGGTCAAAACTTGGGAGAGAAAAGATGGAAAGTAAAAGAAAAAAGGTAAATTGTGCCAAGGGTACCAAAATCTTTACTTGTTATTTGTAAAGTTGTCCTAAACTCTCAATTGTTGCATATCAATCCCAATTCCATCATTGACTACGTTGCATGTTGGCAAGGGGTGAATTTGTAACTTCAAGAAAGGTTTGGGATACATATGCAAATATTAAGAGGTTAGAGATAAATTTGCAATGAAAAGTAAAAGTTTGGAACCCTCAGAGCTGTTTACCCCCACCACATCAATAGTGGACTCATTGGATTGGTGTGCCCTGATAATCATATCTTGTTAGTGTATGTCTTTGGCCCATAATTATGTTTGCTCTCTTCTTTCTCATTATTCTTATTAGCATGTTTCTGTTTGCCAAAAAAACGTATGACCTAATATATTCTTTTTCTTTTTGCAAAGTTGTATGATTTAGGGTAAGCAACTATTCTGTTATAATCGAATAACCAATTTTTTTGGGTCGGTTTCCTGTTAGATGTTTTAGAAATTTAGTGACAAAAAATAACTGAAATATATGACTTATTGGATTATTTTATATAATGTGCCTAAAATGAAAGTAGAGAAACGAAAATAATAAAAGTATAAAATTTATTTATACATTGATTAGACCCAAATCCTAAATACAAGGTAAATTGCACGCATTACCCCCAATCTTTAATTGTTGTTTCACTTCTAACCCTAGCCTTCACTTTGCTAGTAACGTATCC
The DNA here is from genome assembly GCA_005392925.1 of Aquilaria sinensis. Lineage (NCBI taxonomy): Eukaryota > Viridiplantae > Streptophyta > Magnoliopsida > Malvales > Thymelaeaceae > Aquilaria > Aquilaria sinensis. The sequence goes on from SMDT01000252.1 coordinate 34,233, forward strand.
TTAATCTTAATAAAATGTTCATTTTTTGCCCTCTTTTGGACAAAAATCGTTATCTCAGATGGAAAAAGCCACTTCAATAGGAAAAAATGCTTGCTTTTACCCCTGTAAAGATTTTCTTTGCCAAAAAAGCCTTGAAACTTTTAAATTTGACGAAACTTACCACTAACCGATCCTACCTCTCCACTCTGTAGCCCCGTCTTTGGCCTCCCTTTTCTCCCTCTCCTCCCTCTTTGGCCTCCCTTCGTCCCCCTCCGTTATCTCCTCCCATCTTCGGCCTCCCCCTCCTCCCTCTCATCTTTCTCAATATATGTCATCTGTACATACAACTACCAAAAGAATCATCATCCCCAACAAATTCCTAGGGCTAGGGCCCCCCAATTAAAGAATTTCAACAAAATAAGAAAGAATTTAATCGCCCTGAAAATCAATCACAAAGAACTAGAGTAGCCCAAGAGTGAAGATGCTGAACTCGAAGCACGAGTCTTATGAAGATCGTAAGGCCGCCACAAATGGTCAAGCGGGCAAGCCTTGTTCGTGTCCAGTCAGACCCATGGCTTCCCTTTCTCGCTCCAGTGGAGCAGACTCATCGGACCAAGGTTCAACGACCGGCATGAACCCCTCACATTGTCACTGCCCCAGGCCGTGTTGGTTCCACCGGTGGTCGATGGCCTCCACATTGCCAGCGAACACTAGCAGGGAACGGCAGCAGTGAACCCAACTCATAGATCCTCGAGTATATGGGTTCTTCGAGTATATACGTGGAGGTGGAACTCATGGAACTCCTAAGTTACAATTGAATCAAGCAGTGGCTGACTTTGGTCGGAGCAAATCCAAAGGCGCCATGAATCGACCTGACAAAGTAGATGGATTCAGCGGTCTGAAGCAACCCGACGACTAGGAAAAACCGAATAAACAAGGGTTACAACTTCAAGGGGATAATTAATGTATTTTTAGGATTAATTAACCAAATTGCTTTTTTTTTTTGTCTGTAATTCTATTTTGTGCGGTCAATTTTGTTTTCAGGTGCCAATATGGTCACCGGCGACAGGAGAGGTGCTTCAACGAGAAAATTGGTAGATCAGTCTGAGCATCTAAATTATGCGGACCGTGGAAAGGATATCACGTACTGTAGCAATTGGGGTGGCATCTTGTTGACGAACAAAACTACGGGCGATGTGGTGGTAAATAACTCCGGGAAAGAAGGCTCATGGGCAGGCCTATGCTGGAAGGCCGGAGATGGGGGGGAAAAGGAGGAGAAGGAGGAGGGGGAGGCCGAAGATGGAAGGTGACGACGGAGGGGGAGGAAAGGGAGGCCACATAGGGAGGCGGAGACTGGCCTGCCGGAGAGAGGGGAGAGGTAGGATAGGTTGGCAGTAAGTTTTATCAAATTTAAAAATTTTAAGGCTTTTTTAACAAAGAAAATGTTTACAGGGGTAAAAGCAAGCATTTTTTCTTATTAACGTGGCCTTTTCTGTTTAAGATAACAATTTTCATCGAAAAGGGAACCAAACTGAAAGAGATATACTATGAGTAAAGTGAATGATAGAGTTAAAAGTGAAACAATAATTAAAGGTTGGGGGTAACTTGTACAATTTACCCTCTAAATATATTTGAATATGGATTAAGGCCATTCGGCCTGAAATTGAAAAGAGAAGGAAAGAGAATGTATTTTGGATGCAGGTATGTGAAATTCAGATAACTGAAAAACTAAAAATTTTTCGGTTATTGCAGTTTCCTATGTTTTTTAGGTTTATTCGGTTCCTACTGTCCATGACCGAAAATTGATTTTCTAGATATTTTGATTTCGATTCAAATTGAAATAACCAAATAATCACCCATAGTTTTGAGATTATGTGTTTATTTTGATACAAAATTTTCAATTCACTCATAATTTTGGGGGGAAAAAAACGGAAGAAGTTGAAACTGACATTTTTTCGTGAGACGGAAGAAACAGTGCTATATCTAGGGTTGTTCTTATCGTTGCCTTACAATTGATCGTTGGATAAAAAGAAGGGAATGTTTTAAGGTATGTAATTTTGAATTGGTATGTGCACATTTAGGCACCGTAAAAGGTCCCAAGGAAATTATAATTGCTAGTATATACTATGAGCGGAAAAAAGATCGCTGTCTATGGATAGTGTAATTTTTTCTTTCCTGGATAATGGTCTAACCTCTCTTCTAACTCCTTCAAATTTTCTTTCTTCTATTTCTATCCCTAGACTTTGCCGAAAGGTGGTACAGTTCATACAATATTAAACTATAGTGTGTCACTGTTCATCTATATTAATAAACAATGTGCATCATTTTTTCCCTGATTTTTTAATATGATTGCTTGTTTTGGAAGCTCCATCATTTTTTTTGAAAGACAATAGCTTTTTTAGGGCATATGTGGCAATTTTCTCACTTTCGTTTTGTTCACCTTTGTTTTTTTGTTAAAACATGATTTTAGTTTTTGAATTGCTTCTATTTCCCATTTTAGTCCCTATGTTTGATTCATTTGTCATTTTGGTCCCTGAAAAGTAATTACTTAACTATAATTTTTCCATTCGTTCTCTTGTCTCCAAACCTCATTTTTCAGTTTTTACATGCACTATCCTCTAAAGTGAAACATTGGTCACCATGGTTTATTTGTTTTTGATAAAACCATTTTATTTTCTTCAACCTTTATTAAGTCAAATATTAAATGTTTAATATCTAAAGTTTTTCCATATCCTCTATTAGCCCCCAAACTATTTTTGTTGCTTTTATTCATTATTTTTTTTCTCAAACAAAATTTTGGTTACTATGATGTGTCCTTTTTTAGGTATGGCTCGAGTTGATTTGGCTTTGGTTAATTTACTTTTTTATTTTATTTTTGTATTTATCAAGTTAATCACTACTAAAAAACATGAATTTTTCAATGGCCAAGCCATTGGAAAAATGGGCACCAAATTTCCAATGGCATGTCCGTTGGAAATTTTGAAGATCATATTTTCTAACGGATTAGCCATTGAAAATTTCAAATGCATTGGGTAGATGGAAAGGAGGCCATTGGAAATTTCAGAATTTTAATTTCCAACATGAAGGCCGTTGGAAATGGGTGATATTGAAACAATAAACTTTACAATTTTAGAAAGTAAAGTAATATTTTAAAAATATTTTTTTTAATAATAATAATAATAATAGTAATAAATACACACACACACACACACACACACACACATCATTAGAGATAAAAATAATAATATGTGTATGTGTGTGTGTGTGTGTATTCATATTAATATATTTATAAATATTTATATAATGTATATATATTTATATATATCATATATAAAACATTTATCATATTTATTTTACAGGTTTTTAGAAAGTAAAGTAGTATTTTGAACATATTTTGTTATAAATAAATATTAATAATATATATATATATATATATATATATATATATATATATATATATATATATATATATATATCATATATACAATAATTTTTATATTTATTTTACAATTTTAGAAAGTAAAGTTGTATTTATATTGGATTTGAGCCAGCCTCCTTGTTCTATTGGATTTGGACATACATTTTTTTATTAAATTTGGGCTCAATACCAATTAACCCTAGTCCATATATATATATATATATATGTACATCATGCCCTAGCCATCCTTCTCATCCCTCATATCCGCTGCCCACACCATTTCTCTCAACTTTTAGCCAATTATCTCCCCTTTCGCCTCTTGCTTTTCTCACCCTAGCCTCTCTTGCCCCAGCCTCGCTCACTCCTCGTAGCATCCCACTGTTCTTCACATCTCCCTCTTTCGTTCGTACCTCCATCCTCTTTTTGTCCTTTCTCATCTGCCATTTCTTCGTCGTAATCTCTTTTTTGTCACCCTTCTTCCTCCATTTCTTCGCCTTGCCTCGATCTCGTTGCTCATCGTTACTGTTGTGAGTTTGGTTTTGTAGATCCATTTCTTTGTTGTTTTTTTTATTATGTGCTTGATTTTGTAGATTCGATTTTAATTATGATTTTATAGATTTGGTTGTTTTCATTCCCCTTACCTTTATTGTTCGTCGTCGGTCCCCGTCGATTACTGTTCCTCACCATCCGAATGCTCGATCTAATTTTATTTCTTGGTAGTCGAATGCTCGATCTGATGAATCTTGTGCCTGGTGTGTTTGAATTTTTTTGTTTTTTGAAATCATGTTTGATTGTTGATCCGGTTTCAATTTTTACTTATTTTTTTAAATTTTTGGTAAATTTTTAATTTTTAATAATTTTAAAATTTTTATTATTTTTTAACCTTTTGGTACATTTTTGTTAATTTTAGGAAAAAATAAAATACAATTTTAGTAACTTATTCTTGAATAATGTAATTTTTTGTGCTTATACAATCTTACTAATTATAATTTTAGTAAATATAAAATCTATAATATGATTTTCATATATATATATATAATATGTTTTCAGTAAATATAAAATGTGATTTTAATAAATAAAAAATATAAATTTAAAATATATTTTTTTGTAAACATAATAATATAATTTTTAGTATTTTTTTTTTGAAAAATATTTACAATGGCCTATGCCTTTGGTATATTCCCAATGACCCAGGTCGTTGGAAAACCATTCAACTATTAGAAATAACTCTGTGTGTTTAAGCTGTTGGAAATTTTTAATAGCCCACTTTCCAACAATTTCCAACGGCCAATCATAGGGCTGTTGGAATTTTTTCTATTCCAACGCTTGATTTGCCAATGACTAACCATTGGAAAACCCAGATTTCCAACTAAAAGTTGTTGGAAAAGGATGTTAGAAAAAAACTTTTTTTTAGTAGTGAATAGGAAAACCCTTATTTTATTAACATAAGTTAAATATATACTATTTGATGTTTCGGTCGTATCTTTTTGTTATTGGTGATTGAAGTTTGTAGCTTGAGTTATTTACTTCAAAAACTCTATGATTTAATAAAGTAATTCAGTCCACAATTACTAAAATTGAAAGTGAATATTTTTAATAAATTTCTTCTAATTTTTAACAATTGGAGTTTGCATTGATAAAAGATGGAATTTTTTAAATGAATTTTTTAATGACATAAGAAATGTCCATAATTTCAAAGCACATATAATATTATGCTTCACAGTTTTAACTTTCGATCATAACTAATAATTTTAATGATAAGAATATAATATAAAGAAAACCAAATTCAAAATTGAAATAAATAAAATTTTAATTGATTAACATAAATTTATAAGTGGGATTTTTTTAATTATTTATTATCATGATTTTTCTTAATGCTAAATTTACTGTAAAAAGAATACTTGCTATAACGTGCGGGCTAACATAACCTCGTAACTACTTGAAGTGTGTAAGGAAAAACAGTAAATTCGTTTCTTTTGGTTTTTTTTAGTATTTTCCTTATTTATGGTCAAACTTATATTTTTGTCTGTAAATATGTTATTTTTGACCTTTTGGTCCCCAAACTCCTCCATGTGTTGGATCTTTGGTTTGGTTCACTATTGTAGAGATGTCAGCAAGTTGGGTTAAGCTAACCCAACCCTCCCCACAATTAATTGGGTTTGGGTAGTACCCATGCGGCCATGCCACAAGTAAAGTAGGTACTTCCCACCAACTCATTTAAGACATGTGTTTAATTTTTTAAAACGTCTTTTTTTGATTTTCTATATACTTTTAAAATAATGTTATATTTAAAATAAAATTAAATACTAAAAAATCAAAAATTGGTAATTTATGTTAATATAATTTTATTTTGAAATAAATCATATTTTAAATATAAATATATTAATTTGGGAAGGGTGCAGGCAGGATTGGTTAAACCTGTACCCTCCTCATAGTTATGCGGGTAGAGCGGTTCGGGGAGGGTAGGGGTGGATAGAATATTTTTTGACATCTCTACACTATTATGGCTGGAACCAGGGACTTGATTATTAATTAGAGGAGTTCAGCCCTAAATGGTCACAAATAACGAACTTAGGATTTGGATGAAAAATTTGACCATTCACCAGAAAAAACCCTAAAGAATACAATTTGAGGAGTAAATTGCACAAATGGTCTCTGACCTTTTGTCATTGTTTCCTTTTAGTCCCTAACCTATCGAATGTTTTGTTTTGGTCCTAAACCTATTAAAATTATTTCATTTTGGTCCTTTACTAGATGAAATTCATTAACTCAGAATAATTGTCTGATAGAAACTTTTGAAATCCTAATTTAAATATTCGGTAACTGTCCTCCAGTAAATTTAAACAGTTTAATATTTTTTAACAGTAAATAGACAATTTAAATTAATAGTTTTTTCTTCCTGAATGAAATAAGTTCAATTTACAGAGAGGAAAAAAAGGTTACTTAAATTTTTTATTAATTATAAAAAATTATTTTACAGATTAAATTTATTATAAGACAGTTACCGGATAATTTAAATTATGATATAAAACATTGTTATCAGATAAATACTTTGAGTTAACAAATTTTATTAAATTGGGACCAAAATGAAACGCTGTCAATAGATTTAGGACTAAAACAAAATGTTTTAATAGGTTTAGGACTAAAACAGAACATTCAATAGGTCAAGGACTAAATGAAAATAATGACTAAAGGTTAGGGATCATTCATGAAATTTACCCACAATTTGAGCATGAAACTTTTCACGCTGCAACGTGCTAGGCCCGCAAACCTAGGACTATATATGAAGAGTATGTTAAATGTTAGAATTGGGCCTCATTCGCTCTATTTGCGCTGGTCCAAATCGATACCACAAGCGCATATTTGTTGACCCAAAATCAACCGATAAAAAGGCATGCACCATGAAGGAAGAAACTATAATACCCACCCAAGAAAAGGGGTAAAGGTACCCCCAATCTTGACCTTTGATCATAGTTGATGGGACAAAAGGGAAAGAGCTGGACAAGCCCAGCAGGGTAGGGGAGAAAAAAAAACCAAGAAAAGAAAGAGAGGAGAGAGAAGAAAGTATAGAGGAAAAAAAAAAAGAAAAAGCATAGAGAGGAGGGAGGAGAGAGAAGAAAATATAGGAAAAAGAAAAAATGGGGAATGGGGAGAAAATGATAGGAAAAAAAATGAGAGAATGTATTTTATTGGATACAAATTTTTAAAAATAAGGAAAATAATGTTTAAAATATTAGCGGTGTAAAAAAAATATCAATTGTTGAATAATACACTTAATAAAATATTATTTTATACATATGTCAATGATAGTCAAAATATAAAATCTATGTATATTGATCAACTTAGTAAAGCAAATGGAAAGTATTTTACAAAGTAATTGTAGCATAGCAAAGAATTTAAAATTGAGCACCTAATAGTATATATGGTTGATACGCAATGTTAAAATAATAATTAATTTTACTAGTGACCAATTTTGTAATTTCTGTAATGTAAAAAAAAATTAAAATTAGATACATAAATATGAGACAAGTCGTAAATTCAAGGATATAATAGGTCAAGTGAATTTCAATCTTAGTTAGTTTTGAACCAGATTTTGGTTGATAGATGGATTTACTTAAGTTACTATTGCATAAGCATAAATGACTAAATCGATTCTATTTTTTTATATGATTTTTCTTAAAATTTAAATTAAATAATTCAATTTGTATGCAATTTAATTTAGATTAATTTTCCTTCTTTATTATGTTTAACTAAATACTTTCATTAAAAAATTCTTAATAAAGTTTCGATGAATTTACTACGATTTCCAACTTTTACTATGAGTCCAATTCACTGTTGTCCACAACACCAAATTGTTAAACTTCAAACTTTTGGATTTATTGTATAATTCATTACAAAACTTGGGAAATTTAACTTGTTTTTTCTACTATTTCAATTTAATGTATAATTTGTAAAGGAATTTAAGAAATTTACATACCTAAATTGTGATTGGGTTATATTGAAAGTAATCTAAAAATGTAAGCTAAAAAGGTGACGGGGTCACGTTGAATGTACCTTAAGTGTGACTGGGTAACATTGAAAGTAACTTAAAAAGGTCACCAGGTCACGTTGAAGGTACCTAAAATGTGACCGGGTCACATTGAAGGTAACTTAAAAATGTGACTGGGTCACGTTGAAGGTACGTAAAGTGTAACTGGGTCACATTTAAGGTAACCTAAAAAGGTGATCAGGTCATATTAAACGTACCTAAAGTGTGATCGGGTCATATTGAAGGTAACCTAAAAATCTGACCGGGTCACATTGAAGGTACCTTAAGTGTGACCGGGTAACATTTAAGGTAACCTAAAAAGGTTACTGGGTCACGTTGAAGGTACCTAAAGTGTGACCGGGTCACATTGAACGAAACCTAAAAAGGCGACTGGGTCACGTTGAAGGTACCTAAAGTATGACCGGGTCACATTTAAGGTAACCTAAAAAGGTGACTGGGTCACGTTGAAGGTACCTAAAGTGTGACCGGGTCACATTGAAAGTAACTTACAAAGGTGACTGGGTCACATTGAAGGTACCTAAAGTGTGACCGGGTCACATTGAAGGTAACATAAAAAGGTGAGCGGGTCATGTTGAAGGTACCTAAAGTGTGACCGGGTCACATTGAAGGTAACCTAAAAAGGTAAAATGTCACGTTGTACCTAAAGGGTCACGTTGAAGGTACCTAAAAGTGTGACCGGGTCACATTGAAGGTAACCTAAAGATGTGACCGGGTCACATTGAAGGTACCTAAAGTGTGACCGGGTCACATTTTGAAGGTAACCTAAACATGTGACCGGGTCACGTTGAAGGTAACCTAAACATGTGACCGGGTCACAATGAAGGTGCCTAAAGCGTGACCGGGTCACATTGAAGGTAACTAAAAAGGTGACCGAGTTACACTAAAGGTGCCTAAAATGTGACCGGGTCACATTGAAGGTAACCTAAAAAGATGACCGGGTCACATTGAAAGTACCTAAAGTGTGATCAGGTCATATTGAAGGTAACCTAAAAGTGTGTTCGGGTCACGTTAAAGGTACCTTAAATGTGACTGGGTCACATTTAAGATAACCTAAAAAGATGACCGGGTCACATTGAAGGTAACTTAAAAAGGTGATCGGGTCACGTTGAAGGTACATAAAGTATGCCCTGGTCACATTTAAGGTAACCTAAAAAGGTGATTGGGTCATGTGGAAGGTGACTAAAGTGTGACCGGGTCACGTTCAAGGTACCTAAAGTGTGACCGGGTCACATTGAAGGTAATCTGAAAAGGTGACTGCGTCACGTCGAAGGTACCTAACGTGTGACTGGGTCACATTGAAGGTAACCTAACAAGGTGACTGGGTCACATTGATGGTACCTAAAGTATGGCCTAGTCATATTAAAGCTAGCCTAAAAATATGATCGGATTACGTTGAAGGTATTTAAAGTATGACCGTGTCACATTGAAAGCAACCTAAAAATGTGACCAGGTATATGACCAGGTCACATTGAAGGTAACCTAAAAATGTGACCGAGTCACTTTGAAGGTACCTAAAGTGTGACTGGGTCACATTTTAGGTAACCTAAAATGGTGACCGAGTCACACTTTAGGTACCTTCAACGTTACCCGGTAAACTTTTTAGGTTACCTTCACTGTGACCCAGTCACACTTTAGGTATCTTCAGTGTGACCCGGTCACATTTTTAGGTTAACTTAAGTATGACCCAGTTACACTTTAGGTATCTTGAACGTGACCCAGTTACCTTTTTAGGTTACCTTTAATGTGACCCGATCACACTTTAGGTACTTTCTGTAACACCCCCATATGCCATATGGGTGAATTGTGGGAAGCCTTATGTGGATATATAGGCTCCAATTTCAGAACACAAGCACCTAGTGCTTATCCTTTTGATAAAGAATAACCCATGTGGTGTGGGCAGGTGTTCCGTTGACTGGTTCTGGACTTGGGTCATTACAGCTTCAATGTGACCCGGTCACCTTTGTAGGTTACCTTCAATGTGACCCGGTCACGCTTAAGGTCCCTCCAACGTGACCTGGTCACATTTTTAGGATACCTTCAATGTGATCCGGTCAAATTTTATTTTTCATGTTCTTTTCAAATTGAGTGGACAAGAATTTTTTATTTTTATTCCATTCATAATTTTTTTTTTGCTAATTTTTATCCTTTTGGGTTAGTTAAGTTGAAAATTTTACAAAAAAAATACATATTTTGGACAAAAAATATGTTAAAACTATTTTTTAGACTTCTTGCAGTGTGAATTATCAATAAAAATATATTTTGGGCAACTAATCATAAAGCTAATCTCTAAGCTTAAATCTTAACCTCATACCCTAACCCTAACCCTAACCCCTGAACCCCTAAATCTATGCCGTACCTTCAACTAAATTAGGTACCTAACATATACATGTTACAGAAATAGGTGCCTATAATATTACCCAGTCTACAATATAAAATTTTATCTATCTAACTTGTAAACAAAATGATTTTCTATACTTTTTCTCAATACATAAGAGGGAGGCTACTAAAGAAATAAAGAATTGAACCATAAATTTCTCAATAATAAGTGAAACACTTAACACTAATTTAAAATTTTAGCTGGTAGATGTAAAAATAATTTACAGGTTAGTAATAAAATAAAAGAGAATAATAAATAATATTATAGATGTTTTTTTAAATTTTTTGATATAAAAGATTAGTAATTAAAAATTCGACCAGTGAAGAGAGGAAAGAAAATGAGAAAAATTTGAGAAAATGTATTTTATTGGATGAAAATTATTAGAAATTTGAGAAATATATTTTTAAATATTATATAAATAAAACATTATTAGTCTTTTAAAAGATATACTCATTTAACGGATTACTTAATAAAATATTTATTTAAAAATATGAGTAGTGGTGAAATATGTGATTATACTGAAAGAACAAATTTGTGTATACTGATCAACTTGTGAAGCAAATGAAAAGTAATTTACGCAATAACAATAATATAACAAGAAATTTATTGAGCATTTAGTAGTATATATGGTAATTGTACAATGTTAAAAGAACAATAAATTTTGCTAGTGACTAGTCTTGCAATATTTGTTGTGCAAGAGAATTAACAATTTAAAGATTGGATATCTAAAATCCTAAAACCCAGACACCTAAACTATAACCTTACCTTGTAACCCAAACCTAAACCTAATATCCTAACCCAACCCCTAAGACCTAAACCGTAACCTTAAAATCAAACCATAACACAAAACTCTAATCATTAAGCTCTAACCATAAACCTAGAACATTATCCCAAAACCAAAGCCCCAATCTTAATCTCTAACATTGACCTTAACCTTAACCCTAAACCCAAACCCTAATCTTAAACCCTAAATGACTGGACTGATTTTATTTTTTTGCACGATTTTTGTTAAAATTTAAATTAAGCATAACTTTTGTTAAAATATTAACATTTGCCTATCAAGATTATTAAACTTACACCCTAAACCTAACCTGAAAATTATCCTAAACCTCATACCTAAGCAAAACCTAAACGCCAAAATGAGCACCTAAATCTTGATCCTAAACCTCATACCCTAACCCTTAAGACCTACTGCCTCACCCCTAAGGCCTACACCATAACCCTAAACCTCATATCCTAATCCTAACTCCTGAACCCCTAAAATTTGTATGATTTTTGTTAAAATTTAAATTACAAAATTCAATTTTTATGCTATTTAATTTAGGTTAATTTTCCTTCTCTTAGTATTAGTGGTGTAAAAAAATATTAGTTGTTGAATAATACACTTAATAAAATATTATTTAATACATATGCCAATGGTACTCAAAATATAAAATTTGTGTATATTAATCAACTTAGTAGAGCAAATGAAAAGTTTATGTCTACAAAGTAATAGTAACATAGCAAGGAATTTAAAATTTATGTGATTTAATGTAGGTTAATTTTAATTATTTTAGTATGTTTAATTAAGAAATTCATAAAAATTTTCAACTTTTACTATTAAATTTAGGCACTTTATTACACTGCACCTAAAATTTTAGGTACCACCATTCTAATCTTAACATTTTCCTAGCAAGATTATTAAACTTGAACCCTAAACCTAGTGTTAATATTATGAACAAAAATTAGGGAGTGAGAGGGATTTTTTGCTTTACAGAGGCTTGAGCTTTGGTAGTGTACTTTGAAGTGATTACTTACAAAAAAAAAATATCAATTTGTTCAGATTATAAACTTAAACAAGTCCAAAAATAATTTATTTACACTTTCTATGAAAATAAAATATTTTTTATTAATTTCAACCATCTTAATTTATTTAAGTTAGGTCACTAAAGGAAGAAATCTATAGGAAAAAATAAAATTTGGGTTAGAGATACTTATAGCGGTTTTATAGATTTTTTTTAATCCAAGCAAAAAATAAGGAAATCCTCAAGGAGGTTTAAAGTTTACATCAGCCGAATGTTGAAGGGCACAAACAGAAAAGGGACATACTATCAAATACACTCTTTTGGATACTCGCCCACTTAGCTATGCATAAAGCACACTTATTGGCTGTTTTAGCTCCTTTTTAGACAGAATAAGCAGAAAAATAGCTTTGCAACGTTTTAATGTCAGAGATTAAGGAGCCTATCCTTCAGTCTTCTTGATCGCTTAAGCTGCCGATTAACTCCTTATCTGACGACTCAATTTCTACAACAGTGTGTCTAAGTCAAAGCAAATCCTGAAGCCCCTTCCTTGTTGTTTCAGCTAAAGCTGCTCGCTTGTGGGTGCTGTCAACGAACAAGGCCTGGTTGTGTAGAACATTCCCCTGCCAGTCATGAGCCAGATAAGCCATCCTAAGCGACTTACCCCTGTGGACTGCAACTACATTGATTTTGATGGAGCCCCAAGGTGGTTTGTTCCACCGATCTGAGTAATTGTTTCTGTGCAAAGGAAGACTTGTATCACCCAGGTTCTGGTGTGCTTGGTGATACTCAGCAATAGCTACTTGAATCCTGTGAATTACAGAAACAGGATTAATGTTTTTCTTTTGAAAGATGGCCTTATTTCTTGCCAGCCAAATGAACCAGCAAATATAAGCAATAGTTGAGATAATAAGCTCCTTGTTTTCCTGCATATGATGTAAAGCACGGCAAAACTCAAGAAACCATTGATCAAAAGTTTGAATTGCAGCATTGTGAGGTTTATAATCCAAGCACACAAACTAGATAAGATGGGTTCATTCACAATGTAGCACCATATGTTCCACTGTTTCATCATGAGAGCAAAAAGGACACTGAGGATTTATCAAAATACCTCTTTTGAACAAGTTTAGGCGAACAGCTATTCCATTTTGATAGAGCCGCCACATAAAGTTCTGAATCTTAGGAGAGCATTTAATTTTCCGGATTATATTCCATACACAGGGATTTATCTGATGAGAAGTTGAAGCACTAAGATTAACAGGAAGAGTATTTTTCTGTACCCCATAGGCAGTCTTGACAGTATCTCTACTAGTCTTATCATATGGGCAAATTAGCTTGTCTATCCCTGGGTTATGGCTAATAGGTTTCTGTAAAATAGCCTATTTTTCCTCAGTTGAAATATAAGAAGATATTTGACTTAAATTCCATGTATGAGTGCTAGTATCAATGAGGTTACCTGCTTTCACATTACTTACCTACTGGAATATTCATGTTCGGATGAAGTTTAAAGTATCCAATCCTTGGAATCCAAGTGTCATTCCAAACTGAGATAGACTGACCATCATGTACTTGCCAGCATACATGTGTTTTTAGAAAATCCCTACCAGCTAAAACACTAGACCAACCCTACGAAGGTTTTGGTCCTTTTCTTGCATTCCAAAAATTACTATCAGGGAAGTATAATCCTCTTAATATTTTTGCCAAAACCATTTGGGGATTAGACATGATTCTCTAGGCAAGTTTTGTAAGCAAACATAGGTTCATAGCCTCTAAATCCTTAAAGCCCATTCCCCCTTTTCCTTTTGCTAAAGATAAATTGTCCCAACTTTTCTAGTGAATGCTAGAATCTGAATGCTGCCATTCTCACCAAAATTTAGACATTAAAGAATGAATATTATGACACCATTTCTTAGGAAATTTAAAATAGGCCATGACGTATGATGGGATGGTTGTAATAACAGATTTAAGCATAATTTCCTTACCTGAGTATAAGAGTAGAGCCTCCTTCCACCCTTGTATTTTTTTTTTGATAATTTTATCCCTAAGATAAGCCAAAGCCTCATTCTTTGAGCGTCTCCACAAGGTAGGTAAACCTAGATACTTCCTCGGATCTACAGCCTTAGGGATTTTCAAGAAAAAACTAATTCTTTCTTGCAAAGCAGTAAGAGCATTAGGGCTAAAAAATATAGCAGATTTTTCAAGATTTATACATTGACCAGAGGCCTAGCAGTACTATATAAGAACTTGCTGCAGGTGATGTCTATTTCTAACACTAGCCTTAACAAAAAATAGAGAGTCATCTGCAAACAACAAATGTGTTAGGGTGGGATAGTGCCTATTTAGTTTAATGCCTTCAATAAAATTCTGATCTGCTGCACTTACCAACATTTGCGATAAAGCTTCAGTAACCATGATAAACAAATAAGGAGACAAAGGATCTCCCTTTCTTATACTCCTAGTAGGCTTAAATGTTTAAGACTGCTTTGCATTGACTAAAAGAATAGAGGACACAAAGGAAACAAGGGACATAACCCAAGTAATCCACTTAGAAGGAAAACCCATTTTATACATGATATCTTCCAAAAAAGACCACTCTACACGATCATAAGCTTTTTGCATATCAACTTTTATAGCCATATTCCAATCTAATCCTTTCTTTTTTGCATTTATTCCATGAAAAATTTCGTGAGCTACTAAGATGTTATCCTGGATTTGTCAAAAGCATTTTACAAAGGAGAGATGATATCATTCATATGAGGCTTAAGTCTATTAACAAGAACTCTAGAGATAATTTTATAATAGTAATTACACAAACTAATTGGTCTAAATTGAGTGACTTTTTCAGGATGGGGAGCTTTAGGAATAAGAACAATAGCCATTTTATTTAGACTAGGATTGAGAATACCTTGATTAAAGAAAGCTTGAACTGCTTTGGTGACACATTCTCCAACTTCATCCTAGTATTTTTGGAAGAAAATTCCTAAAAAGCCATCAGGCCCTAGGGCTTTTAAGGGAGCCATTTGAAAAGCCACTGATTTGATTTCTTCAGCTATCACTTCCCTCTAAAGATTCTCCTTTAGATCCTTTTGTACAATGGATTTAACATGAACCAGCACCTCATTCATGCCAATAGATCCTTCAGAGCAAAGGAGCTTATCATAAAATTGCTTGAAAGTGGTTGAAATATTCTCCTCCTTGTCAATCCAATCTTCCTTCTTATTCTGAATCCATAAGATTTTATTTGAAACTTTTCGCTGGACTGTGACATTATGGAAAAACACAGTATTTCTATTCCTCAATCTTAACAAGTCAACTCTACTACGTTGCTGCCAGTACATTTCTTCCCTAGTCCAATGTTTTTCAATTTGTTTAATAATCGGACTCTCATTCCCAAACACTAATGCATCAGATTTATCCTGTAGTTCCACCAGTTTTGAGGTCAAAATACCTGTTGCCCTTCTGTTATTGGGATAATAGGACTTACTCCACTTAGTCAAAGATCTACTACACCCTTTTAAATTTTTCTGAAGAGAAAAAGTATCATTCCCAGCATATACGTCCCAAGAATGTTTAATAACCTCTTTACAAGTTGGTTCTCATGTCCATATATGTTCAAACCTGAATTTTCTCCTTCTGGAAACACATTGAGCTTCTGAAGTAAGGATTATAGGATAGTGATCAGAGCCTATTCGAGGACAGTCGTACACTTGAGTGTCAGGGTATATAAGCCTACAAGAGCAACTCACTAAAGCTCTATCAATTCTCTCATTAACTAAACCATCTTTTCTGCCATTTGACCAAGTGAATTGCTGTCCATGAAACCCTACATCCTGAAGCTGTCATTAGAATCATTTCCTGAAATGCCCTGATTTGTTCCTAAGCTTTCAGCCTGCCTCTTATTTTCTCATGTTGGGCTGTTATTTTGTTCCAATCCCCTATACATAACTATGGTAAAGATCTTTGGCAGGCTAGTTGCTTTAAAACCTCCCAATTCTGCCTTCTGTCAGGAAATTTTGGATCTGCATAAATCTAAGTGATTCGGCTAGTATTACCCAGGTTATCAGTTATTCTTGTATCAGTAAAGTTCTTTGACTTCAGGACTACACACACCTGAACATCATTAGTCCACCAAAGCGCCAGCCCCTCCAGATAAACCAACAGGATTAACATAGCAAGCATTTTTGAATTGAAGTTTTTGTCTATTCTTTTCCAATTTATCTGTTTTATTCCTTGTTTCAATTAAGAAACATAACTGAGGTTTATGCCTCTTTTGGAGTGAATTTAGGTGCTGAACTGTTAGGGTTGGCCTTATACCCTGGCAGTTCCAACTTATGAGAATCATGGCTCCTGGGTGGTTGAAGGGCAGCCACCAGACCCATCCTCAACTAATAGATTCTCCTTATCAGTATTTTTCCACTTCGGAGGTCTCCCTTTCTTTCTACCTTTTCTCTATGTGCCACATCAGAAGACTCATCCTCTTCAGCTCCAGTATTGTCAAATTCTATTGGGGTCAGAGAAAGTTAAGAATGGTGAGTTTGACCATCCAAGTTTGGTGAGATAGTTTCAGGATTAGCATGACCCAAGATGGGCAGCAATTTTAGCACCTATTGGAAAGCTTGACTATCTGGGGATACAGATGGTGATGCTGGGTTTAGACCTGTTATCAGCTGATCAAAACGCTCATTCGATGTGTTATCAACACCAGGTGATCCATTGGAGGATTTATTTTGCCTTGTAAGCCCTACTAATGTTCCAGGTAACAAATAATTTGGCCTTGGTGGTAGAGGCTTGGCAAGATCTTCAGAAACTTTTGGCACAGGAGCTTTTAACCAAAGGCCATACATCTGTTGTCCAGTGCTCATAAGAATTAGCTGTGTAGTCTCTTTGCATCTTATATCAGAATGACCAAGTCTTCCACACGTATAACAGAGATCCCCTAACCTTTCATATTTTGCTGCAATCCATTTCTTACACCCGAGAGGTTTAGGTTGCCCAAACCTAGCTTTGATAGGGACCTTGACATTCAGTTTGGTCTTAATCCTACGATAACCCCTACACAATTCCCCCAATTTCCTGGGTCTTTAACCTCCAAAACTTCACCAAATTGTTTTCCAATAACACCACCATTTGCCTTAGTCATTAGATTAAGAGCCAAACCATGTATTTGAACCAAAAAAGGAACTTCAGTGAAGTTCAAATCCTGTAGAGATTAAGACGGTAACCATTTTGGAGAGAAAAAATACACCTCATGATGTTCCATGGGCCATCAGAAAGTACTCGATCAACCATATCACAATCCATAAACACACAATGTACTGTTTTGTCATCCAGAAAATTAACCGCTTGTACCCCATAATTCTTCCAAATCTTCAATAGAATACCTTTCTGATTCAACTTCTTAGACAATCATACTAACAAGTGATTGGAGATATAAAAGCATACCAGTTTCCAAATCAGGCTGTAGATCTAAAACCAACTCATTCAAAAAGTCTGATCCAAGATTGGAGAAAATATCACCCTCTGATACTGCTTCCATCCTGAGAGATATTGAAATAAAACACCTGTAAACGCACCTGGTGACAAAATGGAACCAAATCAAGAAAAACACCTGCAATTCGCAGACCAATCCCACCAAGAACAAAATAGCGCAATAAAAGTATAACAATAAAACCAAATAGCCAAAGCATCGCATAGGAAAATTGCCAAAAATCGCTAATAAAATCAACAAGAAAGGCTTGAGATAGTATCATAAACAAGATAGAACACTCTTAATCAAACTAAAAGGAAACTAGATGTAAACCATGTTAAGAAATAAGATCTCCTTCACAACCAAGAAAACCAAATTTGGAAAATGCAGCAATCCAGATATCCAATCAACCATCAGAGCGACCACAGATCTGCTCAATCAAGATCCTGTGAGTGATGTTGAAGTAGAATAGAAATGTTGCTCCTGATTCTAATGTGAAAGCTGAAAGGGCACTTAGTAATAAACAGATATCACCAATGAACCTAAAAATCCATTTGGGAGAGAAAGCAATTTGTCCTGAAACAATTTCAGAGAAGTTCTCAATCAGAGAGGGAGACTCTCACAAGGAGAGGGAAACTTATGATTTTTCTTCTACGGACAGTAACATTTTCAAAAGTAGCAATTCATGAAAATGCTTTTCCAGCGATTTTATAAATTATTTACAAATTATTCGTTAGTTTTAAGAGTTTGGTTGCCAACAGTCCTACATCTTTTTTAATTTATTTCAAATGAGTACCTAGAATTTGAGATGTGGTTATGAGATATATTGAGTTTTTGGCCCGGGTTATAAAACAAGTTGCAAGCAGAATACTCTTAATTTTGGGTCAAAATAAAAAAATGTGCCGAACTTCTCCTTAAGAGCACTTAGTGTTTTTTGAACACCAAAGTGTCCCATTAAGCCTCATCTATGAGCTTCATATACTAACAATGTCCCCAAAAAAGTTTTAGGAATACACAAGTTATCTTGTTTGGAAAGAAAGCCATCAACTTTGTAAAACTTTTCAAAACGTGAATTTGCAAACATGCATATAACTCTCCAAAACCATTATCTCTTACATATAAATCCTTTAAACACTCAAATCTTAAGATTTTTGGATCTAAAGTAGAGAGAAGAACATACCTCCTTGGCAGTGTATCAGCCACAAAATTCTCCTTATCTTTTTATACTTTATGTGGTATAAAAATGTTTCTATGAACTTTACCAATCTTATAGGCCTCCTATTCCACTTTCTTTGACCTTTCAAGTGCATATTCTTTAACAATGTTTAGTGGAGTTCTAAAAATTTTCTTTTAAATCATACTACCTTCGTCCCATATTCTTTGCACCATTTAACTTTTTCACATAGTTTGACTTGAATTTATTCATATTAGTAATTGTTAGAAAAAATTTTAAAAAAATATATTTAGAAACTATATGTCTTGATTTATCATTCTTATATAAAGTTCTTCATTTATATACTAAAATATTAAAAATAAAAAACCATAAATTAATTGCTAAAAAGTAAATGGTGCAAAGAATTTGGGACGGGGGGAGTATTTGATTTTAAAATTAATATGCCTATTTTTATATCATTTTCATAAAACTTAATCTTAAAGAATTCAATTTTTAGGCAATTTAATGTATGTTAATTTTCCTTCTTTTAGTATGTTTAATTAAAAAATTCATGAAATTTTTTTTAATTATGTTCTGGTGAATTTATTGTGATTTCTAACTTTACTATGAAATGCAAAGCCAATTCACTATTGTCTATTGTTCTAAATTGTTAAATTTCAAAAAATTTTGGTCAAAATGAAAAATTTTAAAATTTTAGGGGCTCATCGTGTAATTATTATGGGTGGTTAAAAAGAAATTTTTTAAAATTTAGGTACTTTATTTCACTGCACTTAAAAGTTTAGGTATCAATGTTATAATTTTGATATTTGTCTTCCAAGATCATTAAACTTACTAAATATGAAATGTTACTTGTTTTTGGAAGAACTTATAAACTCAAAACGTAACTTTATCCCTAAACTCAACCCTAACCTTAAAATGGGGAAAGTCCAAAAAATTTTATGAATATTTTAATGAGAATAAAATATTTTTTTACTAATTTTTATCCTTTTGGGACAGAAGTTGAAAAATTTACAAAAAAAAAAAAAACAAATACTTTGGACAAAAAATATCTTAAAATTACTTCTTAGATTTCTTGTAGTGTGAATTACCAATAAAACTTGTAAACCTTAACCATAACCTAAACTCTAACCCAAACCTTAACCTTAAACATTAAATCTAACCCTAAACTGTAAACCTCATACCCTAAACCTAGTCTCTAAACCCTAAATTGTAAATTTAAAGCCTAAATTTTTAGTACCCTAAATTAAAAAAATTGAAACTTAAACCCTAAACCTAGTCTTAACCTTAAAAGGTAAACCTAGCCTAAACCCAAAACTTAGCCTTATCGCTAAACCTAGCCTTAACACTAAGCCTAAATCTCATACCTTAACCCTAACCTCTAATTCCTAAACCTCATACCTTAACCCAAAACTTTAATCCTAGACCTTAAACATATCTTAAACCTTAAGCCTTAAACCTAACTTAAACTTTAACCCTAAAACTTAACCATAACATAAACCCTAACCCTAACCTTAAGCCTTAAATATAACTTAAACCTTAACTAAACCCTCAATCTATCATAAACTTTAAACCTCAAACCTAATTGTAACCATAAGCTTAAACATTAATCATAACCTAAACCCTAACCCTAATCTTAAACCTTAAACCTTAAACTTTAACCTTAGACACTAAACCTTCAATCTTAAACTAAACCTTGAACTTTAAAACTTAAACCATAAACTTCAAACCCAAACCTTAAACCCCAAACCTTAAACCTACTGTAAACCATAAATCTTAAAACTAACCTTAAGCCGTAACCATAACTTGAGTGCCAAGAGTAACCCCAATATACTTTGAAGTGATTATTTACAAAAAAATATCAATTTATTTAGATTTTAAACTTAAACAAATCCAAAAAATTTATTTACACTTTATATGAAAATAAAATATTTTTTTATTAATTTCTATCATCTTAATTTATTTAAGTTAAAAATTAAAAAAAATTCTTTGGACAGAAAGTATCTTAAATATTATTTTTCATACTTAAACCTTAAATTTTTAGTACCTTAAATTTAAAATCTAAAACTTTAACCTTAAACCCAGTCTTAACCTTAAAAGGTTAACTTGGCCTTAACCCTAAACTTTGCCTTAACTCTAACCCTCAGCCTTAAACCTATCTTAAAACTTAAACCTTAAACCTAACTTAAACCTTAAGCTTAAACCTTAACCCCAAAACTTAACCATAACATAAAACTTAACCCTAACCTTAAGCCTTAAACATAACTTAAACCCTAACCTCAAATCTTAAACCCTAATTAACCCTTCATCCTACCTTAAACTTTAAACCGTAGACCTAACACTAACCATAAGCTTAAACCTTAACCATAAACTAAAACCTAACCTTAACCTTACCCTTAAACCTTAAACCTTAAACCCTAAACTATAAATCTTAAACTTAATCATTGACATTAAAACTTAAACCATAAACCTTAAACACTAACCTCAAACCCTAAACCTTAAATCTTAAACTTAACCATGAACCTTAAACCGTAAAATCCAACCTTCATCCGAAACCTTAAACTCCAATATAAACCATAAACATTAAACTTAACCTTAAATCGTCACCATAACAATAGCCCTAACCTTAAATCTAACTTTAACCCAACCTTGAAAATAACTAAAGTATGACTAGGTCATAATGAAGGTAATATAAAACGATTACCGAATCACATCAAAAGTACCTAAATTATGACCCGGTTATACCGAAGGTAACATAAAAAAATTACTAAGTTATATTGAAGGCAACCTAAAAAGATATCGGGGTGACAATAAAGATAACCTAAAAGTGTTACCTGGCCACCTTAAAGGTACCTAAATTGTGACCAGGTCACACTGAAGGTAACCTAAAAATGTCACCCGGCCACCTTAAATGTACCAAAAGTGTGATCGGATCACATTGAAGATAACCTTCAATGTCACTCGGTCACCTTGAAGGTATTTAAATTGTGACCGGGTCACATTAAAGGTAGCCTTCAATGTCACCCAGTCATCTTGAAGGTACCTAAAGTGTGACTGAACCATTATTGAAGGTAACCCAAAAAGGTTACCCGGCCACCTTGAATGTACCTAAAGTGTGACCAGGTCACATTGAATGTAACCTAAAAACGTGATTGGGTAACGTTGAAAGTACCTAAAGTGTGACTGGGTCACAGTGAAGGTAACCTAAAAAGGTGACCGGGTCACATTTAAGGTACCTTAAGTGTGACTGGGTCACACTGAAGGTAACATAAAAAGGTGACCGAGTCATATTGAAGGTACCTAAAGTGTGATCGGGTCACATTCAAGGTAACCTAAAAAGGTAACCGGGTCACGTTGAATGTACTTTAAGTGTGACTGGGTCACCTTGAAGGTTGCCCTCAATGTGACCGGGTCATGTTAAAGGTATTTAAAGTGTGACCGGGTCACATTGAAGGTAACTTAAAAATGTGACCGGATCATGTTGAAGGTACCTAAAGTGTCACCGGGTAATATTTAAGGTAACTTAAAAAGGTGACCAGGTCACATTAAAGATATCTTACATGTGACAGGGTCACATTGATGGTAACCTAAAAAGGTGACTGAGTCACGTTGAAGGTACTTAAAGTATGACCGAGTCATATTTAAGGTAACTTAAAAAGGTGACCGGGTCACGCGAAAGGTATCTAAAGTGTGACCGGGTTGCATTTAAGGTAACCTAAAAAGGTGACTAGGTCACGTTGAAGGTACTTATAATATGACCAGGTCACGTTGAAGGTAACCTAAAAAGGTGATCGGGCCACATTGAAGGTAACCTAAAAAGGTGACCGGGTCACATTAAAGTTACCTTATGTGTGACCGGGTCGCATTGAAGGTAATCTAATAAGGTGACTAGGTCACCTTGAAGGTACCTTAAGTGTGGCCGGGTCACATTGAAGGTAACCTAAGAAGGTGACCACCTCACATTGAAGGTACTTTAATTGTGACCTGGCCACAGTGAAGGTAACATAAAAATGTGACTGGGTCATGTTGAAGGTACCTTAATTGTGACGGGGTAACATTGAATGCAACCTAAAAAGGTAACCGGGTCACGTTAAAGGTACCTTAAGTGTGACCCGGCCACATTAAAGGTAACGTAAAAAGGTGACCGGGTTACGTTGAAGGTACCTTAGGTGTGACCGGGTCACATTGAAGGTAACCTAAAAACGTGACTGGGTCATGTTAAAAGTACCTTAGTTGTGACCGGGTAACTTTGAAGGTAACCTAAAAAGGTGACCGAGTCACGTTGAAGGTACCTTAAATGTGACTGGGTCACATTAAAGGTAATCAAAAAAGGTGATCGGCTCACATTGAAGGTACCCTAAGTGTGACCCGGTCACATTTTTAGGTTATCTTCAATGTGACCCGGTCACACCTAAGGTATCTTCAACGTGACCTAGTTAATTTTTAGGTTACCTTCAATGTGACCCGGTGACACTTATGGTACCTTCAACATGACACCTATGGTACCTTCAATGTGACCGGGTTGCACTTAAGGTACCTTCAATATGTCCCGATCACCTTATTAGGTTACCTTTAATGTGACCCGGTTACCTTATTAGGTTATCTTCAACCTAACCTTGTCACCTTATTAGGTTACCTTCAATATGACCCAGTTACACATTCAGTACCTTCAATGTGACCCGATCACATTTTTAGGTTACTTTCAATGTGATTGAGTCACACTTAAGGTACATTCAATGTTACCTGGTCACCTTTTTATGTTACCTTCAAAGTTACCCGTTCACAATTAAGGTTACTTCAACATGATTCGGTTATATTTTAGGTTACCTTTAATGTGACCTGGTCACACTTAAGGTACCTTCAACATGATCCGGTCACGTTTTTAGGTTTCCTTCAATATGGCCCGGTCACACCTAAGGTACCTTTAACGTGACCCGGTTTTTTTAGGTTACCTTCAATATAACCCGGTCAAATTTTGAGCTTACCGTTAATGTGACCCGGTCACACTTAAGGTACCTTAAACATGACTCGGTCATGTTTTTAGGTTACCTTCAATGTGACCTGGTCACATTTAAGGTACCTTCAATATGACCCTGTCACGTTTTTAGGGTACTTTCAATGTGACCCGGTCACATTTAAGGTACTTTCAACGTGACCCAGTTGCCTTTTTAGGTTACCTTCATTGTGACCCGGTTACATTTATAGGTTATCTTTAAGGTGACCCGATCACACTTAAGGTACCTTCAATGTAATCCAGTCACATTTTTAGGTTACCTTCAATGTGACCCGGTCATAGTTAAGGTACCTTCAACGTAACCCGGTCACCTTTTTATGTTACCTTCAATGTGATCCAGTTACACCTACGGTACCTTCAATGTGACCCGGTTACATTTTTAGGTTACTTTCCATGTGACCTGGTCACACCTAAGGTACCTTCAACGTGACCCAGTCATCTTTTTTAGATTAACTTCGATGTGACCGGGTCACACTTAAGGTACCTTTAACATTTCCCGATCATGTGTTTAGATTACCTTCAAAATTACCGGATCACTTTTTAAGTTACCTTCAACGTGATCCGGTCACCTTTTTAGGTTACCTTCAAAGTTACCCAGTCACAATTAAGATACTTTCAACATGACTCGGCCACATTTTTAGGTTACCTTCAATGTGACCTGGTCATACTTCATGTACCTTCATTGTGACCTGATCGCGTTTTTAGGTTATAACCTAAAAAAGTGACCGTGTCACATTGAAGGTACTTTAAATGTAACCGGGTGTGACCCGGTCACATTAAAGATACCCTAAATGTGATTAGGTCACGTTTTTAGGTTACCTTCAATGTGACTTGGTCACATTTAATGTATCTTCAATGTGACCCGGTCATACCTAAGGTATCCGGTCACACTTTAGTTATCTTTAGAGTGACTCGGTCACAGTTTTACTGCTATTGCTCTATTAAGGTTTTGGACATTAAGCATTAATTTTGTTTGTTATTGTTTATTATTTTTATAAGAGGTGATTATTCACCCAAATTATATTTTATTGATAATTTGCACCTCAAGATGTCTTAAAAGTAAGTTTAAGATATTTTTGTGCAAAGCAGTTTTTTTTGTAACTTTTTTTTAACCTAGCTAACCCAAAAGGATAAAAATTAGTAAGAAATATTTTATTCTCATAAAAGGTGTTGACAAATTGTTTTGGACTTTCCTCATTTTAAGGTTAGGGTTGGGTATATGGATAAGGTTAAGTTTTGGATTTATGGGTTCTTCCAACATAAGTAAACATTTATATGTAAGAACTTTAATGATTTTGATAGGCAAATGTCAATATTATAACATTGATATCCAAACTTTTAAGTGTAGTGCAATAAAAAACTTAAATTTTTTAAAACTTAAAATTTTTACATTTTTACCCAAGATTTTGAAATTCAACAATTTAGTAGTAGGGACAATAGTCAATTGGACTTATATTTCATAGGAAAAGTTGCAAACTGTAGTAAATTTATCAGAACATAATTAAGAATTTTTTGTGATTTTTTTAGTTAAACATACTAAAAGAAGAACAATTAACCTAAAATAAATTGCATAAAAATTGAATTCTTTAATTTAAATTTTTTAAAAAACCATATAAAAATAGAATCTATCCAATCATTTAAGGTAGTAACCCAAGCAAACCTGGCTCTCAACCTAAATCCGGCCCAGAATAAACCAACATGTGACTTATTATAACATTGAATTTATGACTTGTTTCATATTTAGGTACTTGATTTTAAATTATTATTTTTTTTTACATCACAAAAATTGCAAAACTACTCACTAGTAAAACTTATTATTATCCTTGCTATGCTATAATTAGTTTGTAAAATATTTTTCATTTGCTTTATAAAGTTGATCAATATACACATATTTCATATTTTGAGTACCATTAGCATATAAGATAATATTTTATTAAGAGTATTATTCAATAATTAACATTTTTAACAGCTCTAATATTTTAAAAATTGTCTTCCTTCTTTTTAAAAACTTGTATTCAATAAAATACATTCTCTCATAATTTTTCCTCTCAATTTCTCCCCTCTCCCCCTATTTTATTTTTGCTATATTTTTTTTTCTCTCTCCACCCTCCTTTCTACGTTTTTTCTTTTTTTTTTTTTTCCTTTCTATTTTCGTCTTTCTCCTCTCTCCTCTCTCTTTTTTATTTTTCTTTTCTCTCCCTCACCGACTGCACCTTTCCACTGGTTTCCCTTTGCTTATGTCACCCATGATCAATGGTCAAGATTGGAGGGTAAGGGTACCCCTTTTTGGGGGCGGGTATTGTAGAAGGGTCCACCACCATGAATACCTGATTCTCAATCCATGAAAAAAAAAGTAATATATTCCATTTTTGGTCATTCTAAAATAGATAAATATTTTTTTTAGAAATTTTGTAACATTTAATTTACTTTACTACTATCTTTTAAAATTTAACTACACAAAACCCAAAGGGGAAGTTACAATTACCCTCTGAGGTTTACTTTAACTTACAGTTTGCCTTCTTTATTTTTGAAAACCCATACTTTGCCCCCTAGTTTTTTTATATTGCCCAATAACGACTTTTGAAATTATAATTTAAACTGTATGATGTCATTTTTAGTAATGTTGGTCTCTCTAATATTTTTTTATAGTTAATAGACATTTTAAATTATCAATTTTTCTTTTCTGCAAATAATTTTTTTTTTGTAAATGCATATCAGTATTTTTTAAAGGTCGGTTAGCTATGAAAAAATATCAAAAATTTTAAATTTACCGGAACATGGTTATTAGATAGTTTAATTTAGAATTTCAGAAGTCGTTGTCAGATATTATAAAAGAATTAGGGGCAAAGTGTAGGTTTTTTAAAACAGAGGGGACAAAGCGTAGGTTAGATCAAACCACAGGGGGACCTTTTGTAATTTACCCAAACCAAAAAAAAGAATCTTTTCTTTTTTAATCTTTATTAAAACTCTCACTACATAAAAGTTCAAAAGAATATTTTGTTTTTTAATCACTATTTAAACTTTTACTACACATAACTCAAAAAGAAATTTTTTAAATTTTAGTTTCAAGGGCAAAAGAAAAAAAATATCATAAACTATACATACCTTAATTTCCATATCTAGATAAATGCATCAACTTTTATGGAACAGAAGGAGTACATTATATGTTGTTTCCTTTGGCTAACTCAATATGCCAGGCCTAGCTAATTGGGTCAGTGATTTCAAAAAATACTCTAGCTGCCTTTTTCCTCCTTGAACCTGATCACCCGAACTAAATTCAACCCTATCTATAAAATCATGAGGAAGGTAGGGGTTTAACTAACCTTATTTGACTCTGCCAACAACCCTTACAAATTAGTATATTTATATTTAAATTATGATTTTATTTTAAAATAAAATTAAAATTTTACATAAATTACCATATATTACTTTATTTTATGATTTTTTTTGTATTAATTAATTATATGTATAACATTTTTTTGAAAATATATGTCTAATATAAAATAAATTTAAAGAAATTAAACATATGCCTTAAATGAGTTGCCTTGTAGTACCATTCTATAGGTATATTGGGTACTATTTAAACCCAATTACTCATAAAAAAGGTTTGGAACTAGCTAAACTTAGCCCAAACCCGAGTTGTTGACATCTCGATTATAGCTCCATCGACCCCAATATCCAAGTTAAACCTGCTATATTTGTATACCAATTTTTTAAAAAATTGTAATAGCGACGTTACGGATAGTATATGCCTGCTGCATGCCTTTTTCGTTATGCAGAAGCCCGGCTTGTCCACCCAAGCCAGTGAATGTCAAAAACAAAAAATGATCAAATGATACAATAGACCCTTTATTTGTCTCAGATAATATCTTTTGATCTTCAAATTTAAAATTAGATATTTTTGTCACTCAACACAGAGTACCCTGCTCTACTACAGTGCTCCTTTCTTGGCTGAAGGGTAGCTTCTTGTTCTCGTGCCAGGAGATCTATAATTACGCAATAAGTCCTCAATTTGTCAATAATAATATCTTTTGGCCCTCAAATTCTAAAATCATGTTGTTTTGTCACTCTTTTCCAATAACTATAAAAGATGTTCCAAACTTTTGATTTTTACATTTCAGCCCTCAAACTTACATAAGTTGCAGTTAAAACCCCTGTTTATGCTTAAATCCCAAATTAAATTGGTTACCAACAACTTTGAAATGTTTTAATTTTTTGAATACCTATAAATTGAGCATGACTTAGTTTTGAATTCAAAACTTTTTTAACACTTTTTTTTCTATATAAATATAATCGATATGAAAAGTTTATTTCCTCATTGATTGAGCCATAACAAAGTGCAAGTCACTTGCTACTTTGTACCTAATAGTTAATACTCAATCTCAAGGTGAGTTTAGCTAAGGTAGCATCTTTTCTACTTGTAAATGAATTCAAGTTGTGCCAGTTTTGTAGATAGGGGTGTAACTTGTAAAATTATTTAGACCTATATAAGTTTGTTATTTAAGCTTTATTTTTTAAAGTATTTTTGTATATTTTTAGAATGAATTAGACATTTACAAATATTTAATACTTAAAATGCCTAAATACCTATTACTCCCTTAAACTTTTGTGACTCAGACATTTAGCCTCCTAGACTATGAACTGTATCAACTTGAATCTAGAATTTGGAGAAATCGGTCAGTTTGGTCATTTCACTCAGTTATACACTCATGTGAGCCTCATGTTGTGAGGTGTTTAACGGAGCGGCACCAGATCGGCAGACCTTCTCCTCCGTCCGCTTCCCCACATCTACCACACCTTCCTCCTCCATTCGCCTCCCTCAGACCTGGCCACCTTCCTCCTCCATTCGGTTCATTCATACCTTGCCCAGAACTTCTCTTCTTCCTGCCACCATTCTAGCCACCGTCGACGTCACAGCACCCTCTCCTTCCCCCACTGTTGCTACACCTTCCTCCTCTGCATTCACTTAGACTTCTCGCTCTCCAGTATCTGGCTCCCCTACCTTCGTAAGCAATGGTCCCAAGCAACAAAATCTGCCAGGTCGTCTTCTTCTCCTGTTGAGACCTGTCGCCCTCCGTCGCTCTTTTCCCTAGTCTGATTTGACAACATCCCAATTGACCGCTTTGCCTTCGCCGAAGTCATCCACCTCCTCCGC
Source organism: Aquilaria sinensis (assembly GCA_005392925.1). Classification (NCBI taxonomy): domain Eukaryota; kingdom Viridiplantae; phylum Streptophyta; class Magnoliopsida; order Malvales; family Thymelaeaceae; genus Aquilaria; species Aquilaria sinensis. Next base: position 63,144 of record SMDT01000252.1, read on the forward strand.
CACCGTCTATTCAGATTAAGAGCAACGACATTGTCGATGATAACACTCAAAATTAAGCCGAAATTGAAATTTTTAGTTTGGGTTTTTAAAAATCCAGCTCAAAATCAAACCTAATTGGAATTGATAAATCAAAATCAATTCATCGGCTATTTCTATGCTCAAAATCAGTTAAAATTTATCAATGCCACTGCCGATTCTGTAGAAGTCAGAAAGCGAAGGAAATGGCCAGAGAATAAAGGAAGAAAGGGAATGGGATCAGAAGATACTCCGTTAAACGCTGTGACTCACATGCACTCACGTGAGCGCTGTACTGAGTTAAGGGACCAAAGTGACCGTTTTATCAAAGTTTAGGGGTTTGATTTGATGCATTTTGTAGTTGAGTGGGTAAACTGTCCGAGTTTCCAAAGTTGAGGAGAGCAATAGCCATTTAGTCCTACCTAAAATGAAACTACATAACGCATATACGACAATTTATAATAAATAATAAATTTACTTTAGTTTGAAGTCATATTTGAAGTCGAAACACTGATTATTCGTCTCCTTTATGCTAATTTTCTACTGCAGACTTCGCTTCCAAACTGCTGCCTCCACAGTGAAACGACAACAAAAACCAGAAGCCCTGAAACTTGTTGGTGAAAGCCATGCAACGGAGCTTAACGATCAACGATGAAGATCAAGCTCTCAAAATGTCAAAAACAGCAGGAAGTAGAAAGTCACAAAAGCAAAATAATAAAAGAAAAAGAAAAGAGTTAATCCTAGCTAGATCCGGTGGAGAGATCTGTTGAATCCAAAAATTGACTTGTCGACTTCAACTTTGGCTCTAGTGTTGGGTTTGTTTGTTCGTTCATCTAATTGTATATTGGTTTGTCCGTCTAATCTTGCGTTGGTGTGTTTTGTTGTCTTTGTGCTTTGATGGGATTTTCGTTTAATCTGTAAATGTAAATCTTCCTAATTATGGTATCTCAAAGGCATGAAAGGAGAACACATGCATGATTAGCGTTGAAGAAAAAGTAGAAGCTTGATTTGTATGCTTGATTTATATTTGAAAGGCAAAAAAAAAAAAAAAAACGCTGCAGAAATGGCAAGTGGTACAAATCTGGTGGCAGGAAAAACAAACAATTTTCTTTTGATCCAATTTCTTGGTAAATCGTGTCACAATAAGAGATCTGTTTAGGTCGACTAATCTTCAAAATCGACCAATTAATTAAGCTTAGTTTGCTAAAATAAATTAATTCTGGTACTAACACCCCCACTTATATGAATACATCGAAAAACCAATCACCGAATTTAGGCAATAAACTTACAAAGAATTTGCTTTGCTTGATTAATCTAGCAACCTTAATTAGATATTAATTTTTCTTGTCCTGCTGTTCCCATTTATCGTCCACCGAAGGAAAGATGAAGTCCATACTGTTGGTGCTGCTGCTCCCTGAGTTAAACATCACATCCGCCATGTCCGCCACCGCTGGATAATCCACGTCCTTGCCGTACCGGGAGGTGGAGGGACCCGCCCCACTGCTGGTTCCGCCGGCCATGGTGCTGCTGCTGCTGCCAGCGTTTCCACCAGCTCCAAAACCGAAGTCCATAGAAAGCCACCTCCCCATGGGCAGGGAAGTGGGCTGCGGCTGATGGGAAGCCATTGTCTGGGTCAGATCCTGTGCGGGCTCCGGCGGAGGAGGAATGGACGGCGCAGTGGCGGACATATGGCAGGTGTGGTCGCCGATGTAGGTGACTTCGAACGTGTGGAAGTCGCTGTCCAGCCTCTGGACTTGCTTCTTGGCTGGACAGTTGTACAACTTCTGGTGTGTACATCTGTAATAAGCCCTGAAATTATAATAATTGATTTCATTAATGGCGGGGCGGACCGAGTTAATTACTGGGAAAAAAGAATTGTTCAAAAGATAACTACATGGCCAAACATTCTTGTCAACCAAGTCAGACTTGGCTGTGGGCTGCTTTAGCAAGATCTTTTAAGGTTGATTTTTTCAAACAATAAAAAAAAATTATTATAAAAAAGTACAATTTCCAGTTTGAAATTAAGTGAATAAAATGTCCTAAAAGTGGGAGCAGGGAATGGGAATGAAAATGAGAAAGCATTATATTTTAAAATTTAAGTAAATAAAAATGTTATAAAATAAGAGTAGGAGCAGTAAGTAGGAGCGACAGTGAAGCCAAATAGAAAAATTATGTCACTTAAATTTGGAACAATTTACTCTCAAAAGTTTCTTAAGATTAGCATTACAGTTTTCTATGATTTATTAATGGTAAGGATTAAATTGTTGAATTTAAAGTTAAAAACTGCACTTAAATAACCTTTTCCAAACTGGACACTAATGACGCCAGTATCAAACGAGGTTTTGTTAATAAACGTTAGACGCTGATTACGTGCAGAAGAAGAATGGAATGAGTGGTCAGACTTGTGAATAACGAATTTGGACCGAGTCAAATTCTGAGCGACCAAACGGGAACTATTGTGAAATTGATTGAAAATAAATAGATCTTTGAGGGGGTCCTTTTTTTGTTTTTGGAAAAAAATCATAAAATAATGTTCATAGAAAAAGACATAAATTAATTAATTACCTAGGGTAAATGGAGCCAAGGATTTCTTTTTGGCCGTATTTTCGCCACGTGTAGTTGTCGTCCGGCGGAAGGTCCATATTTCCTCCCGGTGGAGCTCTTGCTCTGATCTTCCTTTTATCCCCTTCATCTTTCCTGATAATTATAATTAAATTCAAAACCATCACTACTCGCTTGAATAATAATATAATTTCGGGGCTAACTAATTATGATGATACCATATGCTCCAGCTTTCCTTCCAAAACTAGATAGGGTGATCATATAAATCATATAATAAGTCGTCAACTAGCTTATTAGGTAATAAATAAAAATCCTTCCCATTGTAATCAAAGTGTTTCATTAAGTAAACATAAATAATCAGATAAGTTGGTGGACCATTTTTTACTTTACATGTTAATTTCTTGACTTTTAATTTGTGACAAATTTTAAAATGAAAAATTATCGTACCCATCCCTACAAGATTCAAATCCGAATCTTAGGATCTTGCAATCCTCCGATCCAATATCATAAAACTTTGTCTAAAAGTAATATGATAGTTGATACGATAGGATCAGGATCCTAAGCTCAGTATGATATCTCGATCTTAACAATCTTACTTGGTATTGATTTTTATTGATTACACTTGTATTTTAAGCTAAATTAGAAAGTTTAAGTGATTGAGTTCTTGTTGCCTAAGTTAGGCTACTTAAATTGGTGATTATATGATTTGAATTGTGAAGTAAACCCAAAAAGAAAAAAAATTTGTCTCTCTTTTCCCTTTAGTAGACAAAATTTAAACCTTAAAAAATGCCTATATAAGTTTGACATTATTGTCTTAGGCTTCATTTGGGAACAACATTAACATTTAGTGTTAGAGGTTAGAAAATATATCCAATGGTACCTTTTAGCATTAGAGGTTAGGAAAACTTATCATAACCATTGATAATTTATTCCAACCTCTAACACTAATTTTAAACATTTTTTTCAGATGAAGCCTTAGTTATGTTCTTTTATGAATTTCTTTTAGACTCGTGTTAGTTATGTGATATATAATCTACTTGGGCTTGGGGTTTATTTGTGCTGTAACATTAATTATGTTGTACCATTGTTATGACACTTGAAGTTTACTTAAGTTTCTAATAATTGATATTCTATATGAATTATATTATTTATTATAAGGAATTGTGAACTTTTGGTAGGACTTTACAATCTATAATATGATATTGTATGAAAAAAAATGATCTGGGATATAATCCCAATCTTAATAACTTTGCATCTTTATCCTCTCTAAACTTGGCCGTCTAAACTTGGATCTAACTCGACCCATAAAATCCTGAGGAAGGTACATGTTTAACTAACCAAGTCCTAATTATTTGCACCCCTCCTAAGATAGTTTATTAGTTTATCTCTAAGATTTGACATTTATCCCAAAATAAAGTCATAGTATAAGGTAAATTTTCATATATTACTTTATGTTATGACATTTTAATTATATATTACTCCCCCAGCCTATTTTAGGATGAAACATTTGGGTTTGCCATGAAGAACAAGAAAAAGAAATAAGTTTATGTGTTGTTTGCAATTTTATCCTGCACTTTTTATACTTAAATCAAGAAAGATAGAAATGGTGGATGTTAAAATGATTGTTTGAAGGGTAACATGGTAAAGTAATTTAGTAAATATGAAAAAGTTGTAGAGTTTGGGATGACCAAAAATAAAATATTTTGTATCTTTTTCAAGTTGGTGGAGTAATTATTAGTAAATATACATATTTTTTAAAACACATAAATAAAGATATAGGACAATAAAGCTAAAAAATATATGCATCTCAAATGATAAGCAGGTAGCATCAGGGTATGTATTACTTATCCATTTATATGTGGGGTGCATTTGGGTTTAACAATATCTGCCCCGACACTTCCTTTCAACATCTCTAGTTAATTTCTTATCTTTTAGAAGGTAAAATGATGGGAGTATTGAAATAGTAGGTACTTAGTAAAAATTAACTTTTTCAAAGTCTTCTATTTAGGTGAAATTTTTTCCCCTTTTTCTTTGTGCATGTTTTTAGTAAGCTAAATTCTTTTATTTTGTCAACAAATTCTATCGGTCTCGTACCGAACGAAATTAGAAAGAAAAGAATCAGGTGCATGGCAGTGAACGTCAACGCCACGAGGAGTCCTAGAAACTTCCAGTCAACAAGACTGAAATTTCTAACAACAATTTATGCCAACATCAATTTAATTACCTTCTTCTCACTCTCTGCGACGACGTCATCGCCGCCGGCGAAACTGTACCGGAATCTGACGCTGCCACTGCCTGAACTCTCGCGCCGACAGCTTCACTCATTTCAAATGCACTGGAAGAGCCCACAACCCTACCGCCCAAAATCTGCTGCTGAATCATGTCCATCGCCTGCGTCACTCCGCGCCTTATCAGCCACTCCTGCAAGCTCGGATCACTCTGGTTAACTCCGGCCGACGGTTCCTGTAATTCCCGGCTTATCTGAGGGAACAATGAGGCCAACCTCTCCGCGGCAGAGGCAAAGATCCTGCTGATTTCATTGCAGGACTTGACAAGCATGTCGGGTTGTGGATGTTGGCGGTTGGGGGAAACATTATAGTTTTGGAGGTTTTGTTCGAGGTCTTTGGCGAGCTCGCAACCATGGAGGACCAAAGAAATTGTCTCCTCCATGGTCCTTTTAGGAAATGTTATTATTATAATTTGGGTTATGTGGTGGGTGGAAAGGCTCTGTTTTATTGTTCTGTTTTAGGAGGTGGGAGGCTTATAAATTGATTAACTTTTTGGGGTATATGATTCTTCGTAGGATGCTGCGTTAGTGAAAGATTTTGGAGGAAAGTGGGGGGTTTTAATTCAAAGTTTATATTGTGTTTTGTGTGTTTTCTACACGGTAAAATGTGTAAAGAAAGAGGACCAAGTCTTGGGGGTTTAGCGGAAGACCTACTAAGCATTGTTTTGTCATTGAAACCATCCATCCATCATTTGGACCTGAATTTTCTAAGCTTTGAAGCTATGACTACTATCAATTGCTCACACAACTTTCTCCATACTGTTGCGGAGCCTCAAACTAGCTTACGAACATCTGACGGAGGTTAGGGGCTTGAACTCCGCCTTCACTTTAGTGCCATTTATGTTAATTTGGTGGCATTGTTAGAGTTCCAAAAAAGTAGACATTCCCTTTTTATCAGATAAAAATAGACATTTCTTTTTTGTTAGGTGCATGTATATACACTTTTAACTTTATATACTTGTAAAGATGCTTTTAAGTAAGAAAAAAAAAATTCCTCTGTAACTTTTTTCTTTTTTGGCTAACAAAAATCTATATCATCAAAAGGTCCAACGTCGCTTACAAATCTACAAATATAGACCAACCCAAAATGTATCAAATGTGTCCTTTTTTATGAAGATTAGCGTACGTCCTTTTGAGTATAATATCCTCAATGAAATGTTTCTTTATATAAGTCACATTTGAACTTTAGGAGAAATGTTAGAAAATCTTTTAGATAGGTAGGTCTTATATTAATTTATTTGTACATTTTTATTAAATCTGGCTAAGATTCAAGTTTGGCAATTATAAAAAAGGATGGAGAGCCTATAAAGGTTATGTTGTTTAACTAAAAGGGTTTAAGAACTTGAAATCAATATGGTGACAATCCTAAATCAGGAGGAGCAAGAATTATGCTAATCAGAATTAAATTTTTTAGCGTCATAAATATTTTTAGGCATCATATCTATATACTCTTATTAGGAAGCTTACTATGTGGTGTACGGATGTGAAAAATTTTCTCTTTTTTTTTTTTTTTCAAATTCTCTTTGATAAAAATATGAGTGTATAATTACTTGTTTTAATGATGTTGTAATCCTTGTTTTGTAAAATTTGGAAAAACTCCATGTTAAAAAATAGAAAGCATAATTGTGCGCAAGACCCACTAAAATTTAAATTATATATCCTCTGTCACACAAATATGTAAACTTTTCTGTAGCTCTAACATAAAAAAAAAAAATGAAATTGTTTCCACAAATGTTATGTTGACCTCTTCCATTTGTTTGGAGTACAATCCATGTCGAGGACATGTATATGGATATTCTACTCCAAATCATAAGTCCAGGAAAAGTTACAAACTTACAATTAGAAAGAAAAGGAGGGGCGGGTCAGTTAGGGTTGAACCGCTTTACCCCTACGTGATCGTTCTTATGACCATGTCGCGGACCGGATATTTAGTCCAGAGACAAACCTTCTAGAGGGTCAGAGAGGAACAAATAACGGGGGTCAAAATTCAAGTATCCCACAAGAGAAAAAAAAAGGGTCAAATTTTATTGGGATGATTACAATTTGCTCCCTAAAGTTTCTATAAAATTACACTTTAGCTCCTCTTGTTCTTGAAAGATACACTTTGTCTTCTTGTTTTTTTTAATACAGTCAAACAATAACGTCTGAAATTTTAATTTAGATATTATAGTAGTTATCTTCCAGTAATTTCAATCTATATGAGATTTTTTTTATAGTTAATTAACATTTTAAATTATCATTTTTTTGTTTTTGTTTTTAAAACAATATTTTTTAAATATTAATTAGTTATAAAAAAAATACTATTCAGATTGAATTTCTTGAAGATGGCAATAGTATATTATAAACTAATATTTCAGAAGTTATTGTTGGACTGTATTAAGAAAGCAAGGGTAAAGTGTATATTTTTTAAATAGGAGGGGCAAAGTGTAATTTTACCTAAACCTTGGGAGGTAAATTGTAGTTAACCCAATTTTCTCACTATAGTTGTTGATCACGATCAAATTTATTCCTCTTAATTAGTACATAATCAAGGAGGAGGATCAAGCAAGAGTTGGTATTGAATGCTAGCCCAATTTTCTTACTATAGTCGTTGATCACGATCAAATTTATTGCTCCTAATTAGTACATAATCAAGGAGGAGGATCAAGCAAGAGTTGGTATTGAATGCTAGAGAGCCCTGTATAACTGTTAGAATTAAGATTCAAACTACTTAGCCATTGAAGATTCAGGAAAAAAAAAAAGAATTGAGGGGTTTAATAAGCTTTTTTAGCTAATTGTATCGACCTCGTCAATGTCATTTTGATCTTAAACATTAATTACCTGATGGTATAACATTTTCTATGTAATTTGGGAATTAGAGTTTAGTTTTTTAACATAGTTTTTAAGTGTTCTTGTTGTATTGTTAAATGGTAGAGCTAATAACGTTAATGTCATCTTGGAAAATTTAAAAGATCAACCTCAACCCTAATTGGCTGACATGGCATCACCTTTTCAATGTAATTTAGGAATCATTGTTTATTAACATTGTTAATTTTAAGTGTTATTGTTGTACAGTTATTGACTTAACCGGCTTCGCTAATAAGGTAAGCAATTGGTCAGGACTCAGGAGATTTTCTGGTAAACTTTATGAGTCAATTAGCCACCAACTTTTCTTTTTATCCCAAATTTACCCTCCAACTCCAACCACTATTTTTTTTTTGTTCTCTCCCCCTAAACTAATAATACCAAATTTTGAACATAAGAAAATTAAGGGAATGAAAATTATAAACATGCTTTTTTGTAATGAACGAAAACCATAAAACAGAAATGTTTGGAAGGGGAAAAGAAAATACAAAAAAGTGATAGTCCAGTTAGGGTCACCCCATCAGGCCGTGGTGGGGCTGAAAGCCTCCGGCCTGTTATCCTTCCACTGCAAGGAGCGGGAGGTGCTCGTTGCTCTGTTAACCAGCCTAACGCGGTGCCCTCCACTTCAGGAGCCCACGAAACTCGGACCTTCGCCCAGGTTCCGGTGCTCAACTCCTCGCTTGGACTGGACAGGCCAGCATTTAACTTTGACAGGCCCAACCCAATGGACTGGGCCCATGTTCTATCACTTTATCGCCCCCACTTGGGTTACAAGCTCGAGTTACCAAGCTCGGCAGCTGGCAGCGCAGACAAATCCTTATATAAAAACCAAATCGTGTGGAAAGACGAGCCATGTGGGTCGAAATCGGTTTCGTTTCCCGAGCTTCTGATTTCTGACCCTCTGCAGATAATCCTTAAGGGCTATTCCATGTATCGGATTGGCAGAAAGGTAAACTAAATCTTTGATCATTCAAGAATTACCAAACAAACTGGAAAGAAAGAGAGGAAAGGAACTGTAAATTCTGTGCAAAATGAGCAATGGAACGCGTGTTTGAACTCTGAAGTACCAAAAATGTGATTCGTTTCTTCTTGAGACCAAATATTGGAAAAGATCTCATGTTAATCAGTTCCTATCAGCTGGTTAACTAATCTATCACTTTGGATCATCACTTCGAGTTGTTGGACGATTGGAATAAAGCTGCTTAAGTTAAGAGGAAGAACCTTTTCGATTCCAAGGTTGGAAATTGCAGTGCCCTTCAAGGTCCAGACATGCGCGCTTTGTTGCTATACTACTGTGTATCTATAAACAATAAGAACAGTACGAAAAAGACACCCGAACCAGGGTGGGGACCGGCCAGTTTATGAAGAGAATGAGAACAATCTGCTGAAGAAGTTTCCAGACTTAGATTTCTTCTCCAGACAAGCCACATGAACATATCTTCCAAACTTGTCCACTTGCCTTGGCTCTCCCTTTGTATCTTTCTTGCAGACCTTGCAGGTCTTGTCCACCCACCCTTCTTCCACATATTGCCCATCAACTGATTCAACCACCAACCAGGAAACCCAAATTCAATGCCATGATACTACTATAAATTCAGGTAAAATTGTACTGATTGAAGCAACTTATAGAACCACAAAAAGACGTCGAATCAGATGAAAGGCATATATACCCTCAACATAGGACTTGAAGAAATCCTTATATGTCCCTCCAATTTTCCTTCTCAGAGCCCCATACTGCCATAAAGCACCCACAAAAAAAAAAAAAAGACCCATTAGAAGCGTCATCCCCAAAAAAAGAGGGTAAAAAAAAAGAAGTTTATAAATGACCTGCTCTCTGCTCATTCTGCCTCCAGTTCTGGTGGCCTTTCTGGCCTCCTCCAGCAGCTCAGCATCCTTAACCGACCGAACCTGGGAGAAGTCAAGAGCCTCGGTAACACTACTGAAGAGAGATTGGTTGCTCTTCTTGGGTGCTTCTTGCTTGCCCTCCCCTTGCTTTGCTGAAACCGTGAAGCAAGAGGCCCTGTTGGGCCTGTGGCTACCAAAATTTGGGGCACTTGAAGGGAAAATGGCTTGGGAAGATGACAGAGGGAGGGCTCTCAGTCCCATGGCCTGTCTTCTGGGCAACAATTTTTGAGGAACCGAACCGATTGCCACACTAATTGTTTCCTGTTTAGCTCACAAAGAGATTCGATGTGTTAATATGTGTGAGGTTCGAGGGTCTTTGGTCTTCTGTGATTGCCATTTGGACGAGTCGGGTGGCTGGAAGATGAATACGTGGCGCTTCTCTACCCAGCTAATCAAACTTCTAACTAAGCGAACCATTTGCTTTCCCAGCTCGTTTGACCCAAAAATAATACTCTTTTTTTTTTTTTTTAAATACAATGTCCATAATTTTGCAACCTATTTGAGGAGGAACCAGGAGTATCTTGATAGAATTAAAAGAACAAGACACCCAAGATTTTTTTACAGAGGCTTTGCCATTTTCTGATCTCACCAAATGATTTTCCTTTGTATGGAAGTTTTTTATTTCATAATTATAGGCGCACCTCATCCACCAAATAAATAAATCTATTATATTATTATAACTACTAGAGTGTCACGTCAAATTTTCTTTGATAAATGACAAAATTATTCCTAAATTTTAATATAATTCATAAAATATCCAATTAATGTTCTTACCAATTTTGACCCAAATTTGACTTTTAATTCAAAATATTAATGTTAAATTACTACTTTATGTTCAAACCTATATCTAGCCGATGTTTTTTGGAGGTGGCGAGATTTGCTTCTAATTAAATTATCAAATAGTGGTAAATGGCTTGTTGGTTGTATATATGGACATCTTGTCGTGAGTCAGCGACAGGCAACTTGGAATAAAAGCGTAGCTGTGTTGTTATCATATTCTTATCTTTTAATTATGGGAGATTTTAGTAAAGTTTTATCACAAATGAAAAAAGCTGGTAGAAATGCACATGTTTGTACTAGGGCAGAGTACTTGCTCAGATTCATTAATGCTTTTAATTTGATTCAAATTTCATCAGGAGGACCAACTAATACTTGGTCCAATTTCAGAGATAAGGAGGATTTAGTGTGTAAGAAACTTGATAAAGCTTTCTACTCGCAGTCTTGGATGCATGACTTTCCTTCAGCCCAGCTACTCAATTTTTCTAATCAAAGGTCAGGCCATGCTCCTCAATTGTTTGATACATTTACCAATCAGGAAATTTTATCACAGGCCACGTCGTTTCGAAGCTTTTTGGACAAGATATTCACAATGTGAAGACATCATTAAATCTAATTGGTCGTCTCCTATTGTTGGTTCAAAGATGTTCAGAGTAGCTTCTAAATGTGCTCAAACTGTCTCTTTTCTTCATCATTAAAGCAAATCCTCTATTGGGCCTTTTAGGAAAGACATCAACCGAATTGAGGCTTAACTGGCTCATCTTCAAGCTTATTTTTCATTTCCAGCAAATAGCTTTCAAGTTATTGCACTTCGTCAAAGACAACAATTCTTACTAGTTAACAAGGAATATTTATGGGCACAAAAATCAAGAATTCAATGGCTTGCTTGGGAGATAACCATACTCATTTTTCCCATTCTTCTACTCAAGCTAGGTGATTTAATTCAACAATCTCAGCATTGCTTGGTCGTGATGATAATTGGATTTATGAAGAAGATGATATCCGGAAGACTGTCCATTCTCACTTCTATAATTTATTCAATACTTTCCCTCTGCATTGTGTCGATGCTCAGACTAATATTTGTGCAAAGATTAGTAGAGTCCTGTCAGAAGAGCAATGTTTTACGCTCAATAGGCCTTTTTCTAAAAATGAAGTTAAAAAAGCTGCTTTTGAGTTGGGTAACCTCAAAGCACCAGGTCTAGATGGCCATCCCCTTCTGGTTTTCAAAAAGTACTTGCACATCCCAGGTGAATAAGTTGTGGAAGAAGTACTATCTTTTCTTAATGGCAGCTTCCTGTTACGGCAAATCAATAGGACTTTTACCACTTTGATCCCGACGATCAAACAAGCTGAGTGAGTAGAATACTTTCAGCCAAATAGTCTCTGTAATACTTTTGACAAAATTATTGCCGAAGTTTTAGTTAATTGGCTGAAGCCAATAATATCTTCGTTGGTGTCGAAGTTCTAGAATGCTTTTGTTCCAGGCCATCATATTCAGGATAACATCATTATCCCTCATGAACTTTTTCATTCTTTTAAGCATTCTAAAGCTTTTAGGGACCAAATGCTTTTAAGGCAGTTCTTAAATTGGACATTTGGAAGGCATATGATAAAATCTTTTCGCCTTTTGTCGAAAAAGTATTGATAGTGATTTTTTACACAAAAGCTTGATTTTTTACATGGTATCAGAGCAGTGATCTAACACTGACAAAAATGTCGACAAATCTTACAACCTCTTCAACCATTGTCACGAGTTCTTCCTCAACCATGAGTCTTTTCCAAGGTCTCAGTTCACCTTTCTTCCTCACCTCTGCAGATTACGCCACAACATCTCTTATTCCCACACTGCTAGACGAGAACAACTATCCACAATGCAGGATATTTGTTTTGAACGTCTTGCATAGCAAGAACAAAGTTGGATTCATGGATGGAAAACGGCTGAAGCCTGAAGAGAATGCCATTGAACTGCTGGCTTGGAATAAATGTGGCTGATTTGTTCTTGTGTGGCTTATGAATTCTATTAGCGCTAGCCTCCATGACTCAATAGTGTACCATGATTTAGCATTAAAATTGTGGAGTGACTTGGAAGAGAAATTTGGCCATTTGAATGAGCCAAGGGCTCATGAACTAAGAAGGAACATAACCTTGGCAAGCCAAGGATCAATGAGTGTGGCAACCTATTATACAAAGTTAAAGGGGTACTACGATGAGCTCGACATGTACTCATCAATGCCCAATTGTACGTGTGATGCAGTGAAGGACTGGATGATGGAGAAGGAGAAAAAGCAAACACACCAATTCCTAATGGGCTTGGACTAGAAGTTCAAAACAATTTGTTCGCAGATTCTTGCTATAGAGCCATTCTCAATAAGGTCTATGCTATGGTAGTTGTTAAAGAGAAACAACTCAGCATCACACAATAAGCTGAATTAGACTCGGCAGGAAATTTTGAGGCATTGACAAACTTTAGTAAGCCACAAAAACGTGATAACCAATCTGTCCTGAGATTCTAGCACTGTAACAAGTTGGGACATGAGGAAGAGACATGCTGGGAAATAATTGGGTATCCAAAAAACTGGCAACTGAAAGGAAAAAGGGAAGAAAAATAAAGTTAGTGCCAATGCATGTGTAGAAGGAAAATAAGAGCACAGTCATGAAGGTCATACTTCTTCATCTTCAGTTAGCCTAACTGTTGAAAAATACAAGGAACTTTTGAAGCTTTTGGGCAAAGACAAGGGACAAAATGCAGTCAATTATGCAAGTAAAAAAGCAAAACCTAATATTAACTCTTCCTCAATTCTAGATAGTAGTGCCACCAACCACATTACATCGAACCACTCCAGCCTTCGAAACCCAAAACCCATGCATGGTCATGACATGTGTTTGCTCGATGGGACTATAAAACCCATAAAGGAGTCTGGTATGCTTCTTTTATTCGATGACCTTGTCCTTCATAATACACTACATGTACCTGATTTCAAGTGTGACTTAGTGTCAATCAGCAAACTGACCCAAGATAATGACTGTATAGCCATCTTCTTTCCAAAAGTTTGTACTTTACAAGATCATACATTAAGAAGGCTGATTGGAGTGAGTAACCATGAAGGAGGTCTCTATTTTCTCAAGTTAAGTAATAAAATGGCACACACAGCAAGAATAAATGAAGATGCACCAACACTGTAGCATCAAAGATTAGGTCATCCATCACATGAAAGAGTTGTTGGAATCAATAGTTTATCACATTTGGAGTTTTTAGATATCTGTAAAAACTATACTATTTGTCTTTTAGTAAAGGCAACCAGATTACCTTTTCCTTCTAGTTTTGAGAAATCAAAGAACCCTTTTGATATAGATGTTTGGGGGCTATATTGCACACCTTCCATGTGTGGAGCTAATCTTTTTCTCACCATAGTTGATGACTTTTCTAGGTCCACATGGACTTATCTCATGAAACACAGGAATGAGGCCGTAAAGATAATAAAAAATTTTTGTTCTCTGGTTGAAAACTAGTTTAAGGCAAGAGTAAAAAAAGTTAAAAGCAACAATGCTCCAAAATTAGTTGATGGAGCCATAGAACGATGCTACAAGGAGAAAGGAATCATTAGTCAAACAAGCTGTGTAGGAACCCCTTAGTAAAATGGAGTGGTCCAGAGGAACCATTGAGATATTCTCAATGTAGTAAGGGCGTTGAGATTCCAGGCAAATTTTCCAAATCCTTTTTGGGGGGAGTGTATCCTTGCCGCAACTCATTTGATAAACAGGTTGCCTTTTGAAAGCATAAACAACAAATCACCATACAAGGCATTATTTAATTGGCCTCTTAACTATGAGCATCTAAAGACCTTTGGATGCCTTTGTTATGCAATCAACCTTTTTCTGCCAAAAGGTAAGTTCCAATCCTGAGCCCAAACCTGCGTCTTCATTGGCTAGCCACAAAACCAAAAAGACTACTGAGTATACGACCTAGAAACACACAAGACCTTTATTTCTCAAGACGTAATCTTCCATGAGACAATGTTTCCCTTCAAGCTGAAGGAACTGGGTCTAGTTGAAAATGAAAGAATGATCACTTAGATGAATGAACCTTTACTTGAGAACCAAGACACTATTTTTTCACCACAAGCTGAAGTCAATGCTTGAGTAGGACCCGAGAGTGGCGAAATAGAGGAAGGGATGCCTTTTGAGCCTGAATATAATCAAGAGAGGGATCAAGTGCCTCAAGCAGATGTACCAGCAAGAAGGAGCATAAGAAGCCACCAGATTCCCACATATTTGGAAGACTACAAGTATGACTTTCCTGGTACTCACACTCACTCCAATATGGCTCTTTAGGTATGTTTTACCCATTGTCCACTTATCTTACAAAAAAATCCTTTTCCCAAGAATACTAAAGCTTTCTTACAACTATATTGACTGATGTTGAGCCCAAGTCTTACTCAATGGCCAAAAAAAGACTTGTGTTGGTAGCAAGCTATGTGAGCCGAGCTTGATGCTTTAAAGACCAACCAAATTTGGGATCTATGAATGTTAACCAAAGAAAAAAATGGCAATCGAATGTAGATGGGTCTTCAAAATTAAATAGAAGTCAAATGGAACAATTAAGTAATGCAAAGTGAGGCTAGTTGCAAAAGGTTATACCTAAGTGGAAGGACTTGACTACACTAAAATGTTTGCCCAGTAGCAAAATTAACAACTATAAGGTGCATACTCACAATAGCGGCTGCCAAGGAATGAGATTTACAATAACTAGATATCCATAATGTCTTTCTCCTTGGTGACTTGCATGAAGACATCTACATGTCACCCCCTATAAGATATCTTGAACCGGGAGACAAAAGTGCTTGTAAGCTCAATAGGTCCTTATATAAGCTTAAGCAGGCATCACGTGAATAGTTTGCTAAACTCTCTGCAGCTCTTAAGACTTATGGTTTCATTCAGTTAAAAGTAGACACATCTTTGTTTACTAAGAGGACTAATGGTTCTTTCCTTGCTATTTTAGTATATGTTGGTGACATGGCGGTGGCAGATGATAACCCCTTAGAATGCAAAAAGGTAAAGGAGTTTTTTCATGCTCACTTTCATCTCAAAGACTTAGGATGTCTACAATATTTCCTTGGAATTGAAATAACGTATAGCTTGTGAGGGATATTTGCGAAGCCAAAGGATGTATGCTCTAGAAGTACTTGCAGATGTTGGACTTATAGGAGCAAAACCAAGCAAGGTGCCCATGCAACAACAACAGAACCTTGGATGGTATAGTAACAAGTTTCTCTAGGACCCATCACCTTATCGAAGATTGGTTGGAAGGCTACTATATTTATCTATCATAAGGCTGGACATAACCTATGCCATAAATGTGCTTAGTCAATACATGCAATAACCAAAAATTGATCATTTTAATGCTGTTCTTTGAGTGCTGCTATACATAAAAGCATCTCTTGGACAAGGTCTCCTATTTTTTTGAGAAAACAATCTTTAGCTGACTAAGTACTGCGATGCAGATTAGGGAACGTGCCATAAACTAGATGATCCATTATAGGTTATTTTGTTGAATTAGGCAAAGTGCCAATTTCCTGGAGACTGAAGAAGCAGGCCATTGTAAGTAGGTCATCTGCGGAAGTTGAATATAGGTCGATTGCATCGCCCACAAGTGAGCTCCTTTGGCTATGAGCCTTGTGACAATCAAGTTGCGTTACACATTGCGGCGAACCTTGTATTCCATGAGCGCACCAAGCACATCGAAATGGACTGCCATTTTGTGTGCTATTGAATACAATCAAATGAGCTGGAAACAAGCTATATTCCTTCCAAGTTACAGCCTGCTAATGTTTTTACAGAAGCTTTAGGCACGGATTCATTCTTCACGCTTACACAAGCTTGGAGTATAACAGCTCCACACTCTAACTTGAGGGGGGCTGTTAAGAAATATAGGATGTTGGTTACGTGCACGACAATATGTTTTGCTTGTCGAAGAAGTAAATGTGGTTGGAGACTCCACGTGGAGGAGGGAACTAGTAGATATAATAGCTTTTATCTTCTCTTTGTAATTAAGATAATTTTTTTTTTAGCTGTACGCTTTATCACATGCAAACACTTGTTGTATAAGTTGAGCAGCTTTGCTCGTGGAACATCTATGAAAGAGGCTTACACAGAAGCTTTATTTTTTTTACAAAATATATATATATTTTATTGCCTCTCTCACTTGGATATTTCTATCTTTTTCTACAGTTGCTTCTTCTTTAGTGTGCAAATTTTTACCTTGTTTTAGAAGATCCTCGTTGCTAATTTATAGTCAAATTTGGGGCTCGTTTAGGGGAGCGTTTGAGAGCTTTGCATATGATACTGTGGGGAGGCAATGAACAAGAACTGCTAAGTTTCATCGGAATCTAAAGTCTGATCTTGGATAGCTTCTGTTAATCTGTTAGGACTCTACTTGTATGTTAGCAAGTTAACAGGGGTGTTAGGAGAGAGAGGTAGCGTAATTGGCAAGCAAGGAATCCTCAATTAATTAAAACACTCTGAATATTCACTTTTTGATTAAAAAAAAAAACAGAGGGAAAACCAATTCAGATTCAACATGGGAATTGAACCCACCATTCGTCCTATAAATACGGTTCCCGGCCCTTAATTCAATTTTGCGTCTTCACAAAGTTGGCTTCAATTTCACTTGCTCGTGCGAACAAACACAAGTCAGAGTCCAAGTAAGAGTCAGAGCAATTGAGGTCGAGAAAACGAGAATGCTAAGCGACAATACGGCGACGCTGGAGGTACTCGACAAGGTCTTCGACCAAGTCCAACGGTTGCAGATTTTGAAGCCGGACCAGACCCTTCTTCTTCTTCTTCTCGCCGGAAGACGAGACTTCAACATCGATGCCGACCGACTCGCCATCAAGGAGCAGATAGGCTTCGGTGCTTTTGCTTCTGTCTTTAAAGGCCGCTACAAGGGCCACCAAGTTGCAGGTACAATATACCTACAAACTAAAACCCCCGCCCCCCGGCCCAGTCGTACGTTCTTCGGCTTCCATTGTTCGTCGGGTTGATTTCTTGGTTGTTTTCTTGCAGTTTAATCAATCTTTACCCGTTTATTTTCAGTGAAAGTGGCCAAGATTTATGAAGATCAATGTCAGAATATGAGCGAAGGATGCAAGAAAATTCTGGAGAGAGACATCTTTCTGCAGGAGGTTTCCATTTGGTGCAAACTTGACCATCCTAATGTCACCAAGGTACATGAGCCATCCACAAAGCTTGCGCAACAAGTTATCTGAACTCTTATCTTTTACATATATATTTTTAATCCGTATCCGTGTATTCTGTACAGTTCATTGGCGCAACTACCGGAGAATCAGTGACGAGAGGCAACCAGAAAGACAGACTACGACTCGTGACGGAGTTTCTTTCCGGCGGCACCTTGCAATCGTTCATCATGAAGAACCGAAGGAGGGAGCTCCCTCTCCCCACTGTTCTGCGGATGGCACTTGATCTCGCAAGGGGGTATGTGTATATGTGCTTAGTTGATTAGATTTATCTAATTAATTAATTATAACTAGTTAACAACAGAGTTGATTAATTACGGCAATTGCTTGCTGACTTAAATCTTGTGCCTGCAGATTAAGTTACCTTCACTCGAAGAAGATTGTGCATAGAGACATAAAACCAGAAAATCTGTTGTTCGATTCTCATGGGAGGCTGAAGATAGCTGATTTTGGTGTTTCCTGCGTTGAAGCATCAGACCCCTCTCAAATGACTGAGAAAGTTGGGACTCTTGCCTTCATGGCTCCGGAGGTAAATTACTTCTTGTGATGACGGATCAATCTCAGATTTTGAAACTTCAATTTTGCACAGGGAGCCTAATTAACTCGATTAACTTTTGCATTGCAGGTTCTAAAATCAGAGCCATATAACAGGAAATGCGACGTCTACAGCTTTGGGATATGTCTATGGGAAATTTATTGCTGTGATTTCCCGTACGATCCCAGCTGCATCAGTTTCTGGGAGATGACGTCAATGGTAGTGAACTTGAAGGTGAGGCCGCCAATCCCAAACCGGTGCCCCAAGGAGCTGGCTCTTCTGATGCAGACATGTTGGGACCCCAACCCCAACATGCGGCCGGAGATGCAACAAGTTGTTACAGTCTTGGAAGACCTGCAGACGTCCAGAGGCCGTGACTGGTGGGGCTTGTTTGCTTGCCTCCATCTCCATGGACCTTAAGGCTGGCCACATTCACCAACAATTGTATCATTCACTGACATATAATGGAAATATCTTTCTTCGGCTCGTGGATGTAGGTCACAATGACCGAACCACGTATATCTTTTTGCCACTTCAACTATTATAAATCAATGCAATGAACAACAAAGCATTAAATTAAAATAAAAAAAGGAACATTAATGAACTAAATCCACCTCGATCGCTGAGTCTTGACTTGTGTCAGCAAGAACTAGAAAAATGTCTGCAGAAACCAGCAAAATGTAATAGTGACAGTTCATTTTCGATATATGAGATTTCCTTCTTTCAAAGCGTCCTTAAAATGAAAATGATGATCAAGTCGAACGTGAAGATCTTGCTGCATGCGAATTTTCTGCTTAAAGCGAGTCTTAGCTTAATTTTCTCGGTTTATTCCCAGTAGCTTTGACTGTTGGCAAGGAGAACTGCCTGAACACTTTGTTTAACTCTTCTAAAACTTGCATATGTTCAACTCAGTCACCTCCGGACTTTTAGTTCCTGTTAATTAACAACTAATCCTTCTAATTTAGTGCAATTAAGTTCCCACAATCATGATAAGAGCACATCGCAATCAATCAATTTACTCTCTTAGCTTCCAAACGCCAGATCAATAATCATTCTCATGAATCTTTAGCAATGTGTACAAGTAACTATACATATAATTTTAAGGAAATATACACATGCTCCATTCATTTCACAAAGGTTGGTCATTTTACCTTTTACAACTAAAACTTGGCTTAAATATATTCATATTAATTTGTGTTGTAAACTTTTTTTTAAAAAATACATTCATACACTAGAATCTTTAAATACTATTTTCATATAAAAAGTTTATATTTGTATAAAAAATTTTGAAAGAAAAAAAATTATGAATTAATTGTTGTGAATAATAAAGAGGATAAGTTTTGCAAGACAGAAGTAGTATAATTTGTACACATCAATTCAGAACTAGTATCTTATATAATTTTAGTAAATAATTCATGCCAAAATTATCGCAAAATTAATTGAAATCATAGGAGTGTGTGTAACACAATCTGTTTTGATGTATTCTATTTCATAGTTCGACATGTAGCAGTGGACAAGAAGGGAACATAGTTGCTTCCATGCTGTTCTATGCACTAATTTTATTGTCTCTCTTGCATAGATTTTCTATCTTGTTCCATATATGCTTCTTCTTTGGTGAGCTAACCACCAGTATATTGGTTTAGAAGACAAATTGCTTTTTGGTCAAATTTAGGGCTACTTCAAAAGGAGCTTTTGAGAGCTTAACACTGTTAGTGTTGTGCCCAAAAGCCAATCATGAGATGATTGTATTTTTGCACATTGAGTCATGATATTTTATTAAGGCATTAATCCAGCAATTATGTTTGTTGTTTTGTTCCTGCGTAACTTAACAAACATAATTGTAACCCTAGAATAATGATATTCTTAAAAGTCCCTGGTCTAGTATTATTGTGGAGCGGGTTGCAATAATACATAACGACTAGCATATGTGGAGACTAATATGAGATATGTAGTCTACATATGGGTACAAGTTGGAGAACTTGTGTACTGGACCGACCCACCATGAGAACACTACATGGATCGTTATATGAGTGTCATAAGTGATTCTCATAGTGATCATGGTATATGTAGTCCTTCGACCTAAGATCATCAAGGTTCCCTACATGTGAGTCACATACTTTGATACTTTCCTTTGTTGCTCGTAACTGAGTGAACTTGAAGGAGGTCATTGGGTATGTCACATATCATGCGGAGGGATTTGTATGATCAAGATGGGATTTGTCCCTCCTATGTAACGGGAGCGATATCTTCGGGCCCCTTGATAGAGTGAGACTTAGAAAATGCATGGCCATGCTCGGATGAGTTGATATGCGATATCAATGTCATCAGTTTAAGTTAGTCTACTCGGTAATCAAGAAACCAAAGATTGGGCTATACGAGAGTGACACATTCCATGTCTCGTGCTTAGTCTTAATATCTTGGACAAAGGGACAATGGCATATATCGGTGATGATCATAAAGGTATAGTCGAATCATTGACAATCTTGTCACTTGGGTAGCAATGATGTGTTGCTAGACACCGCTCATTGCTTATGATCATAAATGTGATTTATGATCATTGCCAATGTGATAAGAGCTAATTGGGTTGCACACTAGAGCAATTTGGATCATTAGAGTGCATGGGCTAATTATTTGGGTTATGGTTTCACTTTAATTTCGTATTAATAATGGGCCCAAGAGTTGAGCCATTATTAAGCCCTAAATTAAATCCTAATTGGATTAGGGCTTTGAAACCCATTAGGCCTGGAAGTTGAGTCTCACTATAAATATTTTTTGCTAAACAAAGGAGAAAAGATTAGTGTAGTAAAATTAAAAATAACACAATTAATTGCAGCTAACTATATCTAAAATAATTTTATAAAACAACTTAAACTATTATGTAGAAAAAGTTCAAATTCATCACCACTAATGCAAAAAGAATGTAAGTATTGGATAGTATGAGAATTTTTTTAGTTAAAAAAATAAAAGAAATAAAGTATTGAAATGATTGTCGATAGAATTCGAATTATCTGAAACAACTCCAAAATTTAGTATCCTTGTAGCCTCAGTTTTATGCTATTTTTTCTACCCTATATTGTAGCTTGAATAATATCCCATAATTGATTATTTACCACATAAATAAACCATACTTAAGCCAATAATTAACAATGTCTCAAGTAGTTTAAGTGATTAACTTGACCCTTATCTTGGGCTTAATCAACTGGCCCTTAATACATTTTCTACCCAATGGAACTCCTTGTTCTTTTTTGCTTCTTGGAATTAATTAAACAAAAAGTAACTTGTTATTCATTTCCCATTATTTCTAGCCCTTTCCCACAGCCACAAACATTGAAAAAGATAGGAAAAACAATGTTTTTGTTACCTCTACATATCAAACCACAGGTTTAGATTCCATAAAACTTCTTGCTTTTTTTTTTTTTTAAGCTTCCATGCTTGATTCTCTAAATAAGCAAGCTAGGAACTAATTTAACCAACAAAATCAGGCCCATCCATAACCGAATTAAACCAGGAATTTAAGGAAAATGAGAACAATCACCTACTTACAAGGATGAACTAAAAACTTAGCTCCTCATGTAAGAAATGTATGTTGTCTCTCAATTTCCCCATTGAATTTATAATTAATTTGATGGATTGGAGCTTGGTTGGTGCAGTCTTGGAGGTTTGAAAAAGATGGAAGGAGGCTTCAGGCGGTGGCTGGAGCTGGACAAATAAAATAATAGGGAAAGGAAGGGACCAAGTGAACTTTATGTCTTAAGGTGCACATGTCATGCAGCTGGTCCCTTCTTTGTACTTTCCGATACTTTGAAGCCTTATCCGTGACATGCCACAAAAATTAGGACCAAAACTAACATTATGTAACGATTGAATCCTTCTTCACCTTAATTACATGCCCAGTCCTAAGATTTAACATACATGCAATTTAGTCTTAAGATTTCTATAAGTCACATTTAAACCACTTATGGACAATTTAATTAATTCACAATCTCATAAGGAAAGAGCGGGAATCATGAAAAATTGTGGTACTTCAAATTCAATATTTTCTCATCCTCTATCCAAGCGTGGAATCAAAATGCTTCAATATCTGAATTGACAAAAATTCCCTTCTTGGCCTAGCTTACCTAAATGACTAATTTTACATCTTTTTAAGCTACTATGTTTCATTAAAATGAGACTTTGCTTGCAGTAATTATTTCAAGCATTTAAAATTACAAAAATAACCTTATTACCTGAGTAATCCTACTTTCGGTCTTAAGGAGCCTTTACAATCTCCCCTCATTTATAAGCTTGGTCCTTCAAATTCCAACCTTACTGAGCATAATATTTGGATGCTACTTTGAGCTTCCTACCCACCTTTCTATGTGGTCGCTTTCTTACTATAATCAATTCATAGAACTTATCCACAAGCACTTTTTAGTTTTAGATTCTCAACTTGTCGGTCAAGAAACCACTTAGGATGCCCCCTATTAGGGATCCATCCGTAGATATATGATTTATGGGGTACACTTCTGTCTCGTAGAGCTATTTTTCTCCCTTGGCCTTTGTTTTCTTGAGGGATGTTCTTAGGAGCAATTCGTCTTTCACTCCCAACTTGTAGAGAACTTGTCTTTACCTTGTAACCTTTTTAGCCTACATTCACTTTTGACCCTTGGATGTTTGAGTGAGCTTAGATAACTACTCCTCAACTCTAGTAGGTCTAGAACACACTTGGCAACCTTTTACACCCAACTTTAGCTCTTAGGCCCTTTGGTTTTCTACTTGTTGCTCTTAAGAATTTTGCTCTTGGTAACTTACCCCTTGGGTTTTTTGAAGTAGTTCTTTAGCATTCATTGGGCTTCATCCTTTTAAGATTTCCTAGTTTTAAGGAGTCAACAACTCACAATCTTCACTTTCCATAGGCACATGAAGTATTTTACCCTCTTTTAGGTGCTTTTTACCATTCTACATTGCCTTGAGGACACTGTCATGTTCTTTAGGCCTTCCCTTAGGTTGTATAACCCTCTTAGTTGTGCCCTTCATGTTAACTTTCTTAACTCTCTTAGAGAGCTCCTAGGATTGTTTGCACATAACTCTTAAACTTCACCATTAGTAATCATGCCACCTTTATTGTTTCTTTTGCAAACCTTAAGTTTCCTTGGTTTGCAGTAGGCACATGAGGACTTGAGAACTTTGCTTTAATTATTTGGATTTTTATGAACCCTTAGGAATAATCTTTCACAATTCATTTGATCCTTCATGTCAAAACAGACTTCTTGGTTTCTTTCGATATTGTGCAAGTGTGCACTTATACCTACTTATGGCTTGCCGGGATCTCCGACCTTTGTACCACCTTGAAGACCATCTTGGTGGATATACTTTGTCTCCTGATACTTAGAGACATACACTTAGGGTACTTGTTTAGTCTAGCTAGCTTTTAGGCACTACCCATTATGACTACTTAGTGTGTTATACACACCCATCGTCCACGGTGAGCACACCCTTAATTGATTAAGGCTGGTAACCCTTTATGCCTGATTGAGGCTTATTTGGCATATTCTACACATTTTTTTTCCTTAAGCAATTTGGATTTCTAAAATCATTATGACTTCTAGGCATTTTCTTTATTGCTCAATTTAGGGCACTTAAGCTCTTTGAACTTATTATAACTTCTACAACTCCCCCAATAGCGTCACCTACCAAGTGTTTACTTATCTTTTTTTTATTGGCCACCTTGTTACCCAAGAGTTCTTTGTCCATTACAGCACCTTCCACTTAGACTCTTAAGTGCATAGATATATTGCTTTTCCTTTAAGGACAGAGAGTCCTATCATTTCTTAGACTTTTTAAGCCTTCTTTAGTTCAAGGAAGCAATAATGCTTAATAACTTTAAACATCTTGACTAGAGATATTATCTCAAGTCATACTTAACCCTCTTAGAGCAACTTCAGTCATTCATGACTCCAACTTAGCAATTCAAGCCATGCTAACCGCTATCATTTTTCCTTACCCCACATAGGACACTTCGATAGTGGAGTTTGTTTTGGACCTTCAGGATCCTCTTTCTAAGGAAATCTTAAAATCCACTTGGGACCTCACCTTTAAACCTGTGGGTTTTGGGTCTTAATGATCCCTTTTTACTCATTTCTTGTTTATCCATGGCATTTATTAAGAAGCATGTTGTGCTTTGGGGTCGGGATTATTTCCTTGAACCCTTAACCTCTCTATCTTCTTATGTGTCACCCTTCCAAAAATCTAAAGGTACGCTCATACTTAGTCATGTTTTTATAGAAATATCTTACTACATTTAGTGAGTGCCTACCTACTTATTTCCCCTTGCACTTG
This sequence comes from Aquilaria sinensis, assembly GCA_005392925.1. Taxonomy (NCBI): domain Eukaryota; kingdom Viridiplantae; phylum Streptophyta; class Magnoliopsida; order Malvales; family Thymelaeaceae; genus Aquilaria; species Aquilaria sinensis. Next base: position 87,640 of record SMDT01000252.1, read on the forward strand.
GCCTGTGGCCCTTGGATCCAACATACTTCTTCAACTGCTTTAGACCTGGCCTGCCTAAAAAGCATTTGGTCATTTTCAGACTTCTATTAGTTTTTGGCATTTAGAAGTTTTTTCCCACAGCATCCTTGGTCCTTTTAGGACCCATGGAATTGTCCCTTAATGTGCCAAAACCCTTTAGGCTAAAGTAGTTAATTTAGATTTCATGCTGTTGTCTAGATGTGCACCATAGACCTTAATGCCTCAAACCTTGTAGTTTAACCTAGTTTATTTATGCACTTAATTGTTATACAGGATGGGTAGCATGCAACTTAATGCATCTACATTAAGTCAATTTGGTATTCCACAAAATTTAGGATTTGGGGAATTTTTTCCCATATACTTAGGCCCTTAAAGACCTTTAGTTTAATCTTTTGGTGTCCCAAACCTCTTAGTTCAGTACAGTTTATAATGGGACCCTTGGCACTGCATTGGTGCATAGCATGTGTGCACTTCTACACTGACATGGCTTATAACCCCCATTGGTGCTCTTGGAGGTTTGCATGGACAACATGCTTTGCCTCCTCATAAACTTAGGCACAGCATAGCCATAAGACAACCCCTTGTCTCACTCTTGTTCAGACTCACATACTCACACGGTGCACACTTGTGCATAAATAGGTCCAACGGCCTTTTATGCCCATGACTCGGTACTTAGGTATCCCTTAAATACTTAGGCACCTCACTTAAAGGTTTTCCATCACCGTTGCGCCAATTACCATGTTCATTTGAGCATTAATCACGCATACAAAGAGCACTACCCACACATTGAGTTATTCCAACCACTTAACGCACTTCTTGGACCCTAGGTTGCTCCTCCACCATAGGATACTTTACCGTTCACATAGAAACTTGTTAGCTCATCTTTAGACTTCGTCGAAGTCCATGCTCCCTTAGCCTTGATATTTAGGTTCACCCCAAACACTTTGGCCATTAAGTCCTCCTTTAATGAATTGTCTTACTTCTCACATAGAGAAGCAATACACGTCTCCACCTCTAAGAGGAATTCATCTTCTTTTTCATGGTTCTTATATTCTTCATGATGCCCTTGGTTTTCAAAAAAAAATTTCTTAGCCTTAGTGTCCAGGCTCTTCTTATAACACCTTGGCTTTTAAACCCATTCATCTTTTTTAGTTGCCTTCCCGATTTCCTCATACTCTTGAGTCCTTTAGGACTCTCTCTTATGTTACCCCTTATAGGGTTACTAACCCACAATAGGGCCACTTACCCTTCATTTGGTTACTTGGACCCTTACTAGGATCCTTAGCAATCCTACACTTATATTTATTATTATTCATGCAACCAAAACCAGAAAACATTCCCAGGCAGTTCATAATAATAACTAAATATACATACCCCCTGCAATAAATAATAATAATAATAATACTAAAACAAATTTATACTTAGCACAAGGACCATCTTTCTGATCTCAGGCACTTGGCCTCTAATAGGGCTGTTACAATACCTTAAGCCTTGCTCTGATACCACTGTTAGGGTGATTGCCCAGGATAACTTATTTAGTCAGGATATTATGTTCCTGCAGTAAGTCACAGTTGCTCAGTCAACACTTGCAATTCTTTAAAACTTTACATGCAGCTAGTTTATTAGCCTAGAACATGCATATGCATACGTTGCTTTGGATTTCAGTAATTGGAAATGAACAAACAAACAAAGAAACAAACACTTTTGAAATTGCCAAGGCCTTAATAAACAAAATTTAAAATAACAACATAAGCCATAAATCTAGTATTTTAGTCATCAAGCATTGACTCTATGTACATCACAACACTTAGCTTAATGTACACCCAAAAGTCACTTTAATGTTCATATACACTAATAAATCTTGCTAATACTTGTCGATACTAAAGGCATAACTTGGTACTACTAGTACCTAACTTACTAATCTTATCTTAGATTATTAGTTAAACTCCTACCTCTGGTTGAATGAAATCTATTTTCATTCATAAGATCACTAGGTACGTGAATACTGGAATTGATTTTGTTTGTAAACCAAATTTGACTTCTATATCTCTCAATTAGGCTTGACCTTGAACTGAAGATTGTAGATGATTAATGCCATGATCATTGGTCCAAGAATGGCTTGATTTGACATTCTAATTGAAAAATATCATGATTTTATCTAGCTACATAAAAGCAGTTATTTTGCTTAATATGTAAAAGAATGACTTTTAACTCCAGACTATAAAAACTGTTCATGTTAGAAAAATTCATTTTACTTAGAGTGTATAATAATTATTTTTTTTATAGTAAAGATATTTCATTGATTAAGTCAAAGCAAACAATAACAATCTGGGAACGGAACTTCCCGCAGAACACGACCAAAACACTAAAGGCCCTTTCTAACTATGCAGTGAGCTGCTCCATTAAGAACATGTCTAACAAAAGCAAAAGAACAAGAAGAAAAGAAATCACCTAAAGCCCAAACTTTGTCTAACAAAGCACCAAAATAAAACAAAGAAGGATAATACCCTATCTTTAAATCAAAGGTGACAATAGACGAGTCTAATTCCACCACGATAGAATCCAGACCTTGCCTTTGAGATTCCTTAACACCACAAAATGGCCAAGGCTTCAAGGTACATAGCATCGTCGCCCTCGTACTCCATGCCATGGGATGAAGCAAGTTGAACCTACCCCCTTGAATCCCTACAAACGACAGCAATACAGCCTCTTCTGCCCTTCCCAATCAGTGCAACATTGATATTAATCTTTTAGATACCTTCCTTAGGTTGTTGCCAGCCCTCCTGCCTTTGGTCACCAAAAGACTTGGTTGAGATGAGGGGTTTGCCAAACTTGGTCCAAGAGTCGACTGTGGTGTGTAATGAGCTGGCCACTTTCTGAGGGGTTTGGGAAACCTCCCAATGGACAACTTTGTTTCAGTTGAACCACAAGCACCAACCATACATAGTAGTTAACAACACCTTCGCATCATCATCCTCCTGTTGAGAACAAAGCTCCTATAACCACTTCTAACATGACAGCTGCAATCATAAGCCAAGGAGTTGTCTCATTTGGGTTGAGAATGAGCACTGGAAAAGTAAGTGTTTGGCTGATTCTTTATCCACTCCATATACTGAACACCAAGAAGGGATTTACAACCCCTGTTTACTCAAATTGTCTCAAGTAGGCAAATTTTTTGCACATAGCATGCAGAAAAAAAAGATGAACTCTAGGTGAAAAGGATAGTGATGATTTAAATCCTTAATAACTATACATTTATGAGTATTCATCATACCCATCAACAAAGTTCTTGCTAGTCACTAGCACATGAAACGATGTAGTAAGTCAATACTTAGGTTTCATTCAATATTTTTCACAACTAATCTTTGTACCATAGATTAGAAATTGTTAAAGTAATGAGTATCAAAACTAAGTTAACTTAAAAAAAGGGTAAAATTCACCGGGGGTACCTTAGCTTATTTTTTTGTCCTAATTGGGTACCCTACCTTCAAATTGTTCTAGCGAGGTACCTTACCTTTTATTACGCGTCCTATTTAGGTAATATCCATTAATTTCAAGGTTATATTTGATGGAAAATGATGATATGGCAAAAGAAATATTAAAATAATTTTTAAAATAACACTTTTAGTCTTTTAGGGTGTCCGATTAGCAATTTATTCCATAAACTTTTTCTTTAGACTTTTTTGTCAACCTTTTATGGCCTTTTCCACTCCCCTCTTTGCTCCGACGTCAATGATCGTCCGGAGAACCGAAACCAAATCTGAGTTTGATCTTAAGGCTAAGAGGATTTTCGTCTCTGCTCCGATGTTGGCGATCGTCCGAAAAACTGGAACGAAATCAGATTCACTAGGCGACTCAGACAATCTAAGCTTACCTAGTAACACAGATCCACCGGCTAAGAGGATTTCTGTTGAATGAGTCAAAAGATGAAGGCGCCTAGATCTGATGATTCTAATTTCGCTCAAACCTCGATCAAAAGGTTTAGGGGAGACGAACAGATCTACGGCCAGGGAAAAGATGCATCGCCGCCAGAGAGGTGAAGGGAGGGGCAGAAAGTGAGGAAGAAGATGAACAGACTGCGCCTGAGATTTTTGTTTTCGTCGAGAGGCACCCATTGCAAAATGTCGGATTTCCAAAATTGGCAGAGACCACCTAAGAGCCATTTTAATGCATCATGATCCCGTCAGCCCAAAGTGTCTGGAATTGATTTCGATCAGAGATTTTGGCTAGAGATTTTGGCCAGAAGAGCCGAGCAACCTGAGATCACCATTGCCGACGATGAAGAGAGAAGAGTTGGGCTTGTTCACAGATCTTCGCACAATCATCGTCGCCTGCATTTATTTGCCAGATTCACGATGAAGGCACTTGGGCAATGGCGGTGATTTGACGAATTGAAGCGTTGAGTCCCAAACGGTTGGTGGCTGAAAGGCGATCGGCAGCGGTTGGGGTGGAGGTGGTCGGTGATGGGGGTACTTGGGAAATGGGTGCGATTCGATGAATCAAACTGCCAAGGCGTAAACGATTGGTGGTTGGGTTAGTGGCTGAAAGGCGGTTGGGCTGGAGGGCGGTCGGCGACGGTTGGGGTGGAGGCGTTCGGCGGTGGTTGGGGTGGAGGCGTTCGGCGGTAACGGCTAGGATAACATCTTTTGAAGGCTGGGGTAGAATTAATTTGGTGAAAGTTTAGGGGCTAGAATTAGTGATTGAAAAAATTTGAGAACTAAAGTTATCATTTTAAATTTATTTTGGTATTATTTAATGACAAGTCATCATTTTCCGTCAAATTTAACTTTGAAATTAACGGCAAGTACCTAAATAGGACGCGTAATAAAAGGTAAGGTACCTCGTTAGGACAATTTGAAGGTAAGGTACCCAATTAGGATAAAAAAATAAGCTAAGGTACCCCCGGTGGATTTTACCCCTTAAAAAAAATTTCATAATTATTTATGCATTTCTCAATCACTCAAACAAGGGAAAAGTATAAAGGATTACGAATTATTAAGTGTAGTAAATGTGTGGCTGACTATCATGAGGAGTGTTTAGAAGGTTTCAGCAAATTATACCAATATTTGCAACTTATCAGAGCAAATGTAATTTAAAACCAACGCCCTAGCAACTTTCAAAATATTACATTTTAAGGGGTTTTTTTTTATACTTTGGCTCAAGCCTTATTTGGAGAACCCTAATAATAGGTAGCCCTTTTCAAAAGTGAATACTTTTTAATCCACATTCCAAGCTTTCAAGACAAAAAAAAGGTTTGGGATTTCTCTTTTATCTCTCTACAATAATAGAGCTCTATCTCTTTTGCTTTATATATTGGAGAATAAAAGTAAAATGGTTCAACGGTGACTGGTGGTAGTTGGAGAAGGACATGAGTGTGGATGATTATGGGAATGGCGATTCAATTGTTAGATGGAAAAGCTCTAAGGTTTCTACGGTAAAGGGAAAGTTTATTGAAAATTAATTTTTTACACTTTGTTTTGTCTAACTTAATGGCTCTAGTTGGCTAAAGGTCCAAAACGGAACACTGAAATGAGGTTAAGGGCTTTCTGTGAAAAAATCGATATTAAAGTCCAAAATGGTACAATAATAAAAAGTTAAGGGCCATGGATGCAATTAACCCATTATTATAATTATTTAAAGGTTTTCAGGTTAATCCCCTTTTCTATTCTTTTTTTTTTTCTCCATCTTCAAATGAACCCCAAATGTTTTCTTAGATACACCTATGCATATATGTGAAAATTGATTTGTGCAAAGTCATAAAATTATATGAATATAAAAGTAATAGCATGAAAATTTTAGTATCAAAATATAACATGCATAACTACATCAATGGACTTGTCCAAATATTTAATCACATACGTACAGATGAGTAAGTTCATTTGTGCAAACAATGTCAAATATGTATTTTCAACATACAAAATTGAATTTCAATTTTACATATAAGTTTATATGTTTGTACATATGTGTACATACGAAAATTTATTCAATTCATGCATACGAGCTTATAGAAACAAAGAAAAAACTTCTAAAAGTGGCATAAATCAAATAATTATATATATATATATATATATGTCTCACAAAATTTTTACATATTTTTAAAATTTTTTTGTACACATCATTCACATTTTTAGTACATATCTTTGATTTTGTTAAGAAGCACGCTTGAGCGTGCTTGGCATGTAAGAAGCACGCTTAAGTGAGTTTAGACAATTTTTTTTTTCATTTTTCTTATTTTATATGGTGATGAGTGATTTTGGGCTCATAATATATAGTTTCTTAGAATGTATGGTGAAGGTTTGATCCACCACCTTCTCAATATATTGGATTTATACATATATATATCTAATTTGTACGTATCCATTACTTGCTGTATGCATCAAATTTCATACATATTTTTCTCTGGTTTGTACATATTTAAAATTTTGGCAGAAAATGAGATTTTATGTATTCATACATATTTTTCTATAGGAGGTTAAACTTGTACATTCTATTGCATATATTGGTAATATACCTTTAATCTCATTTATACATATGTCATACATTATTTGTTTGTATAAATCACTCACTTTCTTTCTTTCTTTGTATGTCTAGTTCATACATATCTAGTATCTGATTTATACATACTTCTAATTTTGGTAGACATAGGATTTGATGTGTTTATATTCATTTTATGCTATAAAGGGTAATATTAGATACAAGTATATAAAAACATAAAGGATAAGGTGTATATTAGACTTACCTAAACATATATACTACTTCTCCTCCTTTCTCTATTCTTAATATCATTTGCATTTTTTTCTTTTTTCAAAGCATTAGTGATCTTGCATATTACATGTCTCTCTTTAAGGCTATATTTTGTTTTATTATCATATGTATTTTTAATCTAAATATTGGTGTTATTGCTTTTAAATTCATGATAACGTTCTAATGAATATGATTATGGGTTTTGCAATTATACTATATGTTATTTTCATATTCTTTACACCATTAAAGAGATTAGCTTGCTTGCCTAACAACCTAGATTCACATTGATAAGCTTATATTTATTGTTATTATTTCTCTCATATTTAGTATATTTTAATATGTTTTGAACCTTAAAGATATATTTTGAGTATGTTTTGTAGCTTAGAGCATATTTGGCCTCAATTGATTGAAAGAGGATTTAACTTGCAATTTTACAAGTTTTAATTTCGTTGTGTTCTTTCAGGATTCTAATAGATTGATGATGTTCTAGTAGAAAAAGCATATCTTCAGCTACAAAGATCAGAATGGAGTAATTCTTGATTCATTGGAAAGATAACATCTGGAGCTAGAATTCACATGTAGACCATGAAACCCAGTTTGTACATTAAGAGAGTCAAATTCAGCTTCAAAGTCAGGATTTACAAGTCATCGCTGGTTCGGAAGCAGTTGCGGTATTTTAGGCATATCTTTGGCTGTAGATGTCCGTTTTATATGATTCAGGTGTCGTTTTGAAGCTAAGAAGGAGCTATAAAACTTTCATGCTTTGAGTTTTTATAAATAATGACTGAATCAAGTTCGAATCTCAGCTTGAAGTTGCTACTGGTGTTCGAGAGCATTGCTTGACTGACAACTTTGAAACCTTTTAGTTATTTTGAATTTTTTTATTTGTTTGGGGTACTTTGTAACAATATGAAAAGCTTAGGGAGACTTTTTGCATTTAGCAGACTAGGCTACACGTTTGAGGTTTTGGTCTGGCGGCTGACGCTTTTGGGGTGGAGTTCGCAATTTCAGTTTTTTTATCATTGTTCTTTGTTTCTCTTCCGATCATGCTGAGTAATTTTCTAGTTCAGTTCTAGGAATAATTTTCATTGTCAACATCGGTTGTGAGGATTGATTTTACTTGCTTAAATTCTCTTTAAATTCAAGTATTTACTTCTTTGTTGTTTAGATTAATTGTAATTAATTTTCCTGTTCTCGCTTATTGGATTGGTTATGCGATTGCAAATTTGCTTGATTTTCTTTCAACTGCTTAGGAAAGAATTCAATTAGAAGCAAGTAAATTGATTAGAGATTATTTTTATTTCTGGTTAATTCATATGGAGAAGTAAGACAGGTTAAATTGTTCAAGCTTTTAAATTATTGCCTAGAATAAACTTTTGTTCATCGATCCTAATGCTAATTTTAGGTTTCTTAGAAATTGCTTTTCAATATCTGGTTACTCAAAATTAAGAAATTAATCTGAAGCTTTTTCTAATTAATTTTACTATTGAATTCTTTGGGTTCTTTTTAGCTTTAAAGAGAATCCTGTTTATTTGCTTGGATTGAAGAAATATTTTCTTTTGATGATCAACTGCGTGATTGGAATAGATAATCAACCCTGAACTGAGCATTTTTAGTATTGGTTAATTTTATTTTGATTCTACAGTTAATTTAATTCAACATTCAATTCAAGAAACCCCCCCAACCTTTTATTTCAGTTTTCTGATATGAGCTTTCGGTTAAGAAATTTCTCTTGGGATTCGACTTGGTTTTTACTACTAGACTACAAATTTATTTATTCTGAGTTGTTAGGGATACCAAAATTATTTTTTGTTGTCTCGACAACCGACCACACATGATCAGATCTTCCTTCTTCTCTTTGGATTCACATGATCAAACAGTAAGATGAAGGGAATGACTAGCAAGGCACTTCCATGAAGACAATCACTGTAAGAAGAATGTCAAAATTGATTGGTGAATGATATTATATGAAAACTGATGGTGGCTAAATAATGGTGAAAGGAAGCTTGGACAATGAAGGCTGCAAGCAGGAGAAGCAAAGAGACTGATTGTACATTTTAAGAAACGGGGGGCGATTTTGAGCTATGGATTTGAGGAAAGGAAAGCCCCTTACATTTTGGGAGATGAGACGATGAGGATGGTAAAAAATAACAATGTGTTTGGCCAGAGGCAAGCTTGCTTCGTTTTTGCTAATAGGATGTGAGATATGGATAAGGCTAATGCAAAGCCTATAATTTCCAGCACTTTGGGCCCTTTTCTAATTTGACATTTGGTAGGTCGATGTGACCTATGCACTAACCTTGGTCAAGCTGATTTAACTATTCAACTATAGCTAACTTTGGCAAATATGAACTAATTCTTATTCTTTATATGGGAAAATGAAATCATAAGAAAAGGTTTAAAGTTTACGAAGAAGATGAATTAATGAGCTTAAGCTTGTCCCAAGTTTGTATAAAGTGCACTTTAATTCCTAATGTGCTTTTTTTTTTTTAATTTTGCCAAATCAATCTTAAACTTTCTAAATTTGCCAAATAATTGTTAAAACTTAAAATCATTACCTTTATTATTCATAAACATTTTGCATTCTACCAATTCAATTTAACTACTGTTTATAATGGAAAAAGCTGACATGACATTTAAAGCCACTATTCTAATGACTAAATTGACACTTTTCAAACTCTAGTGACTGACTTGAAAATTTTATCAAGGTCTAAGTGTCACTTTGCAATTTTCTATTAGAAAACAATTAGGGTTCATATTGTAATTTAAAAAAAAAATAAAGACAATTGTTATTTTGTACTAAAGTAATTTAATGTTCCACGTGTCAAGATGAGGCTCTTAGTAATTGAAAGTTCCACAAATTAGGAAGAGTATTTCGCTGTATTGTGTATAAGCTCTAATTTGACCCTATTTATTTGGGTGGGTAAATGGCACTATTAGACACTAACCTTTAATTATTGTTTCAGTTTTAACCCCAATCTCCAAGGTGCTCATTTTGCCTCCCTAACCTCGTAAAAATGTTTCATTTTGAACCTTCGTTTGACGAAAGTCATTAGTTTAGATGGAAAATGCCATGTCAGCATAGTATTATAAGAAAAAATGCTAAGTTTAGCCCCTAAAAACCTTTTCCTTTAACAAAAAATTCTTAAAACAATAAAATCTAACATCAAACACCCCTTTTCATCTCAACCTCCCTTTCCGGTCTCTACTGCCACCAGCCCACACCCTTCGACCACCCTTCGTCCTCTTTCCTCAACCGCCCTCCTCCATCCCCATCCCTGTCCCGGTCCTCATCCTTAAAAAATGGTCCGAATCAAACCTCAACGGAGTCAAAGGGCGAAGTCTCAAGGAAGGGGCAAAGAACAACATCGGCGATGGGAGGAGATACATTGGAGTATGTGAGACAATTCATTCGATTGGGGCTATTCAATTTGTAGGATGAGAGGCCGAGAAGGAAATTGCTACGGGGAAGGGTGAGCGACATAGCAAAGAGAGGCCAAAGAAGGGAAATAGTAAATCGGCCGAGGGGGAGGGAAGGGAGGTCGAGGAAATTGCTAATCGGGTGAGGCCGAGAGAGAGGGAAGAGAGGCTGAGGAAGGCCGAGAGGGAGGGAAGGGAGAGCAGCATGATGGTGAAAGAAAGGCCGGAGAAGGATGGCTGTGGAAAGAGGAAGGCTGGAGAGTGATGGCAGTGAGAGGGAGGCCGAGAGGGAGGGAAGGGGCTGTGGTGGGAGGAGAGGCCAAAAAGGGAGGGGAGTTTGATGTTAGATTTGTATGTTTTACGGATTTTTTGTTAAAGGGAGAGATTTTCAGAGGCTAAACTTAGCATTTTTTAGTATAATACTATGCTGATGTGCATTTTCCATCTGAACTAATCACTTCCGCCAGATAAAGGTCCAAAATGAAATGTTTTTACGATGTTAGGGAGGCAAAATGTGCGGCTTGGAGGTTGGAGTTAAAATTGAAACAATAATTAAAGGTTAGGGTCTAACCATTGTTTGGGTTGATTTTTTGTTGATCTACCAATGATAGAGTAGAACAAGTTAGGTTAGCTTTTAGTATTGGCAAAATTACAAAACCCCCCCTGAGGTTTGCTCAAATCTCACGTTTTGTCCAACTATTTCAAATACCTACAGTTACTCCATACTAAGTTAACTCTATCATTCACTGTTAAAATAAAAATGAAAAAAATTATTGACTTCACCCTCATAGACTTCTCAGATAAAAATTTTGCCCCTAACCGCTAAAGCCCATCAATCAAACCAATTAATGTGAAAAAAGAATTAATCATCTAAAAAAAAACCCTTAGCCCTCGCCGCGTTTCTCCCTCTCTCCCCTGAGCCTTGCCGCCCATCGCCCTCTTCCTCTCCCTTTCTCCCTTTAGCCCTACCATCCATCGCCCTCTTTCTCTCCCTCTCCAAGGCGGCACCACCCAATTAAGGCAATAAAGTGATATCAGGTGACGAATGGATATCAGGTGACGAAGTGATATTAGGCGATGAATCGGTTCAAGCAATGCAGCGACTCATATGACAAATTAATGGACTAAAGTAATGGAGGAGATGACCAACAAGGTGATGACCAATTCAAGTTTTTGAATGTGAGGTAGGAGGACTGACGATGACCGACAAGGCAATAAAAGGCGATGACTGACAAGGTGATGGAGGCGACGACCGATGAGGCGATCGTACATCTAGAAATTCATGGACAACTTTCTGAGGGGTTTGGGAAACCTCCCAATGGACAACTTTGTTTCAGTTGAACCACAAGCACCAACCATACATAGTAGTTAACAACACCTTCGCATCATCGCCTCCTGTTGAGAACAAAGCTCCTATTGCCACTTTTAACATGATAGCTGCAATCATAAGCCAAGGAGTTGTCTCATTTGGGTCGAGAACGAGCACTGGAAAAGTAAGTGTTTGGCTAACTCTTTATCCACTCCATATACTGAACACCAAGAAGGGATTTACAACCCCCATTTACCCAAATTGTCTCAAGTAGGCAAATTTTTTGCACATAGCCTGCAGAAAAAAAAGTGAACTCTAGGTGAAAATGATAGTGATGATTTAAATTCTTAATAACTATACATTTATGAGTATTCATCATACCCACCAACAAAGTTCTTGCTAGTCCTTAGCCCTCTCCGCGCCTCTCCTTCTCTCCCCTGAGCCTTGCTGCCCATTGCCCTCTTCCTCTCCCTCTCTCCTTTTAGCCCTACCATCCATCACCCTTTTTCTCTCCCTCTCCAAGGCGGCACCACCCATTTCAGGCGACGAAGTGATATCAGGTGACGAAGTGATATTAGGCGATGAATTGGTTCAAGCAATGAAGCAACTCAGATGACAAATTAATGGACTGAAGTGATGGAGGAGATGACCAACAAGGTGACGACCAATTCAAGTTTTCAAATGTGAGGTGGGAGGATTGACAATGACTGACAAGGCAATAAAAGGCGATGACTGACAAGGTGATGGAGGCGACAACCGATGAGGCGATCGTACATCTAGAAATTCATGGGTAAGATGAATGCGGCCAGTTATGGTGGTGTGGCAAGCAAAATCGGCGTTCGACATATCAGGATGAGCAACAGTGAAACTCTAACCGATGGTCGTGCTGGGACAGTGGAAATGGAGGAGATAGTCATCAATTATTGGTAGTTTCATTTGCATCGTTGGAAAGGTTGAGAGGAAGGGAAAAGACAAGGAAGAAGCTGGCCGGTGGCTTCAAGCGATAGAATTTCTAGGTTCCAGATGCGAAGAGATCAGGAAGGGAGAAAATAAGGTTTGTTTTATTAGATGCATAAATTTAGGATTTAAAGTTTATAAGAAAGGAGGTTAGAAGTGCAAAACCAGTTATTTTCTCTTTTCTCCCATAACAACAAATCATGGGGCTAAATTGGTAGAGGGAAAATGTAGGTATTGAAAATAGGGTGATGAAACGCAAAGTTTGGGCAAACCTCAAGGGATTGTTTTTGTAATTTTCCCTTTAGTATTCTAAATAACGTTGTTCTGCCTGCTGGGTTGTGCTCCATATTGCTTCACTCCCCAATTTGGACAATAACAATATAACCCCTAATTTTTGACAAATTACAATTTAGTTCTCATAATTTTAAAAAATATTGCATTCCAAAATTTTGAAAAATAAATAGAGTCCCTAACTTTTTAGAAAGTACATATGAGCTTTTTTTTTTTTTTTGAAAATTTTCAATTTAGTCCTCATTTTCTGAAAAATGGAAATTGACCCCTAAAATTTGATCAAATTTGCAAGTAATCCACTATAGTTTGAGAAGTGTTAGTTTAGTCACTAGACATAACGACATTAATACTTGTTAAGTGACTTATGTCAGCTTTTTCCATTAGAAACAAAAATTTTAGGATTGATTTGACAAAACATGAAACATTTAAGGCTAACAAAGTTCACGTTTTTAAGTTTAATACTTGTAAGCAACTAGAGGAGTTTCAGAATTGATTTGGCAAAACACAAAAGTTCTAAGACTTAAAGTGTACGCAATACTGTATTGGCGCAAGAATCAGTCTTTTTTCCTTTAAGTTTCTTACCATAATCATATTGCCAAAAATGTTTCATATAAGTAATGAAATCAATTATTTTGACATGAACATGGAATGGAGAAAAGTTCTTTCGTTTATGCATCCCAACTTAAAATTCAAAACCTTCAAGTTAAAGTACAGAGACTGTTTGCATTTTGGCTCAACAAACATGCATATTACTGCATATTCATTCTATTCTAACAAATACAAAGGTCATATGATATCTACAACTGTAACTCTAATCATAATTCATATCATGGTCAATTGCAACGAAATTGATGAATGGAATTAAAGTCAATTTCACATCCCTACAGCTGTTTCAAGAAAAGGTAGCTACATGTAATTAGCTTAGCTACACAAAAACTGGTAACAAATTGAAGCTAATGAATTTCAGTTTTGTGTGCTGGCTTAGCCTTCCTTCCAGACATGGCCACAGTTGACACATGTGATGAGGGCCGTCATCGGTTCATCGGCGCTCCGGATCTGCATTAGATTGTAAGTCGCATTCCTTTTCTTGCACCGCACGCATTCGAATTGGTCTGTGGTGCCTTCTGCCGTGTCTCCATGCTGGCACTTGGCCAGACCTCTGAGTCTGATCTGTTTCACCTGCCTCTTCATCCTCTCACTCGCCATCTCCTCCGACGTCATCTCCGCAATCTCCTCCGGCTTGATTTCTCCCACCAGGACCTTTCTTCGGAAATTAGGGTTGTTGTCGTCCCGGATGTTGAACAGCACCGACCGGTACCGAAGCGTTCTCGCACCATTGAATTTGCCCCACTTGTTAAACAGGGCAGTCTCCACGGAAGCGGCCATGGAACTTGGGTCACACGCCTTGGCTTCCTCAGCGGGAACTTTGCAGAGACCTCCGTAGAGTTGTTGCCGAACCTTGTCCCGCAAGCTATCGTTGCACTGAGCGACAGGGGCCGGTGGTTCAACTTTTGCAGCAGGAGGGTGAGGGCTGCTCTGTTTTCTTGCCGTAATCTTCTTATTCGAGCCCTTCTGCTGTGAGGTTTCAAAACTTGGAGAGCCATTCTCGTTTGTCTTCCGAACCTTGTGGCCTCCATTATCGCTCGTCTTGGCCTTTGATTTTGCAAGACTCTGTTTCTCAACATCGTCACTAGTGCGCTTCTTTGTATTGAACTTAATGATAATTCTCAGATTAGAAGCTTGTGGTTGAGCTGGCTTCACCGGCGGATTGCTTTTCGCCACTACGGCTGCCATTCCCAGCAAAAACCCTGGACTGGAAACTTAGATTTGGAAGAAAGAGAGTGGGCAAGCTTTTGAGACTTGAGACGCAAGAAAGAGGGAGCAGAGCGCAAAACAGAGATTCTACTGCGAGGCTGTACATTTATGGAGGAGAAGAAGAGATTTCCGGCGGTGAGAAGGATTCCTAATATTCCATGAATCCTGAAACTTTTCAGATTTTGATTACGATCAGAAGTGGAACACGGAATTCTTTTGGGCTTTGGAAGCCCGCGCTTAAACATCACAGTGGAATCCAAACTTGCCCCTTAAACGTTTCAAAACGTTACAATTGAGTCCTTGCTATTCTACATGTTACAACTGTCTCATTTCGTTGTCACGTTTACAACATTGGAATCCAAACTTGCCCCTTAAAAATTTTAAAAAATTACATCTACGTCCTTGTTATTCTACTTGTTACAACTGTCTCATTTTCATTGTCACGAAGAGCACTTCTAAAATTGGCTTAGAACCCCAAAAATCAAATGAAATTTGACACGAGCTGATTTTCTTTGTTTGCTGCTTTCGATCCTTCTGCCTCATTTTCACTAGTAAACGTTTCAGATCCCCTGTTGTTGTTAAACCATATGCTTCCACTAAAAAACATCTTGGTTTTCATCTTTTATGGCTTTCTTACATTGCTGGAATTTAATGAGTACTTTTTTCAAGACCCACATCCTACAAGCACAAGGACCTTTCATTTAACATGACCCTTTTCTGACAATAAATAGCCATCTCAAATTTCTTAAAAAAGGTTAAAAATCAAGTAGCCAAGAAGAAAAATGTAAAAGATTTCTTATCTCAGACATATTCCAAAAAAAGGGGGGGAAATCATGATCAGAACTTTTATCTTCGAAGTATATTTTGTTTGATAAAAGTCAATTACAAGTCAATTTTTAATGAGAGAGGAAGTGTAGAAGATATATTATCATTGGATGTAAGCCAACTTTATAAATTATACTATATTCTAAAGAAGGAATGGGTTTTACTGTTCATCTACAGTAGATGAACAGTATATATATATATATATATATTTTGCTTTTGTTCTTCTTTTTGCCCTTTTTGGATGCGATTTGCACTTTTATTAGTATAATCTTCTTTTAGCAAGGACCTCACCTTTGTGAGGGCCAATGTTGCAATTTTCGCCGTTTTAACTCTGTTTCGCGTTTATTTCGATAACAAGACAATTTCAGTACCTATTTTTCTATGTTTTCTAGTTTAGGCCCTGAGTTACATCCGTGTTACATTTTGGCCCCCGAATCTTATAATTATTTAATTAAATCTCCTATTTGCTCTTTTGATCCCTCAGCTTTTTTTTTTTGTTGTTTTATGTACTATCTTTTAAGCTAAAACATTAGCCACCATAGTTTGTTTATTTTTTAGTTAAATTATTTTTTAATTTATTAAATTAATTATTAAACATTTAATACATAAAATTTTTCCAGTTTTTATCTTGGTCCAAATTTTTTTTATTATCCTTGTTTACTATTTTTTTAATTGATCTTTCTTTATTATTACTTTATAAAATGAAACTTTAATAATTATAATTTGCCTATTTTATGAAATGAAACTATTAATTTATTGACATACATTAAATACAGTTTTGTGTTTTGGTCATTTTTTTCATTACTGATGATTAAGTTTTGTTGCATCAATTATTTACTTTAAGGTTTATAGTTTACTAAAATAATTGTCAATAATTGCTGAAATTTAAAGTAAAATTTTCAAGATAATTTTTTTTATTGATGTTAAAAATTTGAGTTTGAATTAATAGGAGATGAAAAATTTTAGTAAATTATTTTTTAATAACAAAGAAAATATATGTAGATTCAAAGCACACACAATTTTTTATTTCATAGTATTATGTTTTGATCATAGCTAATATTTTTTAATGATAAGAATATAATGTAAAGAGAACTCAACTCAAAATTAAAATAAAGCAAATTTTTAGTTGATTAATGTGAATTTATGGGTGAAATTTTTTTACTACTTATAATAAAAATTTATTTTATTATAAAATTTATCAAATTAAGTCTCCACAACAACATGCGTGATACCAAAACCTCGTGTAGTTCTATTGATCTTCAAAATCCCAGTCATTGTGTTGGTAAATTTGTTGTTTAGATAAGACCTCAAACTCATAATTAATGATCTAGTATCTGAGAGGGACACTAAGTAAGCAATGGGCCTTGGTTCTCTACAAAACAATATCATTCTTATTTTTTTTACTCCAAACATCATTATAATTATACACAACCGAATCAACCACTTGTGACATGATATAGGAAGTGAGGAGATCGGAGTCAAACTCCAGACCTCCTTAATGTCCTATCACACCTTTAGCTATTATGTCAATGCATGGAGGACAATAATCTCATCTCTATGTAAGAAGACTTTTGTTGTTAGAGCAAGAATATTAAATTTCACTAATTCATGCACAAATTTTTGTTTACCTAGTAAACTAATGACACCAAATAGTCAAATCTACTATTGCATAAAAGTTTATTCAAGGGATAGGGTAATTCTCAAATTAATAATTAACAGATGCATATCAAAGATAAAAATTATTGTAATGCCATTTCTAATGGACCTAAAACAGAAAATGTTGGAGGAAAAGGAAAGGGAAAAGAGTGATGGTCCAATTAGGGTCAGCCCATCAGGTCATAGTGGGGCTGAGAAAATTAGGGAAAAAAGTGATGGTCAAAATTTTAGACATAAGAAAATTAATTGAATCAAATTTATGAACATGCTTTTGTAATTGTCATGAGCACAAACCATAAAACAAAAAAGTTGGAAAAGGAGGAAAAGGGAAAAGAAATACAAAAAAGTGATGGCCTAGTTAGGGTTAGTCCATTGGGCCATGTTGGGAATGAAAGGAGAAGGAAGTGTTCGTTGCTCTGTTAACCAACCTAACTTGGTGCCCTCCACTTTAGTAGCCCACGGAGCTCAAACCTTCGTCCAGGCCCCAAAACTCAACTCTTCACTTGTACCAATCATCAAGCCAACATTTAACCTCATCAGCCCTAACCAAATGGGCTAAGGCCCATGTTCACCTTAACTCCCCCACTTGAGTTACAACCTCACGTTACCAAGCTCAGCGAGCGGAGGAGTGGACAAATCCTTATATAAAAACCAAATACTTGTGAAAAACAAGCCAACTGGGATGGATTTGGTTTTTGTTTTCCCCAAGGTTATTAAAATTAGATTTCTACGCATAGTAGTTTTGGATTTTTACAGTCGTAACATTGTAAAATGTCATAAAGTCGTAAAAAGTCATAAAGTTGTAAGATTCTACCAAAAAGACCAAAAAAATTTGGAGAAAAATTATAAAAAAATTTAACCATTTAAATATCTTAAGAAATTCATATTTCACAATATTATCACATATTAGAACTCCAACAATATCATAAACAAAAAGTTATATTGTCATTCATGCATGAACATATAAATAAGGAAATCAAGTTTCACAATAAAAAATTCATACACTGCCACTGCTCGGTGTTGGTGAAATTGGGAATGGATTTGGAAGATGAATGGCAGAAATAAGAAACAGCTACAATAGATGAAGAACCAAGCAAGAAAAACAAAAGGGAATGACTAGATCGGTCATTGTGCATGAGAGAGACTGAGAAAGTTTTTTAATTTTTTTGGGTTTGGCATCTTTGGATAGCCGCGTTGGGCCAAAAAATGTGGAAGATTCTTAGTTCAACTCTTTTTTTAACCTAAACAACTTAATAAGGTAGAGTCTTAAAGTTTAAACATTTTTACGTTTCTACGACTAGAATTGCGTAGTACACATTTCTACCTATTTTACGTTTCTATTGCATTTCAACACAGTTTCCATCTCTGGCATAAAAATGTACATTTTTACAATTCAAAACGTGTTTTTAATAACTATGGTTTTCCCTTCATTAAGGAGCTTCTGCTTTCTGGCTCTCTGTTAGATAATCCTTACAGCTTCTCCATGAATCGGAATGGCAGAAAAGCAAACTAAATCTTTGATAATTCCAGAATTACTAAACAAACTGGAAAGAAAATAGAGGAATTCAACCGCAAATTCTATGCAAAATGAGCAATAGAACGAGTGTTTGAAGGACCAGAAATGTGCTTTGTGTTTTGCATAAGACCAAACATTGAAAAAGATCTCATGCTAGTCGGTTGCAATTAGCGGGTTAAAGAATCTATCACTTTGGATCAGCATGTCAAGTTGTTAGATGATTGGAAGAAAGCTATTCAATTTAAGAAGAAGAACCTTTTTGATTCCAAGGTTTGAAATGGCAGTGCCCTTCAAGGACTAGACATGCGTGTTTTTGTTGCTATACGAATATGTATCTATAAAAAATAAGAACAGTACGAGAAAATAGACCCAAACCAGGGGAGGGGACCGGCCAATTTATGAAGAAATCAATGAAAACAATTTGGTGAAGAAGCTCCCAGACTTAGATTTCTTCTCGACACAAACCACATGAACATATCTTTCCAAACTTGTCCACTTGGCTTGGTTATCCCTTTGTGTCTTTCTTGCAGGCCTTGCAGGTCTTGTCCACCTACCTTTCTTCCACATGTTGCCCATTAACTGATTCAACCACCAACCAAGAAACCCAAATTCAATTCCATATTCTACTATAAATTCAGGTAAAATTGTACTGATTGAAACAATTTATAAAACCAAAAAAAAAACTGAATCAGATAAAATGCTCATATAACATCAATATAAGACTTGAAGAAATCCTTACATGTCCCTCCAACTGGTGTTTCCTGTTCTATTTAGGAAGAGTCATGAGATTCAATGGGTTTATATGTGTGGGGTTGGTGGGTCTCCTGTGGTTGCCATGTGGAAGACTCTGGTGGCCAGAGAATGAATACGTGGCCCTTTTTTGCTCAACTAATCAAACTTTTAAGCGACTCATTTGCTCTTACAATTCATTTCATTCAAAACTATAATGCTCCATTTTTTATACAAAGTTTGTAATTCTTTCTTTAACCTATTTTAGGAGGAAATGAAAATTTTATTGAATAATCGCCACCAGATGCAAAAGATTTTGTCATAAAGGTTTTGCCTTTTTCCTAAACTCAAAAATTGATATAGCTTTAAATTTATTCAATTCATTCCTTCTTTGGAAAAGAAAGTGGAGTTTTTCTACAGTACCTGGGCAGATACCTACCTTGGTCTTGGTGGCACACATGCGGCAGTCCTAGTAGGAGTTTGACCAAGTCATTATTTATTTTGGTAGAATTATGATGGAAGTCCTTAGACTTTTAAATTGTGTAACAGTAAAGACAAATCAGTTACTTAGATAAAAAAAGAAAAACAATGGTTACTTTAAAAAGAAATAGAATAGAAAACGAGTAGACAACCGAAACTTGTGACATCGCCGACGAAATCGACGATGGGTGCACGGCAGAGAGAGGGAACGACGACAACGGTCTCCGACAGAAGGTGGTTGGCGGCTTAGCGCATCCTTCAAATAGTGTAAGTGATGGTAATTTTTCGTGTTGACATCGACGATCCCGAGAGTCACCGGGAGCGGTGACTGTATTTTCCTCAGCCAGGGAAGTAGTTGACATTTTTCTATGTTGTCGACTAGGTGAGTGTGACATTTGGAACTTTTATTGTCAATTTTAAGCCAACACCACCTATCTTTACAAATGAATTTGGTATCTGTATAACAACTCCGTCGTGAACGATTCTAATATAGGTATTTTGGTATTTTCAGTTCCAATTCCATCAATTTATGGTTGTTTACTCAATCGATTTGGCTGCTACTATCATTTCTGTTCAATATTTTCTAGATTTAGATCAATATTAAGGTGATCTTGTGGAGCTTGTTCTAGGATTAAGCTTGTTATATATATGGCAGTATACATTGCCTAGGCACTAGGAGAATACTGAAACGGATTTATTGTCTGGGTTGTATAAGGATGAGCAGAAATGTTGTAAGCCTTAATCGGCTACAGCTTGTTCTGTAATGATTTAAGAGATTCTTCTTGTATAGATTATAGTGAACCCATTCTGAATTGGCTTATGAATTCCAAGGATGAAGCACTTAAGAAATGGGAGAGCATAGTCAGTGGTCCTTTGCAGTAGAAGTAAAGAGCCTTTTTAGGTAACACCACCGTCACAGAGTTGCCTCATTTTAAAGGCGTGGCAATGCATGAGATACAGTTCTGTGAATATTTTCTAAAATTGGCTCAGAACCCCGAAAATCAAATGAAATTTGACACGAGCTGATTTTCTTTGTTTGCTACTTTTGATCCTTCTGCCTCATTTTCATTAGTAAACGTTTCAGATCCCCTGTTGTTGTTAAACCATATGCTTCCACTAAAAAACATCTTGGTGTTCATTTTTATGGCTTTCTTACATTACTGGAATTTAATGAGTACCTTTTTCAAGACCCACATCCTACAAGCATAAGGACCTTTCATTTAACATGACCCTTTTCTAACAATAAATAGCCATCACAAATTTCTTCAAATAGGTTAAAAATCAAGTAGTCAAGAAGAAAAATGTAAAAGATTTCTTTTCTCGGACATATTCCAACAAAAGGGGGGGAAATCATGATCAGAACTTTTATCTTCGAAGTATATTTTGTTTCATAAAAGTCAATTACAAGTCAATTTTTAATGAGAGAGGAAGTCTAGAAGATATGTTGTCATTGGATGTGAGCTAGCTTTATAAATTATACTATATTCTAAAGAAGGAATGGGGTTACTGTTCATCTACAGTAGATGACCAGTATATATATGGCTTTTGTACTTTTTCTTCTTTTTGCCCATTTTGGATGCGATTTGCTCTTTTATTAGTGTAATCCTCTTTTAGCAAGGAGCTCAACTTTGTAAGGGCCAATGTTGCAATTTTCCCTGTTTTAAGTCTGTTTCACGTTTTTTTGGGTAAAAGAACAGTTTCAGTACCTATTTTTCTATGTTTTCCAGTTTAGGCCCTGAGTTACAACCGTGTTACATTTTGGTTCCCAAATTTTATAATTATTTAATTAGATCTCCTATTTGCTCTTTTGATCCCTAAGCTTTTTTTTTGTTTTTTTATGTACTATATTTTAAACTAAAACATTAGTCACCATAGTTTCTTTATTTTTTAGTTAAATTATTTTTTAATTTATTAAATTAATTATTAAATATTTAATACATAAAATTTTTCCAGCTTTTATCTTGGTCCAAAATTTTTTTATTATCCTTCTTTACTATTTTTTTGAACTATTTTTTTAACTGATCTTCCTTAATTATTACTTTATAAAATGAAAATTTAATAATTATAATTTACCTATTTTATGAAATGAAACTATTAATTGATTGACATACATTAAATACAGTTTTGTGTTTTGGTCATTTTTTTCATTACTGATGATTAAATTTTGCTACATCAATTATTTACTTTAAGGTCTATAGTTTACTAAAATAATTGTCAATAATTGCTGAAATTTAAAGTAAAATTTTCAAGATAATTTTTTTATTGATGTTAAAAATTTGAGTTTGAATTAATAGGAGATGAAAAATTTTAGTAAATTATTTTTTAATAACAAAGAAACTATATATAGATTCAAAGCACACATAATTTTATATTTCACAGTATTATGTTTTGATCATAGCTAATATTTTTTAATGATAAGAATATAATGTAAAGAGAACTCAACTCAAAATTAAAATAAAGCAAAATTTTAGTTGATTAATGTGAATTTATGGGTGAAAATTTTTTAATTACTTATAATAAAAATTTATTTTATTATAAAATTTATCGAATTAAGTCTCCACAACAACGTGCGTGTTACCAAAACCTCGTGTAGTTCTATTAATCTTCAAAATCCCAGTCATTGTGCTGGTAAATTTGTTGTTTAGATAAGACCTCAAACTCATAATTAATGATCTAGTATTTAAGAAGGACACTAAGTAAGCAATGAGGCTTGGATCTCTACATAACAATATCATTATTTTGTTTTTTACTCCAAACATCATTATAAGTATACACAACCGAATCAACCACTTGTGACATGATATAGGAAGTGAAGAGATCGGAGTCAAACTCCAGACCTCCTTAATGTCTTGCCATACCTTTAGCTATTATGTCAATGCATAGAGGACAATAATCTCATCTCTATGTAAGAAGATTTTTGCTGTTAAAGCAAGAATACTAAATTTCACCAATTCATGCACAAATTTTTGTTTACCCAGTAAACTAATGACACCAAATAGTCAAATCTGCTCTTACATAAAAGTTTATTCAAGGGATGGGGTAATTCTCAAATTAATAATTAACATATGCATATCAAAGATAAAAATTGTTGTAATGCCATTTCCAATTGACCTAAAACAGAAAATGTTGGGGGAAAAGGAAAGGGAAAAAAGTGATGGTTCAATTAGGGTCAACCCATCAGGTCATAGTGGGGCTGAGAAAATTAGGGAAAAAAGTGATGGCCAAAATTTTGGACATAAGAAAATTAATTGAATCAAATTTATGAACATGCTTTTTGTAATTGTCATGAACACAAACCATAAAACAAAAATGTTGGAAAGGGTGGAAGGGGGAAAAGAAATATGAAAAAGTGATGGCCTAGTTAGGGTTAGTCCATTGGGCCATGTTGGGATTGAAAGGAGTAGGAGGTGTTCGTTGCTCTATTAACCAACCTAACTTGGTGCCCTCCACTTTAGTAGCCCACGGAGCTTAGACCTTCGTCCAAGCCCCAAAACTCAACTCTTCACTTGGACCAATCATCAGGCCAGCATTTAACCTCATCAGCCCTAACCAAATGGGCTAAAGCCCATGTTCACTTTAACTCCCCCACTTGAGTTACAACCTCGCATTATCAAGCTCAGCGAGTGGAGGAGTGGACAAATCCTTATATAAAAACCAAATACTTGTGAAAAACAAGCCAAGTGGGATGGTTTTGGTTTTTGTTTTCCCCAAGGTTATTAAAATCAGGTTTCTACCCAGAGTAGTTTTGGATTTTTACAGTCGTAAAGTTGTAAAACGTCGTAAAGTCATAAAAAGTCATAAAGTTGTAAGATTTTACCAAAAAGACCAAAAAAACTTGAAGAAAAATTATTAAAAAATTTAACCATTTAAATATCTTAAGAAATTCATATTTCACAATATTATTACATATTAGAACTCTAACAATATCATAAACAAAAAGTTATATTGTCATTCATGCATGAACATATAAATAAGGAAATCAAGTTTCACAATCAGAAATTCATACACTGCCACTGCTCGATGTTGGTGAGATTGAGAATGGATTTGGAAGACGAATGGCAGAACAAAAAAAAAAGCTACAATAGATGAAGAACCAAGCAAAAAATCAAAAGGGAATGACTAGATGGGTCATTGTGCATGAGAGAGACTGAGAGAGTTTTTTAATTTTTTTGGGTTTGGCATATTTGGATAGCCACCTTGGGCCAAAAAATGTGGAAGATTCTTAGTTCAACTCTTTTTTTAACCTAAATAACTTCATAAGGTAGAGTCTTAAAGTTTAAACATTTTTACGCTTCTACGACTAGAATCACGTTTTACACATTTCTACCTATTTTAATTTTCTATTGCGTTTCAACATAGTTTCCATCTCTAGCGTAAAAATGTACATTTTTACAACTCAAAAATGCGTTTTTAATAACTATGGTTTTCCTTTCATTAAGGAGCTTCTGCTTTCTGGCTCTCTGTTAGATAATCCTTACGGCTTCTCCATGAACCGGAATGGCAGAAAAGTAAACTAAATCTTTGATCATTCTAGAATTACTAAACAAACTGGAAAGAAAATAGAGGAATTGAACCGCAAATTTTGTGCAAAATGAGCAATGGAATGGGTGTTTGAAGGACTAGAAATGTGCTTTGTTTTTGCATGAGACCAAACATTGAAAAAGATCTCACACTAATCAGTTGCAATCAGCGGGTTAAAGAATCTATCACTTTGGATCAGCACGTCAAGTTGTTAGATGATTGGAAGAAAGCTATTCAATTTAAGAAGAAGAACCTTTTTTATTCCAAGGTTGGAAATGGTAGTGCCTTTCAAGGACTAGACATGCGTGTTTTGTTGCTATACTACTATGTATTTATAAACAATAAGAACATTATGAGCAAATAGACCCAAACCAAGGGAGGGGACCGGCTAATTTATGAAGAAATCAATGAAAACAATCTGATGCAAAAGCTCCCAGACTTAGATTTCTTCTCGACACAAACCACATGAACATATCTTTCCAAACTTGTCCACTTGGCTTGGCTATCCCTTTGTGTCTTTCTTGCAGGCTTTGCAGGTCTTGTCCACCCACCTTTTTTCCACATATTGCCCATTAACTGATTTAACCACCAACCAAGAAACCCAAATTCAATTCCATACTCTGCTATAAATTCAGGTAAAATTGTACTGATTGAAAAAATTTATAAAACCAAAAAAAAACTGAATCAGATAAAATGCTCATATACCATCACTATAAGACTTGAAGAAATCCTTATATGTCCCTCCAACTGGTATTTCCTATTCTGTTTAGGAAGAGTCATGAGATTCAATGGGTTTATATTTATGGGGTTGGTGGGTCTCTTGTGGTTGCCATGTGGAAGACTCTAGTGGCCAGAGAATGAATACGTGGCCCTTTTTTGCTTAGCTAATCAAACTTTTAAGCAACTCATTTGCACTTACAATTCATTTCATTCAAAAATATAATGCTCCATTTTTTATACAATGTTTGTAATTCTTTCTTTAACCTATTTTAGGAGGAAATGAAAATTTTATTGAATAATCGCCACCAGATGCAAAAGATTTTGTCATAAAGGTTTTGCCTTTTTCCTAAACTCACAAATTGATAAGTAGCTTTAAATTTATTCAATTCA
Source organism: Aquilaria sinensis (assembly GCA_005392925.1). Taxonomy (NCBI): domain Eukaryota; kingdom Viridiplantae; phylum Streptophyta; class Magnoliopsida; order Malvales; family Thymelaeaceae; genus Aquilaria; species Aquilaria sinensis. The sequence continues at coordinate 113,031 of SMDT01000252.1, forward strand.
TTCCTTTTTTGGAAAAGAAAATGGAGTTTTTCTACAGTACCTGAGCAAATACCTACCTTGGTCTAGGTGGCACACATGTGGCAGTCCTAGTAGGAGTTTGAGCAAGTTATTATTTATTTTGGTAGAATTATGATGGAAGTCCTTAGACTTTTAAATTGTGTAAAAGTAAAGACAAATCAGTTACTTAGATAAAAAAAGCCGACGAAAATGGCGACGGGTGCACGGCAAAAAGAGGGAACGACGACAGTGTTCTCCGGCAGAAGGTGGTTGGCGGCTTAGCACATCCTTCAAATAGTGTAAGTGATGGTAATTTTTCGTGTTGACATCGATGATCCCGAGAGTCGTGGGGAGCGGTGACTGTATTTTTTTCATCCAAGCAAGTAGCTAACATTTTTCTATGTTGTCGACTGGGTGAGTGTGACGTTTGGAACTTCTATCGTCAATTTTAAGCCGACGCCACCTATCTCTACAAATGAATTTGGTATCTGTATAACAGCTCAATCGCAAACGATTCTAATACAGGTATTTTGATATTTTCAGTTCCAATTTCATCAATTTATAGTTGTTTACTTGATCGATTTGGCTGCTACTATCATTTCTGATTAATATTTTCTATATTTAGATCAATATTGAGGTGATCCTGTGAAGCTTGTTCTAGGAGTAAGCTTGTTATATATATGGAAGTATACATTGCCTAGCTACCAGGAGAGTACTGAAATGGATTTATTGTCTGGGTTGTATAAGGATGAGCAGAAATGTTGTAAGCCTTAATCGGCTACAACTTGTTCTGTAATGATTTAAGAGATTCTTCTTGTATAGTTTATAGTGAACCCATTCTGAATTGGCTTAGGAATTCCAAGGATGAAGCACTTAAGAGATAGGAGAGCATAGTCAATGGTCCTTTGCAGTAGAAGCAAAGAGCATTTTTAGGTAGCACCACCATCACAGAGTTGCCTCGTTTTAAAGGCATGGCAATGCATGAGATATAGTTCTGTGACTTGACGTTCCATCTTGGTGCTGAATATTTGTACTGCCACCAGGTCGGTTATCTTCTCTTCACATCCATGTACTTCTTTTTTAATAGTAGTATCTTCTTTTAGAAATCTGTCGCTCGTCTTTATATATTTAACTGATTTAACTGTTTAGCTAGTTTTAACATACATTTGGAGAAATATAAAAAGGTAATGATTAGATGGTACTATGGTATGATCATGCATTATATGGTAGAGGAGTTGGTTTTTACAATGATACTGAAACTGTAATTGGAAGAAGAGAAAAAAATAGGCTGAAGAACAGGAAGAAGCATAAGGCTTTGAGACAAAGGTTGAATATTCAGGGAAATGGTTGTTAAGGCTTGTTTTATTTTTTTGCCGTTGGTGTTACAATCACTATAATTGCTATAGAATTGGAGTATAGGTCCCAGGTGTAATGGAGATAGTTAAAAACTGATTTGTACATTAAAATGATTTCTTTCCTTAAGGAAATAGAAAGCAATTAGGGCCTATAACCATCCTAGTGAGTACCGGATGCACAATCACTAGAAATATGCATCTTTAGGTAATGAGCTAACTTTTAACGTATGCATCTTTGAGTAATGAGTTGACTTTTAATTCACAGAAGCTAGGAATACAGTTTTCTTGATTAATAGGTCTTATTATGCATAATAATTATGCTGAGAACCTAGAAATGTAAAGGCATATTAAAATCTGAAGTTTAAATATTTAAATCCAAGTTTTGCAGAACAACTTGAAGCATAAATGAAAACATTTGACTTTAAGGTTGACCTTAGGTTTTACTGCATCACTTAGGCTGAAACTTTGCAGACAAGTTACATAGAAACAAAGAAACAAGTAGAAGTCAGCAAATCAGAAGCTTATGCATTAAACTACATTTTTGCCTTTAAACCAGATTCTGCAGAAAAAGTACCAGCAAATGCAAAGTACCAAGAATACCTGAGAACAAAAACTTGTATTTACATATCTAAAACCAACTGTTTAAATCCAAAGATTCTATGTCCTTGTAAGACTTCCAAATCCAGAAAAACTATCTTATTACAGTCTAGGGCATTACTTTAAAGTTATATTCAATACATATACACGAAAAACTTCTAGGCTCAAAAGGACAATTTATCAGTAAAACCACCTTGCTTATAAGACAAATAGTATAGATGGATGTCCAAGAGTTGGACACACACATTTATCCTTTAAAATAGCAACCTGGACAAACAATAAAACATGAGTTAAATGCCAAAGCTATTAGTTCATGTTGGCATTCTTGGTCAACAAGATTAAATTTTAGAGCATTAGGCGAATAAGATGTGTATGGTAGAAATACATGGTCATTTCTGTTTCTCATCTCTTACAAAGTGAAATAAAAGGGGGATAAGTTTGTTATTGGAACTCAGTAAAGGCTACTTAATTGTTAACCTGCAAGTAAATCATAAATAAAAAGTATAGAGTAACACAGAACACAACTTTGCAAATTGTTAATGTGTTTCAGAAGCCTTAGTACTCTTTTTCGTATCACTTCCCACTGAATACAAGTTGTCTTTTGTTGTTTATGAGCTATTGAATTGTAAATCATGGACTTTGAAGCTTCAAGATATTTGATTCTGGCATTTGTAAAATTGATGAAAAGCTGCAGTAAAAAGTAACCAAATACTACATAATTGTGCAGAAAAATCTACATGAATTGTGCTGGAAAAATCAGCATTTTAGCCCTTTGACCCATGTTTGATGTCTTAGTAAATATTTGAGTTTCAAGCTGAAATTTTTCATGCATGTTCTACCAGTTAAATAAGACCTATTTGACCAATTGGTTGCATTGAAACATTAGATTTCATGGAAGATATTTTTTGGAATAGATTCAGCAGGTTTGAGAACCACTGTTGGGGAAATGAGTGATCCAACCAGTTATTGGGAAGTGTAATAACCAAAGTTATAAGCACAGCTTTTAAATATAGTTTGAAGGCTTGAACATGATTGAAAAGTATTTTGGAATTTGGCTAGAAGTTTTAAATTCAGCTGGAACCTTTAACGTCCAGTAGGAAACATGCTTCCAACAATTCTTGCAGTAGATAAACTTTGTAGTTCTGGTTTGATTGGCAAAATAAAGTCCTAGCCAGACTTTAATAATCTTGTTTTAGGCGTAGATTCTCAAATCAGGAAATTATGGTTAACAACTCTGAATTTTTATGTTCATACATAATTCTTAAATACACTAGGGTTTATATATACTGAATCTTGCAACCAAAGGTGAAGAAATTAGAAAAGGCAAAAACTGAGTTTGACTAGTGGCTTAAAATAACAGGGCAGCACATTTAGCAATTTAAATAAAATTAAAATGGAATTGTCTAAGTTCCCACAGAATTCAATTGCATTTTCAAGCATAACCTTCAAATTTTGAAGCAAAACTTTAAGAGAATTTAAAAGTCAATCCTCAGGTTGACTTACTGTAATAGTTTAAAAGTCAAACCTTAGTTTGACCTGTAGTTGTTGGAACTTTCAACATGTGTAATGTGTTGGCAGCAAAATCTTTACTGCACATGTATTAAGATAAGAAGTAAAAAGAAAATGAGGACATTTCAAGTATAAGAATAGCAAATGAGGCTCTTAATCCATTAAAAATAATTGCAAGCAATAGTGACTATTAAATGTATGCAACTCGTAGTTCATTGAAGCAAAAGCTTCATTTTTTAGTTCAAAAAGAACGGTAGACCAAGTTTCTTACAACTGTGCCATGTAAAAATTTGTTCTTACCTTAACCCCTGAGTGTTATTATGAACTTTTTTTTTTTTTTTCAGATCCAAAACTGTAGCTTTTATTTTCCTTGTTTGTTTTTTATTGTAGCATTAGTGAGCTTAGTTCTTAATTATGTAGGTTTCTCTCTATTTTGGATTAGCTAGTTCTTGATAAAGATACTTTGAGGGTGACACAACTGAGGTATGTTATGTTGGTATGAATATGTATGAGTTAGTAATGAGTAGAGTAAAATGACAAGTCCGTCTTACAAATGTGACATTTCCCAAGTTTACGATTGAAATATAAGTTGTTGGCTGGGAAGGGAGGATTAGTTGCTGCTACAGTGAAGAAGTAAGTTTTCGTGGTGCTCAAGTGTGTGTATATAATGTGTACAATTTTAGGAACAACCTATGTAATGATCTAGGACTTAAGTCTTATGTGGTAGCATTATTAGAAACTAGTTTTGTGTTGCCAACACCTTAGGGATGTTCAAACCTAATTTTCTGGTACAATGACCTTTTTTATAGGATTTAGTTTTTGTGTTACTACTTCCATCTTGCTTCTTTCGTCCTTCAAGTTTTGATGCTTCAGCCTGCAAATCTTTGACTTCAGTTTCAAATTTCTATATCTAGGAAAACATGGTGCTGAGTTTCAGCCAGAAATTCAAGTTTTCCTCTGAAACCTTATCAATTTCCATTCGGAACTTTTCTTTTATTGGTGACATGATATGTTGGTTAACTACCAGTAACTCAAAGTCGTCTTTTTCTGTTGTTGTTGTTGGTTCATTAGAAGTCAATCTTGGTCCAACAGATTCATCTTCATTCTCAATCTGTTTGCTCTCTAATGCCTGCAGTTGATTCAGTTTTTAATAGGTTGACATTATAAAACTGGAATCCTTATCATCTTGCTCAATCCTTTTCTTAACTGAACATCCTGAATGTGCACACTTGTAGTAATTCCTGTGCATAAAGAATTTTTGAAAAAATGAAACAAAGGAAATCGACTCACCAACTTGAGGTGTATATCTCAAGACTAAATGGATCCAATCATGTAAAACTTCATATATTCAATTCTCCAGGAAGCTAAAAGCATCCTAGTTGTAGAAGAGAGACTAACTTCAGGAATATTTTCTTAAGTTCAACTTTATCCATATCATTGAAACAAGCAACTTACTACTTCATGAATTGTATGTATGTTTACTTAGCTCTTTTCCATTGAATTGCAACTCATTAGTATTTCATCTCATTTGCTTGGTATTGTGACTGCTTGGTCGGTCGTCAAAACCGTCAAAAAATAATTTTAGTATCACTAATAACTCAGAATAAATAAATTTGTAGTATAGTAGTAGAAACCAGGTCGAATCCCATGAGAAATTCTTTATCTAAAGGCTTCCTGACAGAAAACTAAAATAAAAGATTGAGAGGGATTGTTTGCAATAAAAAAATGAAATAAAATAAAAAAAATGATCAGAGAACAAAAATTAAGAAACCAACAAAATAACCAAGAATTCAAACCTTGGCATTAGTCAACATCCACCATCGAATTCCTACAACTGATCATCGATGCATAGATAGATCAATCAAGATTTTGAATATTCATTGTTGAAGCTATCTTCTTACCTCTTCTTAGTCGTAGTTAATAAAAAAACAAGCGATCTAATTAACCCTAATTATTAAACAAACTAAGACAAACGCTTTGATTTAATTTAACAATTGCATTAAAAATCAGAGAGATCGATAAAACTAAATAACACATCACAAGTGGCTGTATTTAATTTATTTGAATGTTCTCCCAAAGACCTAATGATTTTTGATGTAGTAAATCACTAAACTTTAGTTGCTTCACAGATTAAAGAAACCAAACAATTACGGATTTGATTTCTAACCCAGCAGTAAATTGAATTTGAATAACAACTAGTAGGCCTCCTAGCCTATAAATGAAACAATCATGAAATTAATCATAGAAGAACATCCAATACTTAAAATATTAATTGATAAATAAAAACAACTTTGATCTTACAGTGCTGAAGAATTCAGGGTTTCAGTCTCATTCAGCCAAAGATAAAAAAATCATTAAAAGAAAAAAAAAGAAACAAGAAACAAAGAGAGTTGACGAAGAGGGAAAGAGGGGGGAAGGCCGCACACAGCCACCCTTTAAATACCTAAAAAAACCTAACCTAGTGTGCTAAATCTACAAAGTCTCCCTAAACTTTCTATATTTTTACAAAAGTACCCCAAACAATGCTCCAGAACAGTAGTAGCAACTTCAAGCTGAGATTCGACCTTGATTCAGTCACTATTTCTCAAAATGCAAAGCCTAAACGTTTTAGAGATCTTTCTTAGCTTCGAAATAACACCTAAATCACATAAAACAGACATCTACAACCAAAGATATGCCCAAAATACCGCAACTGCTTCTGAACCAGCGGTGACTCGCAAATCGTGACTTTGAACCTAAATTTGACCCTCTTAGCATGCAAACTGGTTCCATAGTCTGAATGTAATTTGTAGCTCTAGATGTTAACTTTCCAATGAATCAAGAATCACTTGATTCTGATCTCTATAGCTCAGGATATGAGTTTTCTACCGAAATATCACCAATTTATCAAAATCCTGAAAGAACACAACCAAACTAAAACTTGTAAAATGACAAATTAAATCCACTCTTGATCAATTGAGTCCAAATATGCTGTAAGCTACAAAACATACTCAAAATATATCTTTAAGGTTCAAAACATATTAAAACATACTAAATATGAGAGAAATAAATATAATAAATATAAGCTTATCAAATTCCCCCACACTTAGCTTTTGCTCATCCCCGGGCAAAACTCAAAATGGAAACATACTTTTGAGCTAAACGGAGTAAGATAATTTCATATCCAAGGGTCTTGAAAAACTTAACAAGAGGAATTAAGCACGTATTCTACCCGGCAATAGCAACTCAAAATTAAATAAGTCATTGAAAATAATTTCTTCTCAAGCTAGCAACAATCACCGTTAAAAATCTGAGAAAAACACCAAACTTTTGCACGAAGTAAAGAGAACAAACCAAGTAGACAAGAACTCAAAAAGCACCACTGGTCTTACCACAAACCCATGGAAAATAAAAAATCAGTTAAGAATTTACTTTTTTCTTCTTCTTTTTTTATTTGACTTTTTTTTTGTTTTATCTTTTTCTTGTGTTCCGCTGTTTAGCGAGTGTATAATAGGGGCTCTACCATACCCAAGCTACTAACTCAACACAACTCCAAAGTGGTATTTGTCCATACTCATGTTCCTAGTATCTTTTTAAGCAATGATCGACTCTTACCTTAGGGGAAGACCCTAACTTACTTCAATACCCAAAACAATGAAGTAGTAATTTTTTTTTTCAGAATGCAACAATCCAAACAACAATTTTTATTTTTTTCTCAAGTGATTCAAATCATCCATCAACCGAACAAACCACATATTCAATTTAATAAGCTCATAATCTCACAAGGTTTAAAATGTACTAGGCACACAAATTTGATGAAAAAATCAGCTTTTCAAGATAACCATCAACTAGTTTGATAAAAAAATTGTAAAAATAATTTAAAAATAAAATTTGAGAGTTGCATAAAGACTATTAAGTTGCTAACTCAATACTCAAGCTAAGCATTCAAGAACCAACAAGGCGAAATCATCTAACAATTCAGATAAATGCCCAAAAGTATGAATCAAAAAATTTTAGTTCAAAAATTTTGAACATCAAGAAAATTATGGACCAAGCTACCCAGTCCCCCACACTTAAATCGAACATTGTCCTCAATGTTCACAATAAAAGCACAGCTAAGGAAAAGTAAAGGTACCGCCCTGAGAGGTGATTTCACAATTATTCACAACCTAGAATTTGACTTCAGCTTTATGCCCTATATGATTCGGTTCACCTCCAGCCTGAAAAAGCACTGCTGACCAAGAAAACCAATTGTGAGAATAAAAAAAACTTGAAAAATAAAACCAAAGAGAAAAAAAAAAGAAAAGAAATAAGAAACTTTAACAGAAGAATAAATTTCCCTGGCAATGGCACCAAATTTTTGGTCGGTTGTCGAAACTGTCAGAAATAATTCTGATATCACTAATAATTCAGAATAAATAAATTTATAGTATAGCAGTAGAAACCAGGTCGAATCCCATGAGAAATTCTTTATCTAAAAGCTTCCTAACAGAAAACTGAAATAAAAAATTGGGGGGGGATTGTTTGCAATAAAAAAAATGAAATAAAATAAAAAAAATGATCAGAGAACAAAAATTAAGAAACCTATCAAGTAAGAAACCAACAAAACAATCAAGAATTCAAACCGTGGCATCAGTTAACATCCACCACCGAATTCCTACAACTGATCATCAATGCATAGATAGATCAATCAAGACTTTGAATATTCATCGTTGGAGCTATTTTCTTACCTTTCCTTAGTCCTAGTTAATAAAAAAAAAAGTGATCTAATTAACCTTAACTACTAAACAATCTAAGACAAAAGCTTTGATTTAATTTAACAATTGCATTAAAAATTAGAGAGATTGATGAAACTAAATAACACAAACACACGGCTGTATTTAATTTATTTGAATGTTCTTCCCAAGACCTAATGATTTCTGACGTAGTAAATCACTAAACCTTAGTTACTTCACAGATTAGAGAAACCAAACAATTACGGATTTTATTTCTAACTCAGCAGTAGATTGAATTCAAATAACAACTAATAGGCCTCCCAGCATATAAACGAAAAAAATCATGAAATTAATCATAGAAGAACATCCAATACTCAAAATATTAATTTATGAATAAAAAAAACTTTGATCTCACAGTACTGAAAAATTCGGGGTTTCAGTATCCTTCAACCAAAGATAAAAAGATCACTAAAAGAAAAAAAACAAAAGAAAAGAAACAAGAAACAAAGAGAGTTGACGAAGAGGGAGAGAGGGGGGAAGGTCACACACAGCCACCCTTTAAATACCTAAAAAAACATAGCCTAGTGTGCTAAATCTACAAAATCTCGCTAAACTTTCTATATTTTTACAAAATTACCTAAACAATGCTCCAGAACAGTAGTAGCAACTTTAAGCTGAGATTCGACCTTGATTCAGTTACTATTTCTCAAAATGCAAAGTATGAAAGTTTTAGAGCTCTTTCTTAGCTTCGAAATGACAACTAACTCACATAAAACGGACATCTACAACTAAAGATATGCCCAAAATACTGCAACTACTTCTGAACCAGCGGTGACTCGCAAATCACGACTTTGAAGCTGAATTTGACCTTCTTAACAAGCAAATTGGTTCCATGGTCTGAATGTGATTTGTAGCTCTAGATGTTAGTTTCCAATGAATTAATAATCACTCGATTCTGATCTCTATAGCTCAAGATATGAGTTTTCTACCAGAACATCACTAATATGTCAAAATCTTGAAAGAGCACAACCAAACTTAAACTTGTAAAATGGATCCACTCTTAATCAATTGAGTCCAAATATGTTGTAAGCTACAAAACATACTCAAAATATATCTTTAAGGTTCAAAATATATTAAAACATACTAAATGTGAGAGAAATAAATATAATAAATATAAGCTTATCACTGTTTCACTCGTTCCCCCTAGAACTAAATGGAAACAAGAAATTGTTCTCTTGAATTTTTATTTTACTTCAAGTTTATAGGCAGCAAAAGCAAAAATTTGTCGTACCATAGAAACTAGAATTCCAAAGCTAAGTAATTCCTATCAAGTGAAACTCGAAGAACACAATTCTAAGGCTGTCATTCCTATCGAATGAAACATTAAAATTTGTTTTGACAATTTGTGAATCAAAACTCCTCACTTGTTCTATGCCAAGTGCATCCTTTAGTTAAAATGATAACATTCTCTGGTATATTTTTTCCTAGCTTGTTCACAGATTGTGCCAACAAACCATAAGCGCTCTAGATTATTCATAAGCATTTTCTTCCAGGTAGAAAACATGTTTCAGGGCCACAAAAGCACCAGTTATGATTTAAATTAAATTGAGACTTTTACCTTGAACCTCTAACCGTTGTAGACTTCTATCCATATTTCCCCCATCTGTAGCCATCGTCAATGACTTCAACACCCAAAACCTTGGTCTAAAATACAACTACACTGGGTTTTCCACTTCCAGTTCTGCTAACAAACAAGTAGTGAAAACCTTTTGGGCGTGAAAAGGGATTTGTAATGGTTCAGTATGCTTGTCCAGCACAATTCCTACAAAATTTTCTATATAAAACCTAGTAGGACTTCGACCAAGTTAGTTTCTTAAAGAGATACCACTACCTTGATGTATATGGTTAGAAACAAGTAATAAAAATTAAATCTATTTATTCAAAAGAAAAGAGAATCCCTTGTACGGCTATTTTCATGTTGAAAACAACAACAATGACATCAACATAATCATATCTCACCTTAACCCCAAGTAACTAGGATTCAGAACATATGGACTTCACAATTAACTCATAATATTCATAACAATATTATGAATTCAAACAAAAGATGTCACACCCTCTCTCTTGCGGATCATCTTATACGATCGCCTTATTTAGGGATGGTAATTGGGTGTGTCAGGTCAGGTTTGGGTTAAGTCATTCAGGTTCAAGTTTAATTGGGTTAGCATATATTCAGGTCCAGGTCGGGTTATTTGGGTTCGGGTTGATTTTGAGTTGAATAGATTTCGGGTTTATGTTAGGTTTATTTGGGTTTGGATCCATTCAAGTCAAGTTATCGGGTCTCAGACCAGATTCAACTTGATTGTCGAGTTTAGTCGGTTCACTGATGCATAAGCCGAATTTGTGAATGAAACTTTAAATTTTGTTTTGACAATTTGTGAATCAAAACTCCTCACTTGTTCTATGCCAAGTGCATCCTTTAGTTAAAATGATAACATTTTTTGGTATATTTTTTCCTAGCTTGTTCACAGATTGTGCCAACAAACCATAAGCGCTCTAGATTGTTCATAAGCATTTTCTTCCAGGTAGAAAACATGTTTCAGGGCCACAAAAGCACCATTTATGATTTAAATTAAATTGAGACTTTTACCTTGAACCTCTAACCGTTGTAGACTTCTATCCATATTTCCCCCATCTGTAGCCAACGTCAATGACTTCAACACCCAAAACCTTGGTCTAAAATACAACTACATTAGGTTTTCCACTCCCAGTTCTGCTGACAAACAAGTAGTGAAAACCTTTTGGGCATGAAAAGGGATTTGTAATGGTTCAGTATGCTTGTCCAGCACAATTCCTACAAAATTCTCTGTATAAGACCTAGTAGGACTTCGACCAAGTTAGTTTCTTAAAGAAATACCACTAACTTGATGTATATGGTTAGAAACAAGCAATAAAAATTAAATCTATTTATTCAAAAGAAAAGAGAATCCCTTGTACGGTTATTTTCATGTTGAAAACAACAACAATGACATCAACATAATCATATCTCACCTTAACCCCAAGTAACTAGGATTCAGAACATATGGACTTCACAATTAACTCATAATATTCATAACAATATTATGAATTCAAACAAAAGATGTCACACCCTCTCTCTTGCGGATCATCTTATACGATCGCCTTATTTAGGGATGGTAATTGGGTGAGTCGGGTCAGGTTTGGGTTAGGTCATTTAGGTTCAAGTTTAATTGGGTTAGCATATATTCAGGTCCAGGTCGGGTTATTTGGGTTCGGGTTGATTTTGAGTTGAATAGATTTCGGGTTTATGTTGGGTCATGTTGGGTTTATTTGGGTTCGGATCCATTCAAGTCGAGTTATCGAGTCTCAAACCAGATTCAACTTGATTGTCGAGTTTAGTCGGTTCACTGATGCATAAACCGAAATGGCTAAATTGATTTAATTTTTTTTGTTTAATTTTGATTAAAATTTAATTTATCTAGATATAAAAAAATATAATAAAATTTATGAAGATATATTAATATATAATTCTTTTAATAAAATACTCTCTCTGTGTGAAGTTCTTTATAACATTCACTATTTAACAATTAATTTATAATTTTTTATTTTCAACAATTTAGTATATAAAATGAAAAATTATTATATTAAATAATAAATAAAGACCTATAGTTTCTAAAATATATACTTTTTTAATTTTTTTTTTCTAACAAATAATCTCCCTCCATCCCATTTTCTTTACTCTATTTAACTTTTCTCACTACTAGTTTGACTTGAATTTATTTATATTATTATTTATTTAAAAATTAAAAAAATATATTTAAAAACTATAAGTCTTGATTTACCATTCATGTATAAAATATTTTTATTTACATATTAAAATGTTGAAAATAAAAGAATAAAGATTAACTGTTAAAATATAAATAGTGCAAAGAATTTGAGACAGATGGAGTAATATGAATAAATTAAATTCAAACTATTTGAAAAAGTAAAATATTTCAAAGAATATGGGACATAAAGAGTGCTATAATTTCTAAAACTTAATTTTTCTTATCTCTTTATCACCGTATCACTAATCGTTTATCATAGTTCTCACTCGTTCGCTCTACAACATAAAACAGATCAACAAAATAGAATAAACTCATTGACATATGTTAAATCATAAATTTTCTAAAATCTTTACCAACCATATATTTTATGTTGATTTAATTTAAAATTGGGTCTTGTCAGGTTTAGTCATTAGGTCATTTTGGGTTCGGGTCAAGTCAGGTTTGGGCTTGGGTTTTCTCAGGTTTTACTTTAATCAGATTTGGGTTCAGGTCGGGTTTGGATCGTTGACTTTTCTGGCCAAATTAGATCAAGTCAGGCTTGGGTTCAGGTGGGTCAAGTTAGGTTTTTGGATCGGGTCAAATTTTGTCATCTCTAACCTTATTATGAAACTCACCCCATACTATCTTTGCAGGTTATTAAACTTTAAAAGATAGCTGCTGTGTTTTTTTGTGTTTTACCGGTTGGTTTGCAGGTTAGTTGAACTTAAATTTCTACTTAATTATGCATTTGCACATTTATGGCTTAATTACTATTCCCTCCGTCTCATAAAATCTGTCCTCTTTGAATAATGCACGCCAATTAAGACTTCTCTACTTTTAACTTTCTTATTTTAATATAAAAATATTAGTTTATTTATTTTTATATAAAGTATATGTAATTATCTAAAAAAAGTTTCCAGCATTTGTACTTTTTAATGGGCCCTATATACTTTTATTCTTTAATTTTCTCAACTTTCTCTCCTTTTAATGAAAAAATATACATACATACATACATACATACATACATACATACATATATATATATATATATATAATAATAATAATAATAATAATAATAATAATAATAATAATAATAATAATAATAATAATAATACATATGTTATTTTATTTGGAAAGATAAGAAGAGGACAATTATTTTGAAACTGCTAAAAAAAGAATAAAGGCCAAATATTGTAAAACAGAAGGAGTAATAAGCTCGTTTAAGTGTGTGGTTATAGCTGCTGTTGGCTAGAAGACTACTTGATAAGGAAGTTGGACTCTTTCTGCTTGGTAAAAGCTTGGGAAGCTAAGTCTTGGCTATGAGTTTCTAAACTCCACTTCCCATTTTTGTGGAGTATCTTAGATACCAAGTAGGAATCAGTTTAGCTTATGTATATGATTGAAATCAGAACTGATTTGTAGTTTTTTTGGAGTGGAATAAATACAAATGGTTGTTGTTTGGTTTTAAGTTTTAACTCTACACATTTGATGGAAATACAGTTTTATATAACTTGTGTTTATGATGAAATTACATATTTATGTTGATTCCAGAATATTGCATTCATGTTTTATATCTCTAGCATAACAGCCTGGAGTTTGGTTTATACCTTTCCTCGTTTGACTTTTAGTTTGATTTTTTTAATAGAGTTACAGGTTTGGGCTGAAACTTTGTATTTATTTTAAAATATTAGTTAACACTTGTTCAAACCATCAAACTAAATTTTGGGGTCCAAACTTGACTTTTATCTAGTAATTGAAACTCTGCAGATAGCTATGAAAAGTTTCGAATTTGAAAGCAATATTTTCAGGTTCTAAGTGTTAAACCTACTTTAATAGTTCTTATTTCTTTAAAAACCTAGACTTGTATGTGGGAGTTTGCTAAGAAAAATCCCAAGCCTTTCAGGCAAATAGTGAGCACCCATGCTACTGAAAACATAAACTAAGCACCCAAGGTACTATGGTCCTACTTAGAGAGCTCAGAATAGCTCTTGTTCATCTTAGAGTTTGTATGGGCAGCATGGGGTGTGACAAAAGAATAAATTGGAAAGTTGAAACTTCAACCATAGCTTCTGAAACACGTAAACAATTTGCAAAGTTGTGTTATGTGTTACTCTATACTTTTTATTTATGATTTATTTGCAGGTTAACAATTAAGTAACCCTTATTGAGTTCCAATAACAAACTCATCCCCCTTTTTATTTCACTTTGCAAGAGAGGAAAGGCATAAATGACCATGTATTCTTTCCTCTCTACTTTTAATAGCTTATTTCAAGCCAATTATACAACCTTGTTGGGCACTTTGCTAATTCCACTAAGGATTTCTACCATTACACATCTTATGTGCCTAATGCTCTAAAATTTAATCTTGCTGACCAACAATGCCAACATGAACTAATAGCTTTGGCATTTAACTTGAGTTTTAGTATTTGTCCAGGTTACTATTTTAAAGGGTTAGTGTGTGTGTCCAAGTCCTGGACATTCATCTCTACTATTGGTCTTATAAGCAAGGTGGCTTTACTGATAAGTTGTCTTTTTTAGCCTAGAGGCCTTTTGTGTACATGTACTGAATATAACTTCAAAGTAATGCCTTAGACTATTATGAGATAGTGTTTGTGGGTTTGGAAGTGTTACAAGAACATAAAATTGTTGGATTTAAATAGCTAGTTTTGGACATATAAATACAAGTTTCTGTTTTCAGGTATTTTTGGTACTTTGCATTGACTGTTACTGTTTCTGCAGACTTTGGTTTAAAGGCAAAAATGTGGTTTAATGCATAGACTTTTGATTTGCTGACTTCTACATGTTTATTTGTTTCCATGTAACTTGTCTACAAAGTTTCAGCCTAAGTTGTGCAGTAAAACCTAAGGTCAACCTTGAAGTCAAATGTTTTTACCCCTGCTTCAAGTTGTTTTGCAGAACTTGGATTTAAGTATTTGAACTTCAGATTTTAATATGCCTTTACATTTCCAAGTTCTCATGATTATTATGCATAATAAGACTTATTAATCAACAAAATTGTATTTCTAGCTTCTATCAATTAAAAGTCAACTCATTACTCAAAGATGCATATTTCTAGCAATCGTACATCCGTTAATCACTAGGATGATTACAGGCCCTAATTGCTTTCTGTTTCTTTGAGGAGAGAAATCATTTTAATGTACAAATCAGTTTTTAACTATCTCCATCACACTTAGGACATATACTCTAATTCTACAGCAATTACAGTGATTGTACCACCAAAAACAATAAAACAAGCAAACAGAGAAATAGTAAAAACCTCACTTCCAAGGGCATACTTGTCTACAAACATTGCTTGGCTAGATTTCTAATGTCGGTGTTCTCTTCTCGCAACATGTGCACACAGAACATTAAAAACCATGACTTACACTGTTGCTTCAACAATGACTTTGTCGTCAAAGCTGGTGGCACTTCGTCTCAAAAAAGCGGAACATCAAGCAAGAATCATCGCGATGAAAGGAAGGATTGTGTCGGCAAAGTTCATGGAAGCGAAATAGAGCGTTAAGAATCTTGACCCGCTAGCAACCAAGTTAGAAGATCCTTTCTTCTTGAGTGCAAAACCGAAATTGAACAGGAGGGTGTGAGTTTGGGCCCTGCAGAGATCTTCTCCGCCGCCCCAATAGAGACAATCGTCGGCGATGTCGTAAGTCTGTTCATTTTTTGTTCTGTTTCTTTTTAACGAAGTCGTTATTTTTCTTTTCTAAGTAACTGATTTGCTTGTAATATTACACAATTTAAAAGTTTAAGGACTTCCATCGTAATTCTATCAAAATAAATAATGACTTAGTCAAAGCCTACTAGGACTACCACATGTATACCACTTAGACCAAGGTATGTAGTAGAAGGATCCAAGAAAGTGTATGAGAAGGTTTAGGAGGTTATGCTAATACCAAGTCTTAATACTATGGGTACAATGATCATTTTCTTTCCTTTAGTTTATTACCACAATCATAAGTAGGCATTCTTAATCAATAGACATGGCCCATTGTATCCAAATTTTCTTCCTAAAAATGTTTCATATAAGCATTGAAATCAATTATCTTAACATAAATCAGGAACGGAAAAAAAGTTCATTCGCTTTTGAATCCCAAACTATAATTCAAAACCTAAAAAATACAGCTACATTTGGCTTATCAAACTTACATATTACTCTATATAGCTAGGTTTACATATATATACATATTTTACTCTCCTGAATTCTATTTCAACAAATAAAAAGGTCAGATGACATTTACAATTATAACTCTAATAACAATTCATCAAGGTCAATTGCAACAAAATTGATGAATGGAATTAAAGTCAATTTCACATCCCTACAGTTGTTTCAAGAAAAGGTAGCTACATTTAATTAGCTTAGCTACACAAAAACTGGTAACAAATTGAAGCTAATGAATTTCAGTTTTGTGTGCTGGCTTAGCCTTCCTTCCAGACATGGCCATAGTTGAGACATGTGATGAGGGCCGTCATTGGTTCATCGGCGCTCCAAATCTGCATTAGATTGTAAGTCGCATTCCTTTTCTTGCACCGCACGCATTCGAATTGGTCTGTGGTGCCTTCTGCCATGCCTCCATGCTGGCACTTGGCCAGACCTCTGAGTCTGATCTGTTTCACCTGCCTCTTCATCTTGTCACTCGTCATCTCCTCCTACGTCATCTCCGCAATCTCTTCCGGCTTGATTTCTCCCACCAGGACCTCTCTTCGGAAATCAGGGTTGTTCTCGTCCTGGATGTTGAACAGCACCGACCGGTACCGAAGCGTTCTCGCACCATTGAATTTGCCCCACTTGTTAAACAGGGCAGCCTCTACGGAAGCGGCCACGGAACTTGGGTCACACGCCTTGGCTTCCCCAGCGAGAACTTTGCAGAGACCTTCGTAAAGTTGTTGCCGAACCTTGTCCCACAAGCTACCACTGCACTGAGCCACAGGAGCCGATGGTTCAACTTTTGCAGCAGAAGGGTTTGGGTTTGGGTTAGGGCTGCTCTGTTTTCTTGCCGCAATCTTCTTATTCGAGCCCTTTTGCTAGGCATTTCAGAACTTGGAGAGCCATTCTCGTTTGTCTTCTGAGCCTTGTGGCCTCCATTATCGCTTGTCTTGGCCTTTGCTTTTGGAAGAGTCTGTTTCTCAACATCGTCACTAGTGCGCTTCTTTGTATTGAACTTAATGATAAATCTCAGATTAGAAGCTTGTGGTTGAGCTGGCTTCACCGGCGGATTGCTTTTTGCCACCACGGCTGCCATTCCCAGCAAAACCTTGGACTGGAAACCTAGATTCGGAAGAAAGAGAGTGGGCAAGCTTTTGAGACTTGAGACACAAGAAAGAGGGAACAAAGCTCAAAACAGAAATTCTACTGCGATACCGTATATTTTGGAAGGAGAAGAGGAGATTTCTGGCTGTGAGAAGGATTCCTAATATTTCCATGAATCCTAAAGTTTTTCAGAATTTGATTACGATCAGAAGTAGAGCACGGGATTCTTTTGGGCTTTGGAAGCCCAAGCTTAAACATTAGCGGAATCCAAACTTGCCCCTTAAACATTACAAAACATTGCAACAAAGTCCTTTTTATTACAACTAAGCGCTTCTAAAATTGGCCCAACCCAAGCCCAAGGATTAACAGACGAGCTTTTCTCTCCTGTGCTCGCTCCTGTGCGGCTGTGCGAACCCTCACCCCTACAGACCGAGCCGTCTCCCGCCTCCGCCCGCCTGTCCCCCAACCGGCGGCCTTGGTCAACAGCGCTGGGGCCTGAGCTTGCTGCTTCTGGTTTGATTCTGTCCCTTCCCTTCCACGTTCTGCTCAACAGCGCCGAGTCGGTGAGCAGTGATCACAAACTCTGATCTGGTATGTGACTTTTGAAGGTCATATGATATGTTGGTTGGATAGCTTACCATACTCAATATTTGCCGCATGATATGTTCGGTCTTGGGGCCTTCGCCGATTAAAGACCCTAAAACCCAAATGAAATTCGATCCGAGGCAATTGTCGATAGTGAAAACTTGGTGAATTGCGAAAAGGAAAAAGGAAGAAGAAGAGAGCGATGAAGGGAGGGAGAAAGAATTTGAAGAGGGCAACGCAGGAGCTAAATTTAACCCTTCAAGATGGGCAGAGCGTTATGCAAGTCCTCTCACTCCGAGGGTCCAATCTCATTGAGGTACCTTTCTTCATTTTCTTTTCTTTAATTCCGCCGGTGCTTGTGTTTAATTGGGTCAATAAATTTCTTTTTCGGGCATTGCCTGAAGAGCGAGTAAGAAAGTTCTAGAAACCTGGTAATGAAGAAGTGTGGGAATAATATTTGCATGGAAAATGGGGGTAAGGGGAGGCTAGTGACTCATAAATTTACTCATAAGTCTGTTAGTTCTGCTTCTTGGTTGTCTTAATCTACCCCAATTTGATACTAGTTTGCTTAGCTATTACCTCACCTGGATTTGCTAGGGAAGTGTTTTTGTAGTACAATTGTGTTCTATCTTTGTTTTTTTTATCTTAGCTTGTTCTTAAGTCTTCTGCTACGGTTTCTTTATGTGATTCAGGTAATTGATACACGAGGTGAGAAATCGCTTGCATTGTTTCCTGCAAAGTTTCAGAAAAGCATGTGGATAAAACGAGGTTTGTTCAACATTAAGGTCCTGATCATGATTGTTTGAGGTTTGTTCTGAAGGAACATCAATTAAATGCCTTTAAGTTTGATGTTAACATGCCTTGAGTGTTTGTTTCTTCCGTAGGGAGCTTTGTGGTGGTAGATGAAAGCGGAAAGGAAAAGGCGCTTGAGTCTGGTAGCAAGGTGGCCTGTATTGTTTCCCAAGTCCTGTTCTATGAACAAGTTCGTGCTCTGCAAAAATCACCAGAATGGTATGCGTTCTTCTTGTGACATCCATAACTCGTTTGTTTCTCTGGACTTTCTAGCCCTTTGAAGAGATCGGGAACTGATCCTATTTGATTGATGAGAGAAAATAAACCTCTATTCAAATTCCTGTGTTTTATTTAAAATGAAATTGCTGTTGAATTATCTGCTTAAATAAGAAAACCTTCAGGGTGAGCGATTCTGGATGAGGAAAGAATGGGTTGGTATAGATGCTTCCAGACACATAAATTAACTAACCCTCATCTCAAGCAGAAAATAATATTAATATTTTCTATTTTTCTTCTTCAACACCTGCTTAAATAAGGAAACCTTCAGGGTGAGCGATTCTGGATGAGGAAAGAATGGGTTGGTATAGATGCTTCCAGACACATAAATTAACTAATCCTCATCTCAAGCAGAAAATAATATTAATATTTTCTATTTTTCTTCTTCAACACCTGTATATGAGCAGATGGCAAGATCAAATTATCTTTCTTACCAAACAATAGCAATTGGAGGACTGGTAATCTACATAGTTCCTTAATATGCCATATCAAGGATATCCTCGGACATTTGGTGAAAGGCAACACCATTGGCATACAACATAGTTTAGGACCACTAGATTGTTCTCTGAGATTTGAGTTGGATTTAGACATCTTGTCATATCTCCTATTAGATGTGGTGCCGTCATCAATCCTGTTCATATGAGTCCTTTTTCATGCAAAGATGTTGCTGATCTTAAGAGTAGGAGTTCTAAATTATGCTTCCACATCAGGACGTTCTCTGGGAATGTGTTTAAGTAGTTAATCATTTGGAATTTTGTTGTGAATCTTCATTACAAAGAACTTTAACACCTCATTACAGAGAAGTTACTTGTGGAACATTTTTCTGGATTCGGTTGTTATTCTTTCCTGTTTCTGTTGTTTTCAATCCGCTGCCTCTGACATTCTCTCTCATATTAAAGTGATTTCCCAGCCTCAGGCATATCTTTTGACTTGTAATAGATGAGATTTTCACATTCGCTGCTTCTTTATGAAATTATGAATATCATCAAAGAACATCTGGTCTTGTCTAGTTCACAATGTCATCCAAACTGAGTTATTGCTTTGTGTTCTCCTGCTACATCACATCATTCATGCTTGATATTCTCCCGGCATTTGCTTGCTATGATTCATAAACATTTTCATTTATTCTTATTCCCTAATTAACAGGCCGGAAGTCTTCAGATCATCCAATTTGGATGATTCAAATGGAAGTACACAGAGCGAGGCCCCTTGTGAAGAAATGAACGACATATCTGATCCAAGTGACGATGATGGGCTCCCTCCACTTGAAGCAAATCCTAACAGAATCAAGCCGTTCGGGGTTCACCCAGATGAAGAGTCGGGATCAGAATCAGGGTCTGATTCTGATTCCTAGATGACCAGATCATAGAACTCAGCCCCGCAGAATGAGCATGCGGGAGGACAGGTGTCCTTGTATGGTGTTCCCCTGTTGTCTATTTGGTCTAAAAATTTTGTTCCTTCAGATTTTTAGGGTGCCTAAACTACGTTGAAGATTTTTTCATCTGTATTTGGAGTATTTAGTTTTATTTATATATTTTTCCCCGCTTGAAATGAACCAAGAAAACGGAATGTCAAGTTATTTGGCTGCAAATCTGAGTTTTGATGGTGACTTCTTAACTAAACTCAGATTCGGTACTCCCTTAGCAGGGGATCCCCTCGGGCATTTCGTCCTAAATGATTTACACATTTTGAAGTTATTCTAAAATAAGAGGTAAACTTTACACGTATATATGAAATCAATGAAGAACATATGCTTTTTAATTAGGTGATACAATATCATTGATGAAGTGTATCAATCATTTTGGAATGGGGAAGTGATTAAATATTTAATTATATTATTATAGACAGATATGGTAAATTAATACAAGTTTTATTATAAAAAAAAAGGTGAATGATTTTGGGAAAAAAAAAAATTCCACAGTTATACACTTCATAATGTTATAAAATTAAATGAAAGTATCATATTCGTTTAAATTGAGATGTTATAACTTATAACCATTGGATTTCTTTTATAAATAGTTTTTTTGTTTCGGCATCCATTAGATTTTCACAATAGAAGGTTGTGGGAAACTTTTGAACCTCGATCTCGCACGTTTCAAGTGGTGACTTCTGCAATTTAAGCTACTCATCAGGATAAAAAATAAACAAATAGCTCAAGCTCTTAACACTGTTTAAAAATCATTTATAACTTATTTAAATTGTTATTAGTCAAATCTTAAACAAAATTTTAAGGCTCATACACAGTTCAACATAACTCGATTTATCTACTACTTGACTCAATTTGGCTTGGTTTTAGCTCATTTATTTGATCCAGTTGGATAACTCGAACCTAACTTGAGTTCAATCAATTTAAAGCCCGTTTATGGTTTTATTTATATTCTTTTTAGTTCAAATATGAAAAAAATTGATACACATTTTAAATTGATTAAAAAATTGTTCTTTTTGCTACTCCAATTGATTAAAAACTACATCTATAAGGAGACAAGTATAAACAAAAACTCCATCTATACAAAGAAAAACATTAAACAAATAAAAAAAAGATAAAAACTGAAAAACTGAAATTTAATAGATCACATAGTTGACATCCAGTCAACAACTATTATCAAATTATCGAAGTGCAAATCATAATCTTTGAAGCAGTAGAGAGGATCAAACAAAAGAATTACTTCAGAAAAGCAAATTGGAGAAATGAAGTAAATAGTTTTAAATTCAAGAAAGAGAAATATACAAAAGCACATGAAATGATCAAGTTCGGCTGGGTGGAACCTTTTTGATGGGCAAAAGCAATTATGATTTTTCTTGAAAGAGACATTGATGTGAGTTTGTTTTAATGTAACACAATTTTAATAAGTTAAAGTAGTAAGTCCCTTCGACAAACTAACTACGGTCATATAAACCTAAGCCGTTGTTATCACCAACCCAACTCCAAGTATTGTATTAATTGCCCTAATATCTCATAGGTACACTTATATCGACACGATTTGGGATTGTGAGATCAAATGAAATGAGGTCAGAGCTAAAAGTCTTTAGGTGACCACTCATTAATGAAAATTGTTAAAGTTAACAACAATGTTAAATAAATGCATGTTAGAATCGGACATACAACTCAAGTAAAATAAATGTAGATCTTAATCATGAATAATTTCATATAAAAACTAAACAAGTGTACCTTACAATTAGATAAATATATGTTAATTACAAATATATTTCAGAAATACACATACAATCAACGAAATAAAAATATTTCAAATCTAGACAAGATAACCTCAATCTTTGATAAATACATATTAGAAGCAAACAAATGATCTCTAAAATAGAAATACAATTAGAAACAAATATTATATATCAAAATATAGACAAGATAATCTTAATCCTAGACAAATGCATATTAAAACTGAATAAATGTATCACAAAATTAAACAATTCCTAAAACTATAAAGATTTTTGTAACACCCCACATCCCATATTAAGGAAATATGAGAAGCCTTATAAATATATAGATTTAAGTTCCAAAATATAACAACTTAGCACTTATCATTTTTATAGAAAATAGCTCATGTGGTGCGCAAAATGTAATTGTGGTGGGAAAAACTTGGGACGTAATGAGATACTTTGAAATGTTTATTGGTATAATTCAAATAAAGGCAATAATAAATTTATTTTGTTGCAGTTGAGGTTTCCATTCTCTGAATTGTACAGTTTACCAATATTTATAAGCTACTAACGGGGTGGGGTCTCTCTTCTAGTGTGCTCCTACGATACAATCGACGACGTTAACCGCTTGGCGGGAAGCGGAAAGTAGCAGCCAACTGTCGTTCCAGGTGGCCTCATAATTTCCTCGATTTTTATAAGTCACTTTTCGACCAAATGGGAGATTGCAGCACGCTAGTATCAAGCAGATAAAACAGCGTCGTTTCATTCGCAGAAGCCCAGCACAAAAATCCTTCGTCCTCCCTCCTTCGGATCTTGTTCCAAGTTGGAACTGATGAATCTAATGGCGTTCTCTGCCTTCAAAAGCCATAGCTTAACTTTTCTTCACCATCCTCAGGTGCGCCACGAAGCTTGTTCTTTTTGGACTTCTTTTTTTTCTTTTTTTTTTTTGCTTTGTGTTGGTTCGATCTGGGAACGCTTTAGGCGAGAATTGATGTGGAACCACGTTTCAGTTGCCTGCACTTGGGAGAAGGAAGCTCGATGGCTGCCGAAAGGGGTTTTCCCTTTTCGCTCAGTACTCTCGGTCTGAAGACTTGTCCTCTTCCCGCCTCCAGAGTATTTGCCATTAAAACCTTTATGTTTCTTCTTTTTCTTCATTTCTTTTGGTGAACTGGCTGCTCTATTGAGATGAATTGTTGATTTTTTCAGGATGTCGATTTTGATTCTATTTGTGATTCATGTTTCACTTTGCTACTGTAGTCAGTCCTCTATGGATTGGGAAAGGCTCAATTTTTTATTTTTCCGGATTGATGATTTTGATTATGTTAGGTCTGTCATTGACCTAATTTTCTTTCGGTGGCTTCGTAAATTGGGAATTTATACTATTCTTTACGGCCTCCTGAACTTGGTGCAATTTTGGTGCAGCTAATCTTCCTTTTCGCTCTTTTTGTGCCAGCTAGTATTGACAAGTTGCCGAATCTGGTGGAGGATATTATCCAGACATCGATAAACACAGGTCCAAGAGGTGCTATTAGGCTAGCACAGGGTATTCAAGCCGTTGTTGCAGTTGGTGGAGAATGGCTAGCTGATGTGTCACAGGTACTTGGCCTTCATCTGTTTATATTGTCCCATCTTTTGGGAATATGATCAACTTGTTCAACTGTTTTTCTTGTTTTTTGAATCATCCAGTCAATATTTTTGAGATTTTTTTGTTTAATTTAGCCTTGTCATTGCTTAATCTTATTTTAAAAACTCTTGTAAACCATGTAAGAATTTAAGGTTTCTTCATTGAACTCACCCTTCTTTGGTTATTGCTTCAAACATAAAAACTGCTTGTATAATCAAAATGTAACAGCATGCTGAACAATACTCGTTGTTGCTAAAGATTCTTTGTACCCTCACTGGTTGGACATCAGCATGAAGATTTCAAGGGAATAGATCTATTTGGCCTAGAGCTCTGAGAGACGATGATTTTCTTTTTGTTGTTCCCGCTCTCAAACTTTACCCGCTTGTAGTTGTTCATAATCCTTTTCATCTTAACTGGTGGGGCAATGGGCATGAGGCTTTTGAGGAAATAAATCTATTTGGCTTCTGCTATTGAGTTATGAATTTCTGTCTCTGCATTTTTTTCTGCACAGGATGTACTTTTTGCAGAAAAAGATGAAAAGAAATGTAGATCTAATCTTTATACTGTGGGAAGATTGAGGGTTTGCCTTTTCTGATGATGTTTTAGACTTCCTTGCCTAGCTTCTCTGTTAAATAAATTACTATATCACACTATTTCTATGTGCGTTCAAAGCAGACATCATATGTATATCCCTTCTACTGACATATGATTATTTTCAATCCTTCACAGTTGAGAAATGCATCTACTGGGATGCCAACAGCGATGCAACTTGGTTTACTCTCACCAGTATATTTGAGGAGATTGTTTGAGCGTATGGGGGCTACTTATATCAAACTAGGTCAGGTATGTGTTTGTTGTGGGCGCTGACAATCACTTTACATTGACTGTTCATTTTACCTTTCTGTACCCATATCAGACGCTGTATCTGATACTTTAAATGGACATGAATGCTTGGTCACAGCAATTCAAATGTATGGTAACAACTGAAATAATAAAGCTTTACGTGGACACTTAATCTTATCTGACATGGATAATGTTGAATTTCGTTTTCTTATATTACAAATGAAAAGTTGAAGTCCATATCCATGTCTACTCTTGACTTTGCACAGAGGCCTGACCTAGATACATCATGAAGGGGTCAGGTTAACATAGTCAATAGTATAATTTCTCAGTATACAAACTTGCAGTAAGACCTAATACAGGTGATGCTTTGTGGTTCTCATAGAATTAAAACTAAAAATAAAGCTAATTCAAGAATATATAGAAAAAAAATTAGTATGTGATTGGTACCCATTAATGAATTTCTTATTTGAAAGGGAATAAGAAAGAGGGGAAATTCTTTTTTATTTGATTGTAGAGCCCTCACCTGTTTTGGGTTTCTTCCAGATGCTGGCTTAAAATTTGTGAGTAACATTTGCTAGTTTGTGGTAATTGAATCCACGTTCTGTGTGCTTTTCTGGAACCCTTTCATTTAGTCTACGGTGTCAAGAGAAAAAAAAAAAGTGGCAAAAAAGTGCTTTGTCCGCATTGTCTTTTTTATATACTCTTTGATATCTGGGTTTTGACTTTAATTTTTGTTGGATTTTTACTCTCCCTCGAGTGTATTTTCTTTTTTCTTCTTGCAAGAAATATATTAGTTTTGCTGATATTAGCTTTTATTTTGGATAGTTCATAGCATCTGCACCTACACTGTTCCCACCACAATATGTTGAAGAATTTCAAAAATGCTTTGATAGAACTCCTCCAGTTCCTTTCGAGGACATTCAGAGGATCATACGTGAAGAATTGGGAAGACCAATTGACGGTGTGTATGAATATATTGACCCAACGCCAATTGCATCAGCCTCGATTGCACAGGTTCCTGATATTACTGTCTTTGGCTCTATGTTCCATTGTTCTCTCTCTCTCTCTCTCTCTATGTGATGTGCCATTGTTCTAATGTGTCTTCTAATCTCTGACTATTTATTCAATTTTCCAAAACATCACATCCAGGTTCATGGTGCAAGGCTTTTAGGTTCACAAGATAATGTGGTCATAAAGGTCTTAAAGCCAGGAATTGAGGACATTTTGGTGGCGGATCTTAATTTTGTGTACATTGTTTCTCGGATATTGGAGTTTTTGAATCCTGAACTGAGCCGCACTTCACTGGTAAATTTATTTCCACTGGCCTCCATATGGAAGCAGCCTCTCTATGTCATTCTGAGAGAGAAAATATATAGGTTTTTACATGAGTGCCTAGCATACATATGATTTGAAAAATACTCTTTGAGAAGTTTCTATTGTAGGATAATTATTCATTTAGTAGGTTGGAATCGTCGAAGACATTCGGCAGTCTATGCTGGAAGAAATTGACTTTCAAAAGGAGGCCGCAAATATTGAAGCCTTTAGGAGATATCTTGAATCGATGGGATTAACTAGGCAGGCAACAGCTCCAGCAGTTTATTACCAGTGTAGCACACGAAGAATACTAACCATGGAGAGGTTATATGGGGTTCCTCTTACTGATCTAGACTCAATAAGTTCACTTGTTGCTAGTCCTGAGGACAGTCTTATAACTGCCCTTAATGTCTGGTGAGATCTATATAACTGCATGTCTCTGTTCATAGATTATGTTCAGTTAAAACGTTTTCTATGAGAGTTCAGACAATTGTTGATTTTTATTTTCATCATATACAGGTTTGGTAGTTTGCTTGCATGTGAAAGCTTCCACGCTGATGTGCATGCAGGAAACCTCTGGTTACTTCGTGATGGTCGAATTGGATATCTTGATTTTGGTAAGCACTTGTGCTGTTGCACTATATTGCAGTTGAAACAATGTTTTATCAGTGTTTTCTGTATCTTAAATAATGACTTACTGCCAGTATCATGTTTAAAAGATTCAATGTTTGTACACTAGAAAGAGACTATAATTCTATATGCATTCACATTTATTAACGTGGCTCAGATCTGATTTCATGTGTCCATACTTGTTAGTTTCCTCACATTTACCTTCCTATACTATTCCTTTTGTTTCTGATAAACCTTATTGCTATCACGTTCTCTGCATGTCACCTGAAAGAGCTTAATGACAGCAAACTGTATACTAGTGTCTTCGTGGATTCTAGTAAATTTAGGCTGTTAGATTTCTATCACGTGATGGTTTTGGACAATTGTCTTATCATCTTTTAGCAAAGTCAACGTGAAGATCTCTGAATTGCTGTTGTCTGTTAATAAGCCATACCATAACAGAAGCTGGAAGATATGTTGCCTGAAATTCAAGAAACATGTCAATGATGAAATTGCATGTTTCATTATCTGTATGATTGAATATTACTGTTGCAATGATTCAGCTTCAACATCTAAACTATTTGATGTAACAAAAAAACTATCTATTTACAGGCATTGTTGGGCGCATATCACCACAAACATGGGCAGCTATGGATGTATTTTTGGCATCAATTGCCACTGAAGAATATGAGTCAATGGCGTCTTCCTTGATTGAAATGGGAGCTACCAACAAGGATGTTGATGTTAAAGCCTTTGCAAAAGACTTGGAAAAGATATTTTCATCTATACAGGCAAGGGCTTTTTTCTAGTGTCTACCAGACCAATTTAAAACTAGAAGCATTTACAATGTTTAGTTTCTTTTAAAATTCAAATCTTCAAGTTTTAGGTTCCATGGGGTTTTTTTTTTTGCCTATAGATATCGTACCCTTCAAATTAAGCCGGGAATTCTTCGTGATTTGAAGAAAAATATCGCCAAATTATGCATGTTACGAGAAAGTCCTTTACCCTGTTGCTGTTAGGAGAGTCACATTTCAGCCATTGGGAACTGTCTTTGTTAATATTATCTGTTAATATTGGCCATGTATCGAATGGTGTAGACAGATGACATGTTTGAAATGGGCTCATGCAAAGTTTCATCAAGCTAGCACTTTCAGTGCAGGCCACAGCAGAGCCTACCACCCATAGTCTGCTGGTTTGCCCCTGAAGTTTTTCTAGGTTTCATTTTAAGTCGTTGCAATTTGAATTCAACTGCTCTCCCTCTCTTTGCTACCTACGTACCACATGTTTGCTTTGGATATATTGACGACTCCACTTAAACAAGTCTATCCATTCATATAATTGATCGTATGGAGTTACAAAACAACAGTTAATGTTAAAGTTATTTTGTCCAAAACATTAAACAAAAGAGGAGTTTTTTAAGTTCTACAATGCTAGGCATGTGTAACTGTACTAGTATGAGGATTACTTTCCCAAATGGTATCTTATTTACGGATCAACAATACTATGAGATACCAAATTCCCTTTCCGTTTTGAGAGTAGTGATCTCATATTTTGTGAAGTGGCCTACAATTGCAGATGTGGACTTGGACATGTTTCTAGTTCTGATGAGTGATTGCTCCGTTGTTTCTGATTCCTGTATTATGGATAAGAAAACTAAAGCAGCTCTTTCAATGCAGGAATTGGATACAGAGCTAGTCGTAGCTACTGCCAGGGCCCCAGGTAGAAGTGCAACAGCTGTCTCTGCTAACTTAGTAGTTGATGAGAGGCAGATGAATGCACTTTTTCTTGATGTGGTAAGCTGCGATATGTATTCGATATCAATACTAATCCAGTGAAGCAGGATTAGCTAACTCTCGTTTTCTTTTGTTATGTAAAGGTTCGGGTCAGCGAATCATATGGATTGAAATTCCCCAGAGAGTTTGCACTTCTAATGAAACAGCTATTGTATTTTGACCGGTACACCCGTTTGCTGGCCCCTAACATGAACATGCTTCGGGACCAGAGGGTCTCCATTGGTTCTAGACGAAGAAGCAGCTACAGGGACCGCTACCAATAGACAATGCTGCGGATATAGATTTTTGTGCATCTCTTCACTTCCTTCTTCTTTAGACAGAATTTAGTACGTCAAGATGAACACTGCTCTCAAACCACATGTTTACTGATGTATCTGGATTTTGATTACGCAATTTAATAGCCATATAACCGTTAAAGGGCTGTTTACCAAGTAATCTCCACAATCTTGTTCATGCAATCTTCAGAATCAGTTTCGAAAACTGCCTGCAACCAAGTAACCATATGGGAAATCAAAATAAAAAAAAACAGGTGTTGACAGAAAAAGCCTTTTAGATAAAAAAAAAAAGTGAGAAACAATCTGTTCACAGAAGCTGCTAGGTTCAGCTTCCTGCCCGTTGCTTGGTCCATTAGAATGTGAGGATTGGTAGCCCTGAGATTCTAGAAAAATCATGGTGGCCGTTCGTGCAAGGCAAGCAAACTATATACCACTCACAGCAACTCATAAGGCATTCGGTTTAAAGAGAATTTACAGATGTATTGACGTCTATATTACTTACTTTTGTCTTGTGCGAATAGATGGAGTATCACGCACCCTGGAAAATTGCTAAACAAACATTCAGCTTTTACATTTGAGAATTTACTATTTCTAATGGTACAATCAAAACTTGAAGATCGATGAGAGCATCAACCTACACCCTTGGACTACAGGAAGGAACAGGATAACATGAAATTCGTACTTGGCTATTGTATCTAATATTCCCACGCTAACCAAGTGACGCTCAACCCCACCTGTGACTGCGGTTTCTGCGTTGCCTGGCGTATGATGTAGCCATATAGAACATCTTAACCATCTGCAGGTGACATTTCCATCAAATAAATGAATTTGCTGCGCAAACTTCAGCAGAACTAACAAATTTGGTGGCTTGGATTACCTGTTACAGATGAGATAGATTAATTTTCAGTACACAAATATCAAATACAATGCGCAAAGAATAAACTTTACCAGCAATTGACCTACATTCCACTCATCAAAATCACACCCACTCTCTGTTCAGATTATAATAAATACAAATGAAAATCTGTCATATAGTAGTAGTTTGAGTAAACATCTAGACAAGCGCTGTAATGCTACCCCTCATTGTACTTGTCAAGATCACCCTCACGCCTGTTTAATCTGGTCCACATGAATGGCTATCTTATTGAGTATGTGTGCTGGAGGTGGTTGGCTCATAGAAGATAAACTATCCAGAAAAGATAAACTATCTAAACATAAATATAAGAAAAGAAAATGGCAGTAACACATTAACTGTTTCAGGATGGAGAACCATGCACAAAAATGAAACTCAGGCAATGAATCACAAAATATGACCCTGAACTCCAACCGACATACAGTTAAAGATGATGATATTACGGGGAGGGGAAATTAGAAGATATCTAGCATGAATTAAAACAGTTACACGTTGGTAAAGAATCTACGTCACATTTCATGTGAATTTCAAGGGAGGTAAAACAAGCACCTTCAGAAGGGAAAGCCTTTGTATTGGCATTTCTTCGATGCTTCTGCGAGTCTTTTTATGGCTCTTGCCTTCTTGTAGAAGCCCATCAAGTCAGTGGCAATATCCCCTTGGTGACAATTAATAAAAGCCTTTACAAATCTGTTTTCGGTCATTTTCAGCGCAGTTAACAATCTTGGTCCCTCAATTTGAGGGGAAAGGTCCATTTCCTTTATCTTCTTAGCAAGGAAAATTCTAGGCTTCATCACAGCTTCTAGATTAATAAACAGCAAAAATGGATATGAAAGGACAATTTTTGGAGGGAGTTTCATCGTGCCTACTATAAAAGTCATATTCCTTTGCACCTTCTCAACTGACAGAGTCAAAACCATTGGAGACCGCCCAAATAGATTCAGAACTTCATCATCCGAAATGCCAAACTTCTCAAGGTTTGCCACCTTTTCACGTATTGTCTGAATGTGTGAGATGCCAATCAGGCAAACCACATATTTGTACATCTTGGACTCCTTTGAGACGCCTGTTCTCGATATGTACATCAACTTTTCCTCATCAAATGAAGTCCTTGGAATCAATGTAGGACGGGATATGAGCATTGAAATCAAATCCTCACCACTGATGCCCATTTCTTCATACAATGCAATAACCGGCTTCATCCTGCTTTGTAAATCATATGTCAAAAAGGAAGGATTTCTAACAATTGCTTTGTGCAGCAACTCTCTCGACCCAAATACCTTCGAGAGAAACTCAATCCGCTCATTGAACCCATTGTTAATACGACAACTGAGGAAGCGGGGACGACAATTGACGACCTTAACAAGGTCGGCCGGTCCCAACCCCAAACTGCTAAGAAGATTGAGCTTGGAACGAAGTAGGGCGACATCAGCTTTACACAACGAAGGCCGACGCAAGAAAAGCTTTGAGATATGGTTCTCGCTACAACCCCATCTCCTGAGAACGCCCGCAGCGGTCTCTGCTGCACCCTCAACTTGAGCTTGGCATAACGTCGAACAGGTGGCGGATGTCCTAGGAAAGGAGCTTGTTATGACCACGCTTCTAGGCAACGACCGAAATTGCCTAAACGAAAATCCCCAAAACTTGGATTTGAGAAGTAGATTGAGTCTGGCTGACATAATCATCAATCCCGGACTTGGCGGCTGCCCGAGATGGTAGCTATTTTCTCCTCCCCGCTCCGGCCTCACCGATGTTTCAAATTCAGTTACACATATGTTCGTGCAAAGCATGGAACGGCGGTAGCTGTTAAATTCTTGGGTGCACCCGTGTATGTCCAATGACTAACGGAAACAGTTAAAATTAATGTTATCCATCTTTTTAGGAAAATATAAGTTAACTAAATTCAGTAATTAAAGGAATTTCGAAAGGAAATTATAAAAAAAATTATATTTTTTATTAGAGGATTTAAATTTGAAATCTTAATAAAACAAATAAGATAATATCAAAGTCATTTTTTTTTTCTTATTTTGCCCAAAGTGCATAAAAAAGTTTTTTTCTCATTCTCTCTTTCTTTTCATGTCACGTAATTTTTTTAGAACATTCAATACGGTGACTATTATATACAGTAGTTTCATACATCTTTCTTTTGTAAATACATTATTATATTAATTTTTTAAAATAAAAACTCAATTTCACACAATTGAAACTCATCTTCATGTAATAAATTCTTAGTTTCATATAAAAAAAATTCAATTTTATATAATTGAACTTCACACTTTTACAATTTGATCTTAGTTTTGTACAATAAATAACCAATTTCATATCATATGCTCTCAATTTCATACACATCATATTAATTTAATACAGTAGGAACACAATTACATTTGTGAATTGTCTACAAGCTTTGTTTTCCCATTAATTTAAATGGTAGGTGCATTCTCACATTTTTTTATTGTATCCACACACTATGTTTAAAAAAATTTACTCAATTCTACTAGAGTATTCCATAACTTCATACAAATAAATCTCAGTTTCATACAATTAGTTTTCCATTTCATATATTATCAAAACTAAAAAATCATATATTATCCCTTTACATGATTTCAAAAGGAAATTATCAAAGGTGATATTTTTAATTAGAGGAATTTAAATTTGAAGATACGTATATATGCTCAAATTGGTCGTAGTTACAAGATTAAAGGAACTTAGAGGGAATGATAATTTGGTTTCATCATGTAGTTAAGAACACTTCACTTTCAAAATTAAATATATACCAAAAACTGAGAAATAATTGTATGTATTCCTTTAGTTCAATATTCTAAACTATAACCAGTACACAAATAAACCAATCAATTACCTGCTTTGCTATGTGTAAACATATACATATAGAAAATTATACATCCCTATTACACAATGAAGGGCGACGAGATAACGGCCTTCACTACATTCAACAATCACCATATTTTTCTCATGTTCTTTCCCTTGAGAAGCCGATCAGTGCTGGGGACTATGATTTGGAGCTCTCTCCAGCAAAGTATGAGAATTTGGAGGAATCAACTGGTGCAGGACCTTTAAATACTTGGCTCACTGAAATATACCCCATGAGTCTATGAAGAGGACCAAGAGGTGAACCACCTCTTCTTGGCAGCTCCTCCATTTCTGAGGGCTCTGACAGGGAGGTTCCAGCTGACTTGTATGCTTCCATCCGACTCTTGTGCTTGGTTCGAGACTTTCCAAGAGTATAGGCCGCTGGAGGTTCGTGGGGTGGTGCTACAGAAGATGGTTCACCTTCTGTTGAGCAGCTTTTAAAGGACACTCCATAATCATCGGAGCATGACATGGGATAGGCGTCTGAACTTCTTCGCCTCATTGTGTCACTGTAGTCGTCAAGCTGACTCTTAGGAGGGTCCGAAACAATTGGCTCATAAGGAACTAAATGTATTCTGTTTTCAAGGGAAAACTTGAGAATTGTGGAGCAAGCCCCACATTTTAGCCGGTGCAGGCCCCTTTTGGAAAGTAGGAAATCTGCAGGCAGTTGCAACAGACTCATGCAAAAATTGCATGCAACCAGAGGTGCACCACCAGCAGTAGGACGCAGGTGTCGCTTTGCAGTACCAGGTTTTCCCCTTGGAATTTGATACTTATTCACTATGTAATCACTGTACCTCTGATCATCTGACATAACCTCGTAACTCTGAACTGGAAATTCAGAACTCGCTAATCTCTGGGGACTTGATGACCAGGAGCTATTGGAATTGTAGAAGCCATGATCAGGATGCATTATGAAAAAACCCCTATCATGATAGGGGGCCCGTGGGGGCAATGGTGCAGAGCGCCAATCCCTGGGATCGTATGAGTGATCAACTTGGTGTCCGTTATTTACAGCTTCTCCTGACAACGGAGTATGAATATATTTGCGCTGCTGGCTCCAGTTGCTCTGCAACATGTTCCTTTCAGGATAACTGGGATAAAGAACTTTCTCAGGTGCCTCATAATCAGAGTATGCAGGAAACTGCTTCTCAGTCCAAGAATCTTCAGATGGAGCCCGTCCATTGAAAAAACTTGATTTTTGAAGTTGATCCTGCAGTTCATACACCATCCTCAAGAGTTTCATCTTTTCTTTATCTGCATTTTCGGGCTCATCAAGTGGATGAAAGTTTGACCTGCGATAAAAATCATCATGCAATTGAGTTGAAGTGCTTCCGCTTTCATACCCAGCAAATGAATCCCTTTGAGGGATCGGAACTCGATATGGATATTCAGCTCTTCCAAACCTTGTCCAGCTTCTAACTGGATGGTTGTGCATTGTATGTCCTATCAACTTTTCTCGATGCCACTTGTATTTTGTGCCATAGTGTTTCTGATTGGACAGATCTGAAGAGAAATCGCTCGCCTGATTGTGCACTTTGGAAGAGCTGCTCTTCATGCTACCCAACAGAAATTTGTCTCTTCTAGTTCTTTCCCCAGGAACATAATGGTCCGGCACCTCATAGGAGTTTTCAAATGGATCCATGCGCTGATCAGCTAAGGGATCATCAATTCCACCAAATGAAGACACACTGCCTTCATAAGTGTGAGAGCTTCTGACTGTAGAGGATTTTGACATGTATTCAAATGCACCACTAAGCTCTGAACTAGGGCCCACAGCATCCATAGTGTAAAATGTATCCATGGATGTTATACGGGAGATTCCATGCTGATTGATTTCTTGCGATTTCTCTAGCTGTTCATCATCAGGACAAGTAAGATTGTCTGACGAAATGCTTTCTGCTTTTGGTCCAATAGCAGGAAGAGTGGAACCACTTTCTCCCGGAGTTATTTGATCACCAATGATCAAGCTTCCGACTTTAGAATCTTCATTGGACTCTACATGTTTTACTCCTCCGATTCCTGAGCTCAAACCATTAATGGCTACTGCAGATTTTCCTGCTAATGGTGATGACTGCTCTTCATTGTCATTACAAACAAGCCCATTGGATGAACAATCCTCATTAGAAACTCCTGGATGGTGAGCATTCATTTGTGAAAACTTATCGTGTTTGCCTACTGCAGATTTACCTGCTAATAGTGATGACTGCTCTTCATTGACATTATGAACAAGCCCATCGGATGAATAATCCTCATTAGAAACTCCTGGACTGTGAGCATGCATATGTGAAAACTTATTGTGTTTGCTACCAACTTCATCCTTATCCTCATCCTCATCCTCATCCTCAACATTGGATAGGTTCACCCTGAGCTGCTTGCTAGCACAATCCACAGATCCATTTGGTTTCTTTGCATAGACTCCAGCTGATTCTACACCAGCTTGGTCAAGACAGGCTGAGTTTCGATCACACTGGTAGACGCCATTTTGCTTCCCCTCATTTGATAAAATGAGATCTGGCTGCTCTTCATTAAAGTCCTTGGATGTATTCTGATGATTCCCATTTTCTTTATCCGAAAGAAATTCGACATTGGAAGCAAGTGCTTTCTTATGATTTGAGCTAATACATTCTTTACGCTTGGATTCATCTACCGCTTTGCTTGTATCAGAAGTTTCTGTTTCTTTCAAGGAAATTATGTTTTGGCCATTGCTTTGCCGATTTTTGGCTGCAAAAAGAAATAAAATGAAAGAATCCATGAATCCCTTGGAGTAAGAAACAACAAAGCAAAAATTGAGCATGCAAAGCTCTATTCTATCAGTAGCAAGGATACTTGTGAAACGCAAAGTGATTGTCTTGTATATTCCATGAATGAGGAAAAAACAAACATTTTATTCCAACTGGACATGATGCAAGTCAAGTTATCTCTCTAAGCATGGCAAAATGATAGCAACCAGAAAATTGACACATCGCAGCATAAAAGATACCAATAGGACAATTGCTAGCAAGATAGTCTGTCAATCCATAGACCATCACTCCTCCATACACAAATACAAATACTAACTCCTCCAATTCCACAAGTTTATAGGTTCCTACAGAGTGAACAACAATTACCTACGAGTATAGTTTCACATCCACCACACTTGTACACAGGAACATCGGGCACTTCGGGAAGAACCAACCGGCATTTAGGGCACCTGACAAATCTGACTTTAAGAGTTGCTCCGCTGGCCATGTCCCTCTGGAAGCTGTGTTATAATTACAGCTTCAACCGCGCAAAACGATTTGGTAGAGTCATATGCTTCCAGAGTCTACGAAAAGAAGGAAACAAAGGTTGACCATGCAAGGACATTTCTCGTGATAGATGTGGAAAAGGGTAGCTTCTTTGCATTTTCAACTAAAATTCCATAGAAACAAACTAGATGCACCTATGACCAAAGAAGCACACAACAAGAGCATAGATTTACCAACAAAAGACATGACAGGCAAAACAACTGAAAACATTTAACACAAGCTACAAACATAAATCAGCAATTTGAACAAGAAATTTAATGACAAAGGTGTGTGCTTCTGGGAAAGGCAGGAAATTCAATGACAAATATAAAACAAAAATTCAAAGACAAAGCCAACAAATTTGCCAGAAAAACAAATGGGATTGTGCAAGGAAAATAAAAATATATTAAAAAGGTAAAGTAAGTCAAGTCAATGGATAACAACTAGGTACAGAGAATCAAGTATGAAATTGGAAAGGAGAAGAGAATCTAGCAACTGTAGCTCCGACGATCCACAGAAGCAAATTTTGAATCAGTAGCAGCTGAATTACATCTAACACTTTACTACTACTAAGAAACTTAATTTAAAATAGAATTAATCACTCCATGGCCCAAAAGACAAACATAAACTACAAAAGAAAAAAAGAAGTTCAGTTAATCCTAAAACTCAGAACAAGGTTGAGAAGAGAAACCTCATCAGATCCTCAGACTTGAAAGAGAGCCCAAAAGAACAAACCCAGAAAACGAAATGCGGAAGAACGAAAAATAAAAATATAAGCGGAGATGGGAGAAAGTGATGGAATTAAATTTAAGGAAAGAAAAGGAGTTAGTTGGGTTGTGACGAACCTCGCACGAAATTGCATGGCGGAAGGAAAACCCAGGAAAATTAGAAAGCTACAGGAGAAAATTCGAGTAGTGGACTCGACGTTTCAAAGCTTGCTTTTTTCGACAGTTCGACTTGTGGGTCTGGCTCTTCTTCTGGTTTCAGACACGACCCGAAAAGAAGGAGTCTTGGGTCTTCGGTTTCTTTCGTGTTTCTGAAGCTCTACGAGTCAACCTCTGACTTATCAAAACAGAGCCCTTCTCTGTGGTTTTTTTTTTTTTTCCCGGGACCCAGATTTGCTTTCGCTTTCGCTTTCGCTTAATGTTTCTCTTTTATTTCTTTTCTTTTTCAGGCTTTGTCTTTCTCCTTCGCGGCAGCCCACACAAGAACTATTGCCGGACGGCGCCGATGCTGTTTAATGCGGAGACAATAATGCTATCTCAATTTTTTCTTTTTTTGACACAAGAAACGAAAATTGTATTGCTCCAATCTTAAAGCAAAAGACAGCCATTCAGGAAGAGGTTGCTCCCATACAACCCTTCCCCCGGGATTGAATGCTCCTCATCGCTTTGGGAGGGTGCTGCACCATTCCCCAAACATCTAGTAAAAGCTGTCTATGACATAGGCTTCATTAACTAGAGCTCCAAAGTAAAACAATGATAGGGAAACCCTTTATTTAGTTTAGAAATTAAAATTGATGAATTAGACTTAAGAATGATAGCTTTCAGACCTGCTCATCGAACCTCCTTCACTCCCCAAAGGATTGCAAGAGCTTCCAAATAAAGGACATCACTACCTGTATATTCTAAACAATATGAAACCATGTGGATCGACTTTCAATCGTCTCCATAGCACACTACACCCATGCTACCCATACCTTTGTGTTTGTCCAATGCTGCATCAACATTCACCTTATATGTACCTACTAGCAGTGGACTCTAGTTGAGGGAGGTTTTGGTACCCTTTGCGTGCTTTGGTTAGGAGCCTTATCATAAGAGAACCAATTTGCCACCCATAATTGAATCACATTGGCCACTTGGGCTGGCAATTGGCACATCTTCTCATACACCACATTGTTTTTATTATGCCATACAAACGACGCATACACCCCCAGCAACAACGCTCTTTGATTGTCATGTTCCAGCAATGACTTCAACTTCTTCTACCACCTGTCTAAACCAATCTAAACCTCCATGTCCATCACTCACCAAACGGCAATAGAAAATGGCCACTTGAACAAAAGATGCATTGGTGATTTAAAACCTATGCCGCAAACAAGGCACTCATTTGACGCCACCATCCTGCATCCTACTAGGTTATCCATAGTTGGTAAAGCTTCAACACATGCTCGCCACAAAAGGAGGTGAACTCGATGGGGTAGAGTCATGCTCCAAAACTAGGACCAAAATTCATATTTAACCAGAGAATCCCAGTTGTAAAGCACCACCATAGCCAAGTAGTATGACGATTTTACTATGAACGAGCCATTATCATTCATCCCCCATGTAAGCATATCCTCTTGGAAGCGAGAAAATAATGGTATTTGTTTAACGACGACAACATTAGTAGGATGAAACATTGCTTCTATCAAACCATGATTCCATTGGAAAGCCTAATGGTCAATTAGATGGCCAACTCTCCATTCTTCCATGCTTTAGATGGGCTATGTAATAGGAGTTAGGCTACCTGCCGGCAACCAATTGTCTTGCCAAATACTCACGGTGCTCCTATTTCCTCTCCTCCAAAAGGATCTCATCCTCAAAAGCTTCCACCCATGCAAAATATAAAAATGAAGCTAGGATTAAAGACCAAAAGAAAGCCGAGGACGGATGGTATCTACCTCTGAAAACACAAGCAAACAACCCATTTGGGTTCTTGGCAATCCGTTATGCTTTTTTCACCAACAGTGCGTAATTGAAGGCCATTACATCCCTGAACCTTAGGCTGCTTGATTTCTTTGGCATGCAAAGATCATCCCAACATCTCCAAGTGGTCTTCCTTTCCTCTATGTCAGCTAACCAAAAAAAATGATGGGCAAAAGAGCATAGTTTATCACATACCTCCACCGAGAGCAAAAGGCAACTCATCAAATGGGTTGGCATTAATTGAACCACTTCCTTGATCAATAGACTCCTACCTACTTGTGATAATAAATACACCTTCCATCGTGCTAGCTTCTTTTTAACTCTCTCCAACAAAGACTTAAATTGTGTTGTCTTTGTCTGACCTAGCATCCACAGAAGCCCAAAATACTTATCTTCTTACAATTGAGCTTATGTACCTACTAAGCCCGGCAACCTTTCCCAAATTCTTGGACGACAACTTGAGCTAAAGAAGAGCGATGATTTACTCATGTTTACCATTTGTCCCGATGCAATCTCATAGAGCTTGAATATAGCCATCAGATGCCTTACACCTTCTTCTTTCGTCCTAAAAAACACAATACTGTCATCGACAAATAATAAGTGAGAGATTGGAGTGCTATACTGTCTAACAGCTAACCCCTAAATCCACCTTTAAGTTTTTTTGTACTTCAACAATGCTGATAAACCTTTGGCACAAAACAGGAATACGAATGGAGAAAGGGGATTGCCTTGTCGTAAGCCTATCAAAGGCTTAAATGTGGTAGTAGGTTTTCCATTAACTAGGACGAAGAAGGAGGCTGATTTCACATAGCTCATGATGAAGTTTATCCAGCTACCAGTGAGCCTCATCCTACCCATTGTAGCTCGTAAGAACTGTCATTCTACTCGATCATACACTTTGGACATGTCCAACTTAGTCGTCATCACACCTTCGTGATGCCTATAAAGACTATTGATATAGTGGCACATTTCCAGAGCCACCAAAGCATTGTCAGTAAGTAGTTAACTTGGGACAAAAACATTTCTAATTGTCTAAGATTAGAGCAAACAGAGTAGGTTTCAACCGATTAATAGAATCTTAAATACTAATTTGTAAAGCACATTACATAAGCTGATAGGTTTAAAATCCATAATGGCCTTTGGATTTCCTACCTTAAAGATCAGAACAATATAGGTATAATTTAGCTCCTCTCAGATGCTATCTCAAATTTATTGTCTTATTCTTTTAGAAAAATATAAGAGTGAGCATACAATTTTATTCCATTAAAATAAGTCAACAACACTAAAATAAAATCAATTTTATTTTATTTTAGTAACAAAATTAATTTTATTTTAAAGTGAAAAAGTGGAAGTGGTAAATGCTCGCAGTTATATTGGCACTTCTGTTAATAATACATGAAGTGAGGGAAGTGACAGAAGTGAAGGTAGTGAGGGAAATGAGTTTAGTGGCGAGTTTAGTAAGGGCAGTGAGGATAGTGAAGGAAATTCTAATGAGGGTGAGGATTTTGATAAGGAGCATGAGTTTGAGTTAAATGGATTTGAAGAGGTCATAGATGGATTTAAGGATAATGATCCAAGAAAAGGCATAAAAAAAGTTATTAAATTCTTTAAATTTAGAAGAAAGGGCAACAGCCAAAAGAACATGAATAGTTTGTAAAAGAAGAATGTAAGACTGAGAAAGATGAGAATTGGTTAGACAACTCTGATGAGGGCAACTTATGTTCTGAAGAGGAAAAAAATGGTGAAACAGTTATGCATCGAAGGAAACACTATTTCCCTAAGTATGTTGAGAATGCAAATGATGTAAAGTTCTTTGTTGGCCTTGTTTTTGGAGTTCAGTTGCAACTAAAAAAGGCTTTGAAGAAGTATTGTATACAAGCAGAGTGTGACATATATTACATCAAGAATGAGTTATATTGAGAGAGGGTAAGGTGCAAAGACAAAGAGTGCCCTTGGTTGCTATTTGTTTTATGGCATGAGCAGGATAATAAGAAATATTGCATAGTGAAGACATATGTTGAGAAACATAATTGCACCAAAGTTTTAAATCTCTCTAATGCTGATACTTGGGAGGATTTGATTGCAGCTCATCCCAGCAATCAAACCTAGTCATATCCAAAATAGAACTAAAGTAAAGCTACAAGTGGATGTGTCACTAGTTTAGTGTATAAGAGCGAAGGTGCTTATCATGTAAAAGTTGAAAAGAGATGTCAACATAGTACTGCAAAGTTGCATGATTATGCCAAGGCTCTGTATGCCTCAAAATCTAGAACTAGTGTCTATATTGAAGTGGATAATGTGGGTCCAAGTGTTGCACCATTGTTCAAAAGATTCTATGTCTGTTTTGCTGCGCTAGGAAAGGGTTTATTAAAGGTTGTCAGAAATACTTGAGCCTAGATGAGTGCTTCTTAAAGGATGTTATTAAAGGCCAACTTTTAACAGCAGTGGGCAAAGATGCCAATAACTAGATATACCCATTTAACTTTGATAGTGGTTGAAAGTGAATCAACTGAGTCATAGACATGGCTTTGTGAGCACCTCAAAGTTGATTTTGGAGGCACTAATGGAAAGACCCAATCCTTCATGTTTGACTAATAAAAAGCAAGTATATGTTTTGGTTTTAGAAAAGGTTACAGATTTTTAGCATAATTTTTAATTAAAAACAGTGTTTTTTTTATGTATGGGGGCTGCTAAATATAATTAGTAAAATATTTCTTGAGGTTGAACATAAACTGTATGCTCACCATATATATGCAAATTGGTATAAAAAGTACAAGGGAGATCACGTAAAGGTTGTCTTCTATGCAACTATAAAAGCTCCTAATGAACAAGTGTTGCTGAAGAAGTTTAAAGAGTTGGACATGTTGAAACTTGGTGCAACTGAAGATGTGTGCAAAGTTGACCCTCGACAATGGTGCAAGGCTTACATCAGCCCAATTTCAAAGTGTGATGTAGTGGATAACAACAACACATAAGCTTTTAACTTTTTGCAAATTAGGGTAAAGGGTAAGCCAATTATAAGTATGCTCGAAGAGATAAAAAAGTTTGTGATGGAAAGATTTGTATCTAGAAGACAATTTGTGTCCAAGTGGAAAGGTAATTATAGGCAAAAAAATATAATGGCTATTATGGTGGAAAGGACAACAGCTAGTTATATGTGAAAATTAAGGTG
The DNA here is from genome assembly GCA_005392925.1 of Aquilaria sinensis. Lineage (NCBI taxonomy): Eukaryota > Viridiplantae > Streptophyta > Magnoliopsida > Malvales > Thymelaeaceae > Aquilaria > Aquilaria sinensis. Next base: position 154,440 of record SMDT01000252.1, read on the forward strand.
GAATGGCCAAAATGGGTATGAGGTGAAGATGGGCAGGACTATACATACAATTAAGTTGGAGGCTGAATATTGTACTTGTCATGAATGGAAAAAAATGTTGTATTCTATGTGTGCATGCAATAAGGGCAATATTAGCTAAGAAAGATGATCCAGAGAAGTATATCAACCATTGTTATCATAAGGACAATTACTTGCCTGCCTATAGTAATGTCCTTCAACTTATGTCTAGGAGGAGTTTTGGGAAGATAATTGCCTTGGTGAAGTTTTACCCCCATTACCAAGAACTGGTGAAGAAAATTCAGGAATGAGCCAAAAAATGGGGAACACAAAGCTATTAAACATGGAAGAGCTATGCATTGCTCCTATTACAAGAGCAATGCACACAATGTTCAAACATGTCTCAATAAAAATGTGAGTATTTGTTAGTGTGAAATATTTTTGTTAATGAGTTACATTTATTAGATTAAAGTACACTGATATGTTTTTTTTCCTATACAAGTTGTTTTAAGTTGCCAACATGACTGTAATCAGTCTATGGATGATATGCCAGAAGTAATGTTTATCAGTGTGTGAGTTTAAGTTAGAGTTTTCTGGTTATTGTGCAAAAAGTGATGGTTATAATACTACCTCAATTTTCATGTCGAACCAATCAACTCAGAATTCAGCAATCATAAATCTGATAGTGCCAGAAATAAAATGTAGCCAAGCAACTAAAAATATGGTAAGGGGAGCAAACAATGAGAGCTCTAGAAAAAGGAAGATTGCATCACCTAGTGCTGAAAGGAACATGATGGAATATAATATTTTGTTTGTAAAGACTAAGGTTGTTATTTTGACATTTTCGCCTTTTAGCAACATTATGTGTTCTATAACTATAGATAAAGAGCAGAGCAATTTATGTTTTGCTTCATTTTGTGTTATGCTTTGCTATGGATATGTTTTGTGAAATGAGTGTTTTAGGATCAAGACTTGTAATGCATCCCCTATATGATGTTTAGACAATTATAATGTTAATGACAGTATTTACAAGTTAAGCTTATTCATAAGCCACAAATATTATTATTGACTCAAAGTCATCACCTATCAGTCATTTCTTTTTCCTTTTGTTTGGTTAATGTGAGAATAGGAACCACTTGTGCATACTTACAAAACTGCACTGAACAAATTACAACCATCATTGCAAGGTATCTAAACAAGAAAACAATTAAAAGTGCACATTTGAACCAAAAACAAACTTATGCATTAGAACACTTGCACCAATTCAAAACACCATTATAATTCTACAAGTACATCAGAACAATAACCCTCAAAAGCAGTTCACATTGGTCATCCTATTACCTACCAAAACTAGAAAACTTCACAACAACACCTAATACCATCAAACCAATAACCTCCTATCCACTTACTCCAACCAATACATTTATACCATCAAAACCATAACCTATTCATCAGTCCAACCACCAATACAACAATTAGTACCCATAAATATCTCTTCACTTGGTCAACATCCATTTGCATTTGGTCCAAATCTTTTTTCTCTGTCACTTCAACCAATTCTTTCCTCTAAAACTTCAATCTATTCAATTATGCCTCCAAGATTTTCTCTCTCACTCTAACTTTTATGATAACCTCATTCATATGATTTGAAAAACTTCTCATCAAACCAGTCAAAGTAGCACTTTGGTTTCCTATGCATAATACAAAACAATATATCAATTCAAAATTCAATCAACCATTTTGTTTCACAATGTCAAAAGTGTCCTATCACTTATCTTATAATTTTAGCATCTCAGGAACCTTTAGCCCCAATTCCTATTATGTCTTCGTGCCATTAAAAGTAATGTTTTCTCCCTACATGCACAAACAAGAGAAAAATCCACAAACCAGCCATTACATAGGGCACATGTCACCGACTATGTCGAATCACCCCCTGACATTTCCAACACCATTGTCAATTTTACTTTCTCTAAATAAAATCTGATTCCTCCTAATCATCCTAGGGTTTGCAAAAAAGAATTTAAGAAGTACGTTTTGAGCTCATAACTAAACTTAACCACTATAGTACCCATTTTATTCTTCTTCAAGATGAAGAACACATAAGCCGTTAATGATTGAAGGAACCCTGCACACATGATGTCACGTGACAATTTTAGGGGTTAGATTGCACACTTTTTACAAGTTTGGGGACTAAATCGTTTTGAGTCATAAGAGAGGGGCTATGTGTCCAAGTGGTCATAGTACGGTGGTCATAGTATTTTGGCCATTTTTAAAGATAACATATTTTAAAATGTGTGCGGTTTGCCTTCTAAGTGGTTCCTATCGAGTAAAAGTAAAAAATTACTCACTCTGTTACATATCTATTAAACCATTTGATTTGATATGAAGATTAAGAATGTAGAAAAAAAAAATATGCATTATTTTGCTTTTTTTCATTAACTTTTTACATATAAATGAAGAAAAATAAAAAAAAATTGAATATTGAAATAATGCTTTGAAGAGTAGTATCGTGATTTGTGAAGTAATTTACTAAATATGAAAGTTACAAATATTTGAGACTACCTGAGACAGAATATGTTGTAATAGTTTTGGAACGAAAGAAGTATATGAGAAATGCATGTCATTTCTTTTTAGGCATAACGATGAAGAAGAGATTAAACAATGAGTTATTTAAGGTATTACTTTTATTTATTAAATTTTCTCTTAACTTATATACAAATTGGAGCTACATGGTTTAGAAGCCCAAAAAGTATTTTTTAAAATTTTCTATAAAAGTAATTATTTTTTTATTAACTTTATTTTTAAGGTTGGTTGTAAGAAAAAATTGTAAAAAATAATTCTTTTATAAAATTTCATATTCAAGTAATTATTAGGTAGATAAAACATGCGTTTCCAAGGGTCATTGGTTTTGGACCAAAACTCAATAAAATTATAAGCAATAAAATTTTAAAGAGCTTTCAATATACAAATAGTGTCTTTCCACCGTTGTTCAATCCTCGCAGTGCGAAGACGAAAATTGATGATTGACCACCAACTTGCTTCTGTGACATATTTTTTTTAATTTTCTCTGTTCTTTTTTCTTTATGTTTTGATTAAAAAAAAGTAGAGCCTAAATTAAGAGAAATGTGGCATTGAGACACAAAAGTAAGAAAATATGTACTAAGTGTAATTTTAGTTTATTATAAGTACCGGAAAACAAACAACTATAAAAAATCTGATTAGTGCTAAAAAAACTCGTTAGACGACTTTTTAATGTACAGGAGAAAAAAAATCTGCTCATCTCGTTTCAATTTTTAGGGCATTTTACCGAGTCAACGGACTGTTTTCCGTCTTCTACTCCGCAAATAGCATTAGAGCGACAACAGATGTTACTCCAACAACAAATGTTACTTTTGTATACCGAACATTAAAATTTGTGTAATTTATGATACTTTTTTATTTTTATTTTTAAAATTAAAATTTAAAAAATTTCTTGTTAAGTTTATGTAGCAAAAGTTTAAATGAAGGTTAAAATAGAAAAAGATTTTTTTTTTAGTTTTATGTACTGAAAATTTAGAGGAAGACAGTAAAGTAAGCTAGATGTTAAAAACTTATCAAAAGAGAAAATTTTTAAACTTTTTGAGACAGCCTGGAAGCAAGTATGTTTCATTTTTTTTTAACAAAACAAGGATAAAATTAAATTAATAAACTTATATCATACTTAAATTTAAATAAATTTTGGACATAATTTTTTTTGTGAAAATTTTATTCTTATTTACTATATGAAGTATCGTACATATTTCAGAAATATAGCATTAAGAAATTGGGTATGCTTGACTCAATCGTAAGCCTTGCATATTTTTCAGTATACGTGATACTGTAAAGTAAATAACCAATACAAATCCAGCATCCAAGCCTATAACTTAAAAGAGATAGACTAAGAAAATAAACAAAAAAATAAACTAACATACTAACAAACCAATACTTTCTTGAACTAATATAGCATAGTTGGATGAACAAATAATCCAAGCACAAAACATAGATAATAATTCAAAAAAAAAAAAGACACACTCGAAACATCTCACCATCTTTGCCTCGCTATTTCTCACCCTCTCCTCAATCTACTAACACTAAAATGGGAGTCACATGGATCTATTCATTATAAAGCGTCGGATGAATCAAATTATGCTCCTGTTAATAGTAATAAAAGAGTTTTGTGTAGATAGATGAAGGAGAAACAATTAAACAAATAAGGATGATTAATTGATTGAAATAATAAAAATAAATCAATTCGCCAGATTTGGATTAGAATCCAAACATGGCCAGAGACGCCGAGCAAAAAGGAGAAAATCGATGTAGGGAAGAGAGGCAAAGACGCGGTTGATAAATTTTTGTCCAAGCTTTTTAGTTAGGCCATTCTATAATTTATCTGTCATATTAATTTTAAAATTTCTTTATAGGTTTAACATTATAACACTCGTATATTACTTTTATCCCAAATTTTTTAGACATTCACTATTCACAGAAATTAAGTTCTAATTTTGTATCTTTATTATTTCAAAATATAAATGCAAATTTTAAGTACACATAATGATTAATGAAATTTTTTTATTTTCTAAATTATATTTTTATGAAATTTTTGTACTAGTAGATAATAACATGTATAAGTTTTAGGTCAAACTTAAATAAAAAACTAATATTGTATTAAAGAAAATAGGACGAAAGGCATAAAATTGATATATATATTCTCCAATATTTATTCGAATAGTTTTGGTCTGGTCCATTGAAATTATTAATAATGCTTTAAAAGTGTTTTATTTCAATATATGCTAAAATATCTACCCAAATAGTATATTTATTGGAACATTACACTTTAAGAAATATTAAAAATAATTTTATAGTATTTTTATAAAAATTAAGAATTTTTAGTTAATTTTTCATTTTTATGTTTCCAAATAAAAATTCATAATAAACTATTTAATTTTTAGAAAATATTATTAAATTAATTACTAGATATATAAAGTATTAAATTTCAAATTATATTGATTTAAAATAAAAAATAAAAATAAAATTTTTTTGCTAAAGTAACATATTTTTTAAAATGAAAAATGAGAATTTAAGTGGATTTTTTGGGGAAAATTACCAAAACCCCCTAGGAAGTATAGGAAAACCTACATTTTTGTTCCCTCTTTTAACTTTTAAATACTTACTCTTTGCCCCTCGAAATTTAACTCCATCATTCACCATTATCACAAAAAAGGGAACTACTTGATTTTGCCCTTCTAACCTTCTTTTACAGAAAGTTTGGCCCCCGAACTTCTGCATCTAACAAGCTACCCCATCTTCCTCTATCCTTCTCTTTTCCTTTCATCCTCTATTTCCACCTCCACTTATGCCTCGACCTACACTTCTACCTTTAGCTCTGCCTCCACCTCGGTTTTAAAGATAAGGCCAGGCAAGAACCATCACAGACAAAGATTCATTTTAGACATTACTTCATACACCCCATATACAAGCAGACCTACGACTCCCCTTCCCCACAAAGTATGCTCAACAAGAAACATGATTTTGGAAAAAACAAAGAAAAAACCTATTTTATCAATTTTATTGTCATGCCTTGAATTTCAATTCCTTCTTTTTCATTAATCTGTGTGGAAGATTGTTATGTCAGTTCCTCAAAGGAATTTGATGGACTTTATTATCCTTGTGAGAGACTGGAAAGAAAGTAGATATAAGTCCAACTCATTCCTAGATGCATTGAAGGAGTGATATCTACACAGATAAAAATATCCAGGCATTTTAGATAAAGACCATGGCTGAATATTGGGAAAGATAGACAAGTGAGCAAAGAGGGATACAACCTAAAAATCACACACACAAATGAAAAATTGAACACGGATGTGGAGGCTGAGGTGAAGGCCAATGAGCTTAGAGATTGTGTCAGGTTGGTGTCAGAGCATCAGGGTTGTGGATGGGCAGAGAATGAGAGAAAATGTGAAAAACATGAGGTGAAGGCTCGATTTTGATGAGGTGCTTGTGTTGGCATTGCTCCATTGTGGCTTCTTGTACGAAGGAGAACACGAATGAATGACTGTGAATAAAATAAAGTGTGGTGGGCTCTACAGATTGCACCAATCATCAGAAAAAGTGATAAAGGGGTTGGCCGACAGTAGCAAAAGGGAGGCAGTAGCGGAGGAACATGTAGAAGGACATTGTTATGACAATAGTGGACTTTAAATGTTACTAGAGGCAAATAATTGGGCGGCACAGAAATGCCGTGATTGTAGAGCTTGAGGTTTTAAGGGTTTAGGGCAATCTAAATTCATATAGTAGTGATGGGCTCCAAAGGATTTGGGCCCAGAGCAGTAATCTAAGTGGTGTTATTTAACTCATTAGAAGGAAACGGGGAGTAAGGAAAGATGGAGGTTTCAGTGGAAGTGAAGGCAGAGGATGAAGGAAGTGGGGAAAGATGAAGATAAATGGGGTAGCTCATTAGATGCAAAAGTTAGTGGGCCAAAATTTCTATTGAAGAATGCTAAGAGGGTAAAGGAGAGTTTTTTGTTTTTGGTCTTGATGGCTATTAATGGAGTTAACATTTGAGGGGGTAAATGTAGGTATTTAAAAAAGTAGAGACATAAGTGTAAGTTAGACTAAATCTCAAGGGGGTTTTGGTAATTTTACTTTTTTTTTCTATTCAAAAGAATGTATTACAAAGTAATATCTAGGAGTTAGGATGCAAAGGCTTGACCCTGATTGAGAAGGTGAAAGACTTAGTGTCCGAAAACTATACTAAAGGTGTGAGAAAAATTTTAAGTGTATTATGCTTGTAACGTTGTTACTGTCAATTTTTTTATCGAACTCAGAATGAAGAGTTCTGAAAAGCCATATAAATTAGGAGTCGACCACAATTTCAAAGTCTTGTTTCTTTCTTGTGAATCAATTTATCCACTAAAGTTATCATAGTTTCATGGTAGTCACTCCTTCCAAGGCCCTCATAACCATACCGACTAGTGAGTAATCAAATACTATTATTATTTTTGTCCAATATAAGGAGGATCGATACCGTTTTTAGTGTTCCCACAAACAAGGTTGTCAAAATTTTGATTTGAATCTTAAAATCTTACAGATTTACAATCCGAATTATAGAAAATGATTTAATTATATTCTATGACTACAACTATAATTCTAGTCCATTTGAAAACAAAAAACAACTCCATGTGAATTTTGATTTTCACAACCTTACCCACAAAGTTATAGTAATATTCTTAGGGTTTTTTAATATTATGAAAGTGTTTTGGGACCCTTAAGAAGTTGTGAATAAGTGATAATTTTAGGCCCATAACTTTATCACCAAACACTAGAAAATGTTTCATAGAATTTTGAAAACTTAGGAGGTGAAGTGAAAATGAGATAAAAACCTATCAATGATTTTTCTTTTTTGGTAAAAAGGGAACTAAATAGGTTAAAGGAAAGAGAAAACAAAAGAAAAAGTAGCAGTAGGCAGAGAGCCTACGTTAGTTATACGGTTTTAGAGCATTCGCACCCTTACTACTACAAAGAGTAGAAAAAGCTTTAGAAATAACATGGTCACTCTTGTCCAGATCAAGTAATTTACAAACATTATCAGGGGGCCTATCAAAAATTATAAAAACTTGATCAACAGGCAAGTCAAGTTTACTAAGCTGCTACTCGATTCACCTCCCTGTAAACACCCTTGCTTTGATCCAAATTAAGTTGTTGCATTAAGAACCTATAGTCTAAAATTAATGGCATTAGTGTAGGTTTTGAAGGAAAAGTGGAGGGGAGAACCTTGACTGTAATGCCCTTAAGTTCCTAAGTGTTTAAGCCATAGGCTATGAGGATTTAAGGCTTAAGAATTTTGAATGAATTAGGATATGAGCTCTTTGAACTTGGAAAATAATGTTTTAAATGAAGCTTAAGTGTATGTTGAGTGTTGGACAGTCTTGGATTCAAATATAACTGGGCCGAGATACAAATGATGATTTGTGAACTTGAGGGACTCAATTGGAAGCTTATCCGGATATTTAATTAAGTGGCTAATATGGAAGAATCTTTTGTATGAGGACCTAAATGCTTCATGCAAACTTTTGGCTAGCTTAACCCAATTTATGCGCCACTTGGACACATCCGGCCTCCCACAGGCTTCTACTCACCTTTCACATGCTTCCACTCTCCATTGCCTCCTTCATCCGGCCATGAACCATCATTGTTGAAGTCTTGTGAGCTTGAGGAAGTGTTCATGGTGTTCATGAGACTTCCAAGTCCAATCGAGGTAAATTAAGGGTGAAGGCTTGTGGATCTTGGTAGATTTGTGAGCTAATTGAGCTAGGAAGCTTAATTGTTGCACCAATAAGCTAAGAAGAGCAAGATTCAAGCTTGTTAAGCTTTGGCCATTGAGGGATTGCTAAGATATATGCATTCACTAATCAATTTATAGTTGGACTATGTGTATTAGTGAATTATGTGTGCTTGGGCGATGGTAATTTTTGCCAAAAGACTCCAAGTAACTATGAGGGCTATGGTTGCTATGCAACTATGTTCTTTGTGCTAATTAGCTATGTTGGCAAGCATTAGGTCTAGGAATTAAGTAGGCCAACTCAATTCCCAAGCTAGGGAGCTTTCGAATATGATTAGTATTCATCAATGGGGTTAAGCGAAACTATGTTTATGTGGAATCATGCTTGCTATACCTGTCAGATGGTGTTTAAGTGGTGGTGTGTGCAATCGTGTGCTTCTATGCTTGTTTGTGCTTGCTAGCCCTCTTTATATTGTTTAGTTGTTATGTATATACTTGTATTGTGTTGTTGATATGTCTTTGTTTGTAGGTGTTTGGAGGTTCATCTCCATTAAGCATTAGCTTAACCTATGTTTATGGCTTAGAGGCTATGTTAAGTCCTTATTAAGTTTTATACTCATTGCCCTACCTTTTATGCATGTAGGAAAGGGTTCACTTAAGAGGCAATCAAGTTAAGAGTATTGGATACTCTTTCAGGTTTGTGAAAGTATTGTGTTTGTGTATGGTATTGCTTAATGTTCTAAGTGTTATGAGTTACTTGTGTATCAAGTTAATGTGTGTGAACCTCATTTTTGCAAGCATTGCATGTTTAGAGTTTATGGGAACAAGGTCTAGTAAGGTAGGAATGTATTTTATGGCATATATGTTGTGGCTTGCCTTGTTGATCATGTGTTTGGTGGTAAGACTTGTTTTAGAGTCCTTAGTTATGTTTCAAGTGGTTATGATCATTCTCAGTTATGCTTAAATGTAAAGGCATGTAAGTGTGCACTTTCAGATGGTAGTGTGTTTTGGTGTTCTTGGTAGGCTTAACGAGTTCTATGTGTATGTTTTGGATGATGAGCACCTATGGTGCCTAGGTTATGTTGGTGATGTACTTATATGTATGTCTCAAATGATGCTTGTGTGGATAGCCTATGGTGGACTCACTATGACCTATGAGTAGGTAAGGTGAACATGTGAAGGACGGATGCTTATGTATGTTTATGGCTAAGTATTAATGTAATGGTGATATTGGCTCATGAGTATGGACTATGTTATGTGTTCACGCAACTATGTTCATTAGTGGATACATGTATGTTCTTGGACATATGCATGCATGAAATGAGGTACTTATGAGGGGAACTTGATCTAGTATGGGAATGCATGTTCATGTTGTGCCAAGATGCTATACAATGTAGTTAAGTGTTGTTAACATGTAATTTCACTTTCTTGTGCACTAGTATATGCATATATGTTTTTGGAGAATATGTGTTCATAGGGTGGTTCAAGGTAGGCTTACTGAGACACTTGTGAGTGTGCAAGATATGTGCATATAAAACAAAGTTTTCAAAACTTGGATTGGTGTTTTGCTTGCCATGCATATACTTGATCATGAGATAGTATTTGTGATAAAATGAACATAAGAACCCACATAGGTACTTACCTTGTTTCAGAGAGCCTGAACCTTTAAGAGTTAACAAGCTAGGTGCTAGTAAGTATCTTGGGTACATGCCCATGTGTCCTGGCAGTGTCTAGCCGTACGCCAATGCCCTTCCCTTGTGTCCTAGCTATGCGTAAAGGGCTTAAGCCTATATGACTAATATGCATTACATACTTAAACAACAAGTTACTAGTTTAAACCCGATAAACATAATTGAATGTCAAAACCTTTTATTTGAGGTTCTAATCCTCCCAAATGGGCTAGGGGCTATGTTGGGCATGACATTGACTATAACTTGACAGTTGGTCTTCACCTCTAAATTTATGTAACCCATGTTGAAGGCAAGCTATAGGCCATCTCTAATCGCCCAAAGGTCAGCTTTTAGAGGGTTTGTGGCTCCTATGTCTCTAAGACAGGGAATGACAAAGGTGCCTCAATGATCTTTAATGATAACAACAACTTTGCCATAGCCTTCTTCATCAACTGGGGCGGCACAATTAAGTTTAAAAGCACCATGAGGAGGGGGTTCCCATTTAACCTAAATCTGTATGAGTATCTCTCTTTTCAAGTGGCCAACCATTCTTAACCCACAAGTACCATTTTGTAATTGTGCTGTGTAAGTACAAAATTTGTACCACAAAGGCGATGGTATTTAGGGATTGAATTTTAGTCGCTAAATGTATCAGTCATTAATTGTGGGCCACAGTTAGACTAGCGACTAGAATATTTAGTTGCCAAATTTTAATTGTTGGTCAGTCATTATATTTAAAGTTCAGTCGCTAATCAGTCCTATGTTTTTTAAATATTTTTCACAATCAGTCGCTATTCAGTCACTAGTTCCCCTTTAGTCGCAAAATTCAGCCACTAGTTATGATTACAAACTTCCACCCGCCCTCTCTTTTCCTATTTTTCCTTCTTCTTCCTCCTTCTTTCTTCTCTATTTCTATCAACTTCTCCAGCGAATCTTTCCAACAATGAAGGTATCCAGAGCAAAGTTACTATGTGTAGAGATCACTGTTGAGGTAATATGTAATTTAATTGAAGTTTATGTTTAAACTACTAGTTTCTGTGTTTATATACTAAATATTGTTTATGCATATATAATGAACCATAGAATGTCTGTCAATGATTCCCGACCTGTTGAGAAATAATATGTATGAAGAGTAGCTGCAGTTGTATGTAGTTATTGTATATGCATAATATTTTTTTGGTCGGGAATCATTGATTATCCACGTTGGATTAGATAGTTTAGAAATGAGAAAATCTTTTTCCTTGGAAGCCAAATTTGAAATTTTGTCTCAAGAAAAATTTGGTGTTCTGAGGAATTAAGTTGAAATGTAGAAGTACTGTTTTAGATTAAAATGTAGAAGTACTGTTTTAGATTTTTTATTTCTAAATAGGTTAGGACCATTCCCTGTAGAAATTTATTAGGCATAAAAAGGTATCACATAGCATCTAGAATTTAATGATGATAAGATTTTAATTATATATATGTTTTGGATTTATATTAAATATTTGGTGTATATTGTAAAATGAAGATATACATATTGTCTTTTGTAGGAAATTAGAGTAATAGCACGAGAAGGACATCAATGGATGTACAAGCAAATAATGATGGATGGATATATGAATCTAGATTTTATAAATGGTGTATAAAATTTTATATGGACGGTGTGTAGTAGTTCAAACGAATTGATTAAATGTCCATGTCGGCAATGTCGAAACATAAGTTATAGAGATCAAAATGAAGTTGGAATTCATTTATGTCAATATAGATTTTTGGAAAACTATTATGTTTGGTACTGTTATGGTGAATGACATGATACTCGAAATCATAATTTCCATGTGGGAAAGAGTGCAAACGCTCCATCGTCATCGAGGACATTGTTTGATAACGATACTATTTGTGACAATAGATTTGGGTACAATCATATGGTCATTGATTCAATGCATTTGAGATTTGAGTATAATAATGGGCTTAAAAGTGATGAATACGATAATGAGAATCTTGAGGAAGCGATTATTGAGGGGACTGATAACAACGATGGTATTGTACATCGTTCTGTAAAAATTAATAATAAGTTGCCTAATCCAAATGTACAGGAATTTGATAAACTACTGGAAGATGCATCAACACCGTTGTGGGATGGATGTAACAAACACACAAAATTGTCGGTAGTTTCAAAGTTTTTGACCGAGAAGAGTAAGCATAATATGAGTGATAATTATTTTAATGACATGTTGTCACTATTGAAGGAATTCTTCCCAGAGGAAAATCAATTGCCAGAGACGTTATATGAATCAAAGCAAATGATTGAGGGGTTAGGCATTCCGTGTGTGAAAATAAATACGTGTCCAAAAAATTGTATGTTATTTGATGGTGAGACTTCAAAATTGAAGCATTGTAGTGTTTGTAGTGGGTGTAGATATAGGGAAGACACATTGGATAGAAGGAAGGAAAAACCAATTGCGAACAGCTGAATACATGATATGACATGCAAATTGTGGACATGATATGCATTCAAGTTCAGTAGCTCATCCATGCCAAATAGAGGCTTGGCGTCATGTAAATTCATTTTTCCCTGACTTTGCTACTGAAATCAGAAGTGCACGTCTTAGGCTATGCACAAATGGGTTTATGTTAAATTCTACAATGGGTGGAATGTATTCTATATGGCCTATTTTTATAGATGTCTATAATTTGCCATTGAAAATGTGTATAAAAGAGGCGTGCATTTTTTTGTCATTGTTAATACCGGGTCCAAGGTTTCCGAGATAAAATATTGATGTATTTTTTAGACTTTTAATTGATGAGTTGAAGACATTATGGGTAGAAGGAGTTGAAACGTGGGATGTGTATCGAGGTCAAAATTTTAGAATGATGGCATGTCTATTATAGACAATTAGTGATTTTCCAGCATATAGGATGCTATCAGGTTAGAGTACACATGAGAAATTGGCTTGTCCATATTGTATGAAGAACATCAATATATTTAAGTTAAAATTCGGGAAGAAGCCCTGCTGGTGGGACTGTCATAGGATGTTTTTGCCAAGTAACCATGCATTTCGTGAAAATAATAATGCTTTTCGACTGGGGTTACAGGTGAGGGAAACAACTGTTTCGCCAATGTCTGGTGAAAAGATTATGCAATGCTTAGATGATATGCAATTACCACCACTTAGATCACCATGCTACAATCTTTGCACAACTGGGTTTGGTTCTACTCATAATTGGCTGAAACGGTCGATTTCTTGGGAGTTACGTTATTGGAAGTTCTTGCTTGTCAAGCACAAATTAGATGTCATGCATATAGAGAAAAATTTCTTTGAGAATCTATTTTATATGTTGATAGACATAAAAGGTAAGACAAAAGATAACCCCAATACCCGATTGGATTTAAAAGAGTGGATATGCGATGTGAGCTCTACTTGATTGATGATGGAAATACTAGCATTAAACCAAAATTCACGTATGCTCTGTAGTGGGAGGAAGTTCAGTAGATATGTTTATGACTCAAAGGATTAAAATTTCTAGATGAGTTTTCCTCTAATTTATCATGGAATGTTAATATTTCATATTACAGTTTCTACGCTTTTAAAAGCCACGAGTGCCATATATTTCTACAATGCCTATTGCCTATTATGGTGTGTGGGTATTTGGCACTAGCAATGTGGACCACCATATCTGAAGTTTGTTCATTCTTTCATAAACTTTGTTCGTGTAAGATCAGGTCCGAAGAAATGGTAAAACTTGAGAACCTCATAATCATTACTATCTGCAAACTTGAAATGATATTCCTGCCATTTTTTTTTATTTAATGGAACACTTGGCTATACATTCACCTCGTGAAGTGAAGCTGTGTGGACCTGTTCAGTATTGTTGGATCTATCCTTTTGAATGGTATAGTACTTTATACAAATACTTTGTAACATTTTTTTAATTTATTGCTTAACACCTTATTTTTTGTTATTTATAGGCTTATGCGGTCTTTGAAGAGAAAGACGCGTAACAAGGCGAAGTTAGATGGCTCAATTGTGTAGGCATTTCTAGTGCAGGTGATGACATTATTTCTTGAACATTACTTTGATCTTGATACAGAAACCAGATTGAACCGATCTCCTAGGAATGTTGAGACCATGAATTTGGGTTCAAATGAGAGGATCTATCCCACCCTTCTTGCAGTGTTTTGCAATGGTAATGAAACTTTCCTGCTTGTGGGACTCAGAAGATCCTATATAAGGATGAAATATGACTGGTGCATTTGTAGATTCTTCAAAGTTGCAAAGAAGTAAATGTTTACTTTAAGATTTTTAATGACGTAATACGACGAAAGTTTCTTCATTACTGTGACAAACAAATGGAAGAATTTTAGGTTCAACATTTTCCCCAGTAGTTTCATGACTATGTAAACATTTTCTTTATCTTACTACTTTAATTATACTGCTTCAAAATAATAGTATACAGTTTTAATATATATGGTACTACATCTTTTTGTATTGGCAGGGTGATCTTCATCCCGATAGATTGGGTGAACGTCTTATTGAACTATCACGTGGTCCACTTTATTCTGCCACAAGTTATAACAATTGCATGGTTAATGGGTTTTGATTTCATAGTAGGACTTATGGATTAACCAAATCAACGATGAACTGGGGTGTTTGTGTCAAGAGTGACAGAAGTTTGGATAGTGTGATCAACTTTTATGGAATGATTGATGAAATCATCAAACTTTAATATTCTAGATGTATTCCGAATGTTGTCACGGTTTTTAAGTGTATGTGGTTTGATCCAACACGTGGCATTTGCACACATTTATCATCTAGTGTTGTTGGTGTGAAGTGGAAATTGAGATTACATCCACCAGAACCATTCATAGTAACTCGTCAAGCCATACAAGTGTTTTACTGTCAATACCCATATATGTCTCAACAACAATGGTGGACTGTAATGAAGGTAAAACCATATAGTTTTATTGAATTAAACTCCGTTGATCAGGTAGTTAAAGATTCTGCATCAAATGACATTGAAGGTAGAACAGCTGAGGAGGATGAGCCATACTAGCAAAATCAGTTACGGCATGTTGACATGACACGTGATACTAGTGATGTAGAATCAGGTTTAATGCTAGTTGATCTTAACATTATCGGTGAAATAGTCCCACAACGAGATTGTAGATTCTCTATAGTTGACACACGGGCTAAATGCGACTATTTAGAGGACAAAGAAGGCGAAAATGTTCTAGAATCAGAAGAATCAGATTGAGTTAATTAGGAGTCAAAGTTTTTTAAATGTGTTGCTTCAGTTAATTGTAATACTGAATTTATATATAATATGTTAGATTTAATTGGACTAAATATATATTTAAACTGAATATAATTAGAAATTATTATATTGTAAATTATATATTGGGAATATAATATATTATAGTTTGACATAATATATAATTTGGCTAAACATAATATATCTTCAAATTAATATATTAGATATATATATATATATATATTAGAATTATCTGAATATAATATTAGAAAGATAATATGTTTATATATTAGCAATATAATTATTAGATTACTCACAGAATTTACAGAATTAGCAATTGAATTCAAAAAATTAAGCCACTGAATTAGCAACTGAATTAAAAAACATTCGCGATTGAATTGTTAATGGTAGTGACTGAATTTGATATTTAGCAACTGAATATTTCAGTAGCTATTAGTGACTGAAAATGTTAGTTGCTAGTTAGCCGCTGCGTCCATCGATTAACAATTGTACTCTCGCTAGTGACTAAAATATCAGTCGCTACACTTGAACTTTTGGTAATTTCCTAACTAGCAACTAAAAGTTTTAGTCGCTAATCAGTTGCTACCTCGCCCAACTCTATAAAAATCCTTCATTCATCGTTTGAATTCATTGGTTTATGTTTCAAGATTTTGGAACACTCTCTCAATGATTCTTGCGGTGGAAGTCGTGCAACGGCCACAATTAGGTGCTCATTTAACTCTTCTTCTATTCTTTTCCACATTTAATTAATATGTTTCAGTTTCTAATGTAGAGTTTGGCCAATTTTTTTTGTTGTTAATATTTGTTAGATTGTTAGAAATTATTTGTATTTTTAGGTTCTTAATATTTTTAGATTTTTAGAAATTTTTTTATTTTCAGGTTCTTAATATTTGTTAGATTGTTAGAAATTTTTGTTAAGTTGTTAGAAATTTTTTTTATATTTTTATAAATATTTTTAGGTTACTAATATTTCCTACATTGTTAGAAATATTTACCAATTGTAGACATTGTTTGAACTTCTACAAATTGTTATAAGTTTTAGAAATGTTAGAAATTTTGTAAATTCATACAAACTATTATAAATTTTTATTTATTAGAAAATTTTAACTATCTACAAATTTTCAATATTTATGACATTTTATAAATTTATTGAAATTGTTAAAAGTTGTTGGAAATTCATGATAGTAATTTTGTAATTAAGTGGTTAATTTTTTCTAAAACGTGGAGATGGATCAGCATACAGGGCATTCTTATCATTCCTCGGGAAGATGCCGATCTGCTCCATCATCCTTGGATGCCATGCAAGGTGGTGGGTGTAGAAGCCGCGGGGCTCAGGGCCAATACCTTTATGGTGCTATCCCTCAGCCAAGGGGCGGTCAGGGTCAGGTTCCGTTACCTGTTAAATTTTCTTCCTCCACCAATTTTCTACTAACCCATTCTGGTAACCTGTCGGCAATATCGGAGTCTGATTTAGAGAACCAACAATCAGCCCACCAAGCCGATGCTCCCCCACAGCATCCTGATATTAGCCATGATGAGGCACTGACTACGGATGACCCAATACCCCCTGTGCAGGGAGGGTAATTGACCCGTTGTTGTAAGTATCATTCTATTATTTAGTTTCAATATATTTCATAAATATAACTTTATACTTCATTACTTATTTCATTAATTTCTTTGTAGGTTCATCAGTGACTCCCAGGTTCGATGGACACTCACAAACATCTCTGTCATTGTTTAAGGGTGAGCACCCTAAATGGAAAGACGTCAAGTGAGAAAGAGGCGAGGAGTTTCTATCTCAGTTGCAGGTAATTATATAATTTACTATTTCTATAAACTATTTCATTTTCATTTTCAATAGTATATGTTTTTTAAATACTAATCAATGTTTTACTTTATCATTTCAGCAATATTACCGATGGGATTCGGTGGACTACCATAGAATAAGGAAGAAGTTCTTCAGGCAGAAGCGAGACTACTACAAGCACAAGTTAGCTCATTTGTGGATGGTAATTTTCAAGGGACATTTCAATAACATCTTACCGAATAACGACTACAATTTTGTTCATCTTTTTTGGCCACTGGCAATTTAGCCGCAGCACTAGGATAATCTTATCAAACACTGCAATGATGAAAGATTCCAACACGTCAATGGCGTCATGAAGCATAATAGGGTAAATTAATCTATTACATTTATTTTGTATCTATTTTTCAATTAATTCATATTACTAACTATGTAATTTCTAATTTCTTTGTAGCTCGGCAAAGGCACTCCTTCAGGTGCAGGGCCACGAAAGTTTCATTGGGAAGTCAGACGAAACATATACTTTATGATTGTATGATAAGAAAATAACTTTCATGAAATAAATATGATTTTATAACTATATTATTCTTCTTACTAATTTATCTTCAATTTAATTCCTAGACTTAGGAAGGGTAGCCCTCGTACTTTGGCGGCTTTATTTGCTGAATGTTGACATGATAAGGAACCATGAGTGGGGTTCTATCACAGCAGCAAATAGATGATGTGGTATGTAATAATCCAAATTTAATAATATTTTATTTATCTAAACCGTTTAATGTTTTTACTTACTTTGATTCTTAAGGCAAGTATAAGGGGAAGGTCATACAGAGGCATGGCCCCAATCCATCTAGGCATCCCACCTTTTGTCCATTGTCGTGGGATACGGTAGTCAATTGGGCAAACAAGGATGTGTGGACCAGAGTCCCATAGGCATTAGCGTTTCCTGACCGATTTTGCTGTGCACAATCAGAGGTACTATTTAATTATGTCTTACAAATTTTATTAAATTTAAATTCCTAATTTTTTTTTTCAAAATCATCATTCTTCAATATTTAGGGTTATAGAGATTACGTTACTAAGTGGCTCTGTAAAGAGAATGTGGAGCTCTGGTCTCAGTTAACCGTAGTTTAGGAGCAAATGGCAGCTTAGCGGACTTGTCAGGACCAAACTGACGAGATGGTCCATGTCTCTGATGCTTTCATGCAGTCCATTATTAGATTATAGGGCTCACGAGCAGAATTTGATTTCATGGCTACTGCTATAGTGTACCTCAACCGCATGTCCGCTCAAGGCACCCTTTTGACTGGTGTTGATCTTGGTCTCGTACTTGGAAGGTCAAGCGAAGGGGGATCTTATACTGCTCCATCTAGGTCACAGGCTGTTGCTCCTCCTTATTATGGTATGACGAGTTCACAACTCGCACAGTCTCCTCCACCGTCATACCTAGGGATGTCGATGGGTCGGATTTTGGTAGGATGAAGGTAATACCACATCCTACCCACTACGTTGGATACCTTACCCTCATCCTACCCATTACCTGTCGGGTGACCAATTTTATCAACCATATCCTACCCATTTTTAGGCGGGTTGGATCGGGTAAAAACCCGTCCATCCACCACACTTCCACAATCATACACATAAAAAAAAAATTAAGCAAGAAGCTATAAATTACATCAATCAAAGGCATAAAAAACATTATTAATATTTGAAAAAAAATAGAAGAGACACCACAAGGGAGCACCACACATAAATTCATACTCCAAACATACCAACACACTACATTATAAGAGAGGGTTACTTGTACTAGGAAAATATGTAATAGCATATACATATATGGGTCGGATATGCAGGACCCCAAACCCGCACCCTACCCATATCCGGTGGGTGAAAAAAAAAAACCCATATCCACCCCATATACGTTTAATTGTTAAAAAAACTGACCCATTGAGTAAGATGCAACAAGATCCCCGTTTGGCCGGATATTCGTTAACATCCCTAGTCATACCCATGGACGACGGGATCTCATCAGTAGTCTCCGACGGCGTTGTCACTAACATTTTGTCACCATCCTTCTTCCTTGACTTAGCTGGGCACGATGATGATGGGTTCTCAACACCAGGTTATCGAGTCAATTCATCCATAGTCATTTATCGATTTGAGTGGGTCTATGTCGGTACCGCACTCAACACAGCAGCAATCAGATTATTCAGCAGAGCTATCTTCCTGGCTTAACGTCAACTCGTCCTAGATTGACACTCATGTACCCAAGATGCAGGACATCTCAGGCAACCGTTAGCTTATGATTGTACATGATCAACCTAAGGAGGATGCTAGTGGTGACCAAACCCCGACACCATCTTCGACTATAGATTTCTCTAGTTCATTACTTTAATTGTTGGACAAAATTTTATTCTTTTTTTTTTTATTTTCTTACAATAATAATAATATTCCCATTTTTAATTTATTTTAATTGTTTATTTAAGACTTTATAAATTCTTTGTTCAATTTCTTCATTATATATATATATATATAATATTTCAAAGTATTTATATATATAAACATTTCTAGTTAGCTGATTTAAAAAAAAAACATTTAGCTACTGAAAAGTCAGTTACAGTTAGCAACTAAAATGTCAGCCGCAGTTAGTGACTAAATTTTCAATTGCTAGCTTATTGACTGACTTTTTCAGTCACTAATTTTAAAATGTAGCAACTGACAGTTTGAGTCACTAGTTAGTTGCTATATCTTAGTGACTAAAGCTTTTTCATCTAAATATTTTAATTATTAGTCAATCATAGTTAACGACTGCTAGTAACTATTTGTTCAGTTGTTAATCTGTTTCTCCCTTGTAATGTTGTAGAGAATATTTATGCACTATAATACATCATCTAATCTCTCTTTGAAATGTTCAGTTACAAAAGTTAATAATAATGAGAAAAATAATTTTGTCTAAAGTACCTCTCCTATCCCTAACTCGAACCTGGCATGTTGAAGTTTTTGAAAATATCCTTTGGTGAAGCAAAATAGTAAATGTAATTATCAGCAAAAGTAAATTTATGTCATTAACTAATTACAATAGTTTAAAGTTTATTTACAATAAATTTCATTGTTATTAATTTGTTGATATCATAAAATCAAATGTACATCACAGAATATTTTATGGCAAGCCCAGAAGGAAAATTGTCACCGCAGATCATATATAATATTAAACCTTTTGACTTCAATTGAAAAAAACTAATCATGCTCGGAGGTGAAGAGAATGAGGGGATTAAGGGATGCCTAACCCCCAAAATTCTTATAAATCATGTATACTATCATGCGCATATGTAAAGATAAAATTTAAGAAACTTCATTATCTCTTCGGTGATTTTTATTTTTTTTTTAACATTTTTAAAATAAAATTTTACCTAACTTAAAATTCTAATTCTGGCCCGCTCTTTGATTATTCTTCTACTAGTGTTTGGTTTGGTTGGGAAATTTTCAAAAAAGAAGCCAACGTGATACTCTAATAAAGAGTAGTTAATTAGGGGAAATGGATGGGATTCATCATTCATGGGAAGACACAGTCCACCGGCCAGGTTGACTTGCGTGTGCCTTCGGGTCCAGCTGTACCTACCACGTGGCAACTGGTTATCCAACAAGACTTTTGGGAAGGTTTGGTTTGGTTGGTGAGATCTTGGGATCCACCTGCTTGCTTTCCACAACCGGCAGCAGGAGGTGGACTAATGGAGGGCTAGAAGCCCGAACCAGAGCGGCTCCAAGGTTTGGTTATGGGCCTGAGTAATAGGTTGGGCCATCCTTATCGTGCTTGAGATGCCGAACGAGAACAATAGCAGACGGCCACGTGGATCCGAGATGATGACAATTAGTTTTGACAACCTGGCGCTCTTAAATGACACGGGAACAAGTCTTTGAAAGATTTTCTCCTATAATTGTCAGTATATGTAGTATTGAACTCCTTAAAACTGCCCATTAACTAATCGATATATTTTTTAGTAGTAAAAATTTTTGTAAAAGCGTTTATTTTTGCAAAAGCAACTCCTTTTGAGTCGTTGGTTTTGTAACTTTAGTTTCCATCATAAACTTGAAGTTATTTTTTTTCATCCTCTCGTATAAGAAGTTTTGCTCCAATGAGGATAGTTACGAATTATAAGTGTTTAATACAGGTAGCTTTAATCTTACCTACCAGGGTACGAAAAAATTAAACTCAACTTGATTGCCTGACTCAGTTGATTCGAATCCAAGTTTGAATTGACTTTATTGGACTTGAAAAATTAACAATCTGAACTCGATTATACCTAATTTGGCTTCAAACTCAATAAAAGTGAAATTCAAGAAACTAGAACCTGAATTATCAAAACTTGAAATGGCCTAAATAAGAAATGGCTCGAATCTAAATAACCTAAACCAGAAATAACTTGATGATTGAACTCGTAAAACCCCAACTTTAACACAAGTCAACCTAAAATATATGTTAGGAAAAGATTTAGAAAAAAATTTGTGATTTATGTATTGATTATTTATTTAAATTGTAAAGACTTTTTGGAGTGCTTGAGGATTGTCTAAATTTTATAGTTCAAGTCAACAATTGAGTAAAAAACCTTAGTCTGAGAGGTCTAACTTTTTAAACACTCAATTTACCTTATTTCAAATGAATCTTGGTGGTTTTGTAGTTTTTGTTGTGCTGTATTGGCCCCGAAACACCAACACGGCTGGCCTTGCATGCCCTCAAAGTAAGCTCATTCATATATTACTAAGGAAAAGGAACAATCTCTGTTCTCTTCCATGAGGTCAAGAAGATATGAAATGATCATCTTGGTGACTTTAAGAGCTTCAAAGTTGGCCTTTAAAACGGGTGCAATCTTTTTGTGGACGGAGTTGCCTGTCCATTCGTAAAAGAAATTCCAAGTGCAATTAGAGGGCATGAAGAAGAACCTTTTTCCCCATTCTTTCCAGCTTTTATGGGCTATCTACTAAGGGGAATGCTAGGTTGTGTCTAAAGTAGTTAGGTCTCTGATTAAAGAAACAAGAGTTGACTTCGGTAAGTGTAAAGGAGTATAAAAAGAACAGGGACTTAAGGAAGAACCCAGGCCTAACCATGAAGTAGGCTAGGAGGGCCACATTGATATGTAGAAAGGTGTTGAGGGATAATTAGGAAGGGAAAATCCTAATGTGGTTGTAGAGCTGGGATATCAGGGGATGAACGGAAAAGTTGAGCCCTGCCCTAACTTGGTCAATGTAAATGGTGAGTTGGTTTTTCCCAGGCTGGCTTGCTTTCCCAGAAGCCCTCGAGTTGGCTACATCTTGTGAAAAGGGCACATAAGTGTGCTTTATGAGGGTATCGGAGGTTCGGGGGCTCAAATTGCTCATTTGGTTTTTTACATCCTTAAAATTGAGGGTTCTAATTTCCTCAATCCTAGTGGTTGCCTTCCCCTTGGTGCTAGACATCTACGAGCATAACGAGAAAAATGAAAAGTTAGATGGGGAAGGCAACTTCGCCGCTAGCCAAGGTAGGCCGATAACCCATTCTCGGTAGATGAGATTTGACAACGAGAAACTATGATAAACAGAGATTAATGGCATACCCTTTTAGCTTATGGATGTAGAGAAAAATCTTTTGAAACAATGGATTGGGCACAGTGGGGCAATGATGGAAACAGTGGAGAGTTTTTTTGGAGTTTTTAGTGAGTGCAAGGAAAGCAGAAGTTCATCTTAGGACAAGGCAAGAGCTTTAAAAGCTTTCTTTTAGAGTAGTAACCTCCTAACCGCTCCTAGGCTACCACATGTCCTATGCTTTGGTAACTTTTGGGCAACTTTGAAATGAAGGCCACCCTTTCCCTTTATTTTACTTTAGGGTGCCTATTAATATTATACTAGGGTTAGGCCCACCATCCTGGCAATCCAGTGAAGGCATTCTCTGGCCCATTAGAGGCATGCTCATGGGTCAACCTGTCATTAGTTGCCAAAATTAATGGTAGAGTTTAGGGAGGAATGTGATCCTCCGATTGTGGGATTTTGGTATGATGATGTAGGACTTTCTTTCCTTGGTAAACACATTATCTAGCCTATAATAGGCTCCCCGTGGAAACCTTTTAGTATAATCACTTTCCGCTGAGTCACTTATACTCATCCTAGGTCTCTACTCATGACTTAGACATTGGAGGTTTTTCCAAAATGCACAACTCTAGGGTCTCTAACATTATCTTTATTTGATATGCAGCTTGTACCAATAATTTCCTTCATATTCACCAAATATCACTAAAAACTTGAGTTACATACCTTTGTGTGCAGGATACTAGCCCACTTGCAAGCCCACTAGGTTGTTTGGGTCTAGATTTGCTATCACAGTAGGCACCACAGCTTGTTGTCAAGTAATTGTTGGCTTTAATTTGAGAATGTTAGACCCAATGAAGATAGGTTTCTTTCTTTTAGGCCATTTGTTTACAGCATAACACACATAACTTGGACTACCACATCCTGGCTTTTCCATATTATAGCAATGTATTTTTAGAAGTTGTCATCAATCGGTTTTACCTAGGTCAGTTAGATACCTATTATGGTCTACGAGAGATTTTGAGATTGTGAGTTAGTTACACTAAAATAACTTTATTATAACGCTAAAAAATTGGTACTATGGGGTTTGATTTTATCTTTTCTTAACTCTTTATTTTCTTTGCTTAATCATCGATAAAAAATGATTTTTATGAATTTTATTTATTTATGTTTAATTTTTAATTAATTTAATTTTAAATTGTGAATCTTACTAGACCAACCGGATATGAAATCTTAGACGTTATTGAAATCTTGAGATTTTATTAAATCTATCAAAAATTTGAATGGAGCGTCTTGTTTAAACCGGGAATCTTATCAAATCAATAGGATTTGAACAAATAATCCGTCTCAAGATTTTACGAAATCACCAAGAACAGATCTTTAAAAAAAATTTGATGAATATTTTATAATTATGTTAATTTAGTTTTTTTTTAATCTTTAGATAATGAGGCAAATTATCTAAGCAATTAAATAGCTAACCTGATGAATTGTTTTTATATATTATCAATTTTGAATGCATTATGAGAATTAAATAAAGAAAATAAAATCAAGCTATCCTAAAATTAAAAGAAAATAAAGATAAATAAAGAGAAAAAATAAACATTCTAAGTTAGATTCCTATAGGAACTTAATGGTTGAATTTAATGTATGGTGAAACAAACAAATAAATAAAATGAACAAAGAAAGAAAAATTAAATATAAAAAACTTGCTGTTAATGGCTTATATGCAACATAAAAAAGAGTTAGTGACTTAAACGTGTGAATAAAAAGGATAAAGGGGCTAAAACGAAGTTATAAAATCTTTTGATAAAACAAGGTTTTGATTTTGGTAGGTGTTGTTTTTACACAGCCAGACCCTCTACAGAGATTTCCGAAGAATTGCTCTGTAGTATGGATTACCGTGGCACGAAGCAGTTTCCAGCCCAATATACTAAGGATAAGTAGAACTACAAAAAATGGGGCAAGTTCTGGAAATCAACAGGAAATATTAACAGTGATATAGTCCAAGAACACACAAATGAACTCATAAGCTCTTGCCAACTTTTCAACTTAGAACAGGCCCCGAGCACCAGAGTTCACGAAGGCATTCTCCAAGACTTTCCCACACTAATAAACATTTTCTGAAGATATTTTTAAAAGCTTTTTTTAAAAAAAAACATTACTGGACTATCTGAATGTATCATCGGGGATTGAGGTGGGTAGATTATAACAATTATGATTGAAGGCAGAGGACGACCTGTAGAAAGGATCCATAGAGTGGCAACTCTTAAGTCATCATTCGCCTTCAAGCTTAATTATTATAAGCTTGAAGATGATTTGAACTTAAGAGGATCCACCGAAGTGGCAACTCAGATTATTGGATAGAGTTGAAGAACTAAGAACTTTTGCCTCACCATTTAACTAGAATTTTTAGTGAGAGAATGGAAACGTAGAAAGAAGATATAAGAAAAGAGTTCTATATTAGCTCTGGGATGTCTTACAAGAGAAAGGAGGCCCCCTTATATAGGCAGAGGGGAAAGGAAACAAACTTAATGACGTAAGAGCTTACGTCACCAACTAATAATTCTTAATTTGGAAGTGACAAGCCATTAACCGGGAATATACTTTTACAATAATTCATTTGCCAGCTATAGAGCACTAAGTATTGTCGTCACTATGATATGTATATGGGACAACACTTCCATCACATGGCGGAGAGGCAAATGGAGCATTTGGGTCATAAATCAGGTTGTGATTTGAATCTTCAGAATCACTAGCGGTTTGTCTTTCGAGCCAAAAATAGAGGTCGTCGATATGAAGATCATCCATGGATGGATCATCAGGATCAGGACCATTGAGCCACTTCCAGTGAATGCAGATGAATCTGCAACCACAATCAAGCATGATAAGGCGTTCAGCTATCTGGGTCAGCAGAAGATCTTCTTCTTCTTCTATAGTGACTAGAGAAGAGGATGCCGGTGCAGGACAGTTAATCTAATCAAGACCTTTTTGAGAGGCTTCTGCTCTTTCACGTCTTTCTCTTGCACAGCGGAGACGCTGAAGATCATCAAAGTACTGGAGGCCTTTATGGATCATTTCTTGATAGCCCATTGGATAGGATGGCCACTCAGGAGTACCATGAGGCCAAACCTCCATGGAGAACAGGGAGTGGTTGTCTCGGTAAGCTTCGTGGAGGAAAGCACGATAATCAGCAGGGCGCTGCTATGGAACCCGAGCTAGGTTATAATCTAGGTTTTTATAATGGTAATAAGAGGGAGAAGGAAAGAAGTTTAGGCCATTAATGGACTTAGTAAAGGTAATAGGTCGGTGGAAGAAATATATAACATTACCAACTCCATAAAGCATAGAGGAATTGGCGGGAGAAATATTATTTAGCTGGTAGCTAATACGGCGGTCAGGAATGGCAGGGTTAAGGGCTTTATATGGCTGGTGGAGGTTGTCGATCCATTTACAGAGAAGATCAAACCAGGAGGGGAAAACAGGGTGGTTTGAGGAGAGGTTAGAATGAAAATTTCGGCAGTAGGAGAGAAGTTGTTGAAGCTGGGAAATATTAAAAATAATACCTATGGTATGAATAGAGCATAGGTACCAGAAGAAGTAGAGGGCTAATAGAGGAAAGTTGAAGACATCAGGGATGGAGAAGAGGTGAGCGAAGGGATATTGGGGATGAATCCCAATAGGCTTAACAGGGCAGTCATCAAAACCATACCTCTCAATGAGAGAGACATGGTAGTGGAAGACTCTGTGTCTCTGGGTGAAGGTGAACGACTGATGTTCATAACGTTCAACATCAACCGGGAGATTTCTTTCCTTGTCAAAAACTGGGGGATTGGAAAAGGAAGAGGCCATTCTAGTTTTTGGGTTTAGGAGGCTTTGGTGGTTTGAGGAAGGATTTTGAAGGTCTGCTCAGGATATCAGCAAGGGTGTTGGAGGTGCCCTTTATATGCTTGACGTCGAAGCTGAAGCGGACGAACCATTGTTGCCAGCGAAGCAGCAGAGCATTTGGAAGTTGTTTCTGCCTGTAGTTCAGCATACGGGGGAATGCTGACATGTCCATCTCTACAAGGAAGTGATGACCAATGAGGTGGAACTGGAACTTTTCAATTCCACGTTTGATGGCCAAGATTTCTTTGTAGGTGGAGTGGTAGTGCTTCTCTGACTCTTTGAATTCTCCACTGTTGTAGCAGTACACATGTCGAACACCATTGGATTCTTCAAGGAGGACTGCTCCCCAATACTCGTCTGAGGCGTCTGTCTGGAGTATCCTTTTTACTTTGTCGGAAATCTTAAATGGTGGCAAATTCTGGACCACTTTTTTAAGCTTGAGGATAGCTCATCAGTGCAGGGCGGACCAAGGCGGAGAGTCCTTTCTGAGATACACGTGTAAAGGATGGAGAATGGAGGACAGCTTCGGGATGAACTCGCGGATGTAATTGACAAGGCCGAGAATTTGCTGGACTTGTCGTCTTGTGAGATTATTATCCGGGAAGTTCATAATCTTAGTGGCTATATGAGGTTGAGGATGGTACTTGCTATCTTTGATTTGAACTCCAAGGAATTCAATGGATGTTTGACCAAGGACCATCTTGCTCTGGGAGAGCATTACTCCGTTGACTTTAACTATCTGGGCAAACTGGGCTAATAACTTCAGATGGGTACCTGTACAAGTGGAAAACAATAAAATATCATCAATATAAACAAGGGCCGACTGTAGTATTAGCTCAAAGATTTAGATCATGGCCTTTTGGAACAATGAGGGTGCCGTCTTTAGACGAAAAGGAAGCACCATCCATTGGTAATGGTGGTCTGGGATGCAGAAGGCAGTTTTGTACTTGTCTGGAGGAGAGATCAACAATTGCCAAAAACCTGATTGAAGGTCAAACTTGGAGAAGACCTTGGCATTCGTCAGATTGGCGAGGAGAGTGTTCTTCCGTGGTAACGGAAACTTGACGTCAGCAATGAACTCATTCAAGGGCTTGTAGTCAATGACAAGCCTGGGCTTCTTTCTTTTTTGTTCTGAGTGCTTGTTGACATAAAAGGCCTGGCAGGCCCACGAAGAGGTTGTGGGCTCAATGAGGTTTTGGGCCTTGAGCTCTTGCAGTTCTTGGATCGCCATTCTTTTCTCCTCTGGGCTCATACCCGAATGGGTAGCTTTAGTTGGGTTGACATCCTCATTCTTCTTGAATGGAATTTCGATGAAGAACTTGGGATTCTTCCAAAGGGGAAGAGGATGCTTCTGTTCAAACTCAGCATGAGACTCAGCACAGGATTGTTGGATGAGAGACTGCATGATGGATCCATATACTGGGTCACTTTCAGATTGAATCTGACTTGCTGAGAGAGCTTCTCCTTCAGTTGAATATAGTCGTAGAGTGGATGTCCAAGGAAGGAAAAACTTGTGAAGTTGCAGACCTTTATCAGTCCATTTTTGTACTGATAACTTCTTGATAATATCAAACCCAAGAATCATATCTCTACCATGGTTATAACCATAAACAGTAGTAACTACGTACTTAGCTGGAGAGAAACTGATTCGGATAGGTTTGCTTATCTGGGTGACATAGAAGACACCATTTGCGGCTCTGAATCTTTCATTGCAGGGTCGCCACATTCTTTCTGGAAGAAGAGTAGGATTGACAATGGTGTTGGTGGCACCAGTATCAAATAGTGCAATAACCGGGATTGGCTTTGCATATTTATCCAGGAGAATGTTGATCTTGGCTTGAGGAATAACTTGAGCAGCAAAAAGAGCTTGAGGACTGCAGTGAGGGTGATATCTGCATGGTGTAGATTGAAGCTTGCTCTGGTTCAGAATCAGACTCTGAGGAGTATGCTTCAATGGCAAAAAGGGCAGATGCTTCATCTTCTGTTTCTGAGAAAATGGATTCCATGTCATCATTGGAAAGATCAGTTCCAGTGACTTGGGAAATGGTGTGCGCCATTTTCTTTTTGGACTTGTTGGTCTTCTTGGGACAGTCTTTGGCAAAATGTCCTGGTTGGCGGCAGATAAAACATCGTTTGAATTTGCCGCTATTCTTCTTGTATCGGAAGAATCTTTTCTTTTTTCTTCTGAATCGGCGAGGTCGATCCAGGAGAGTAGACTCGTCGTCTGTGATGTTTCTTCCGTGGAGTAGTGCAGTGACAAGTGCTTTTATCTTTGCACTTGATAGTTAACTCACGTTGCTGACACACTTTATCAAACAGACTTTGAGTCTGGTTGAATTCCTTGAAGAATGAGTGGGTGTTGCATAGCTTCCTGAGTGCCATCATGACAACTTGGTGGAGTTTTCCGAAGGAATACTCAGTAAGAGATTGTCCACTTTGTTGTATGATGCAAAGAGCTTCTTGGCCAATTGTTTCTAGCACAGAGTTCAGGTGTGCTTGCTTCAGATTGTTGTCACTTTCATAACCAGTGCAGATGAGGTAGAAAAGCTTAAGCATACTTTCATAGTGCTTTTCCAAATCTTTTCTGTTGTAGGAACAACATTTCATTTTGAAGAATTCTTCTCGAGCTATATCAAGGAGGGCTGAAAGGTTCTTTAATGAATTCTTGATAAAGCTTGAAGATGAATTCAGTTGTTGTAGGTGTTTGGGCTAACTGAAGCTGGCGGTACTCTCCAATACTCATAAACCAGTGCTTAAGAATACTAGACATTCCAGCTATGAAGGCATAAATGACCATTAGATGAGTAGCACCTTCTCTTTGGAGTTGTGTAAGACACCAGGCATGAAATTTGAGGAATTTTTCATGCCATTTGTCTATTGGAATTCCATCAAGAGATAAAGTGACAGTGAGAGACGAAGGATTCCAAACAGGTTCGATGTTCACAGAAGGAACGTCTTCTTCCATAGCCACATAAGGCTGGGGTTGGGGATCCGGTGGTGGAGGAGGCGGAGCCGGAGGAGGTTGCTGTAGTGGAGGAGCAGGTTGAGGTTGCTGCTGTTGCGGTTGAGGCTGAGGTTGGGGCTGAGGTTGGGGCTGAGGCTAAGGCTGATATTGAGGCTGTTGAGAACTAGCATCAGTAGCACTAGATTCTGATGGACGGGTATGGCTTGTAGATCTTTGTGCCATATAGACTTGGGTTTCAGATGAAGAAGTTGAAAAAGTATCATCTTTTTCATAATCACTTGAGGCCGTGGAACTCAAGTCATGCTGCTAAGATAGCAGAGGCACTTGGCTGTTGGATTTGTTGATCAAGAAACCCAATAATTAGATTGGATTGAACCATCCATGCTTCGTGAGTTGGTCATTGGATCATTAAGGGTTTCTAAGGGTATGCTGGGCCTTTCATCTTTTTATCTGGAATAATTTGGGCTTGTACAGGATTGGGCCAAATAGGTTGAGGTTTATATACTAGTCTGGGCAGAATCCAAGGTAAAGGCTTAAATAGATTTTTAGAAGAAGGAGGAGGTTGACAAACCGGGCTAAGGACCGGCTTAATGGGTCTGCAGTTTGGAACATTGAAGAAAATGAATTAGGGTATCTGGGCCTTTGTTGGTCTTGAAGATACCTGAGTTGTTCCTTCAGATGTTGGATATCTTGTTCTTGGGCTGTAAAGTTTTCATGTCGGGCCATCATCCTAAGAATCTCATGGTGTAGATAATTAATCCATTGTTGACATTGGTCTAGAAGATCAATGATCATTTGATCCATCTTTTGTTCCAGTCTGACTTAGTTGTGCTTAATTCTATTGAGGACCTTGTTTTGAGAAATCATATTCTCAGATTGCCAATTAAATTTGTTCTGCAGCAGTGTTTTCCTTTAGTCTTCCTTCTAAATCAACTGTTGAAGGTTAAGGGACCTTCCAGACATGCTTGTGTTCAAACATATGGACCTTAGGAATGAAGGTGGGAGGTTGTTCCTTCCTGAGTTGTTTGACAACCTTATTGTAATAAGGATGACAGGGCATCATAACTTATGGTGATGGCAGTGGAAGTTCAAATGGTTCACTAGGTGTTATGAAGATGTCATTAGTAGTTTCTTCCTTCTGGTAGTAGGGGACATAGAAGTCATACTTGCCATAGGGTTCTCCTAGTAATCCAACTTCGGAATCACCATTTTTGTATCTTTGTTGAAGAAGATGCTGAGAAGATTTCTTCTTTGATTTCTTCTTCATTTTCTTTGTAGTTCCTTCACCATCAGAGGGAGATTGATAGCAATTTGGACAATCATAAATGTCAAATTATTTATGACCATTTGCATCTTGGAATGAGTAGACTGGATTGCCGAGAAAGTCAAAAGACTCTATTGGAACTTGCAGGGGCTCCAATGGTTCTCTGATGAAGGTAAAGACAGCTAGTATAGAAAAAAACATCAGCTTCTGTAGACGGTTCTTCCTTTTGGAAGAAGATTTCCGTCTGGCCTTCTCCTCTATCAAGGAATAAAGGATTCTTCAACTGAACTAGCTCTGGCTGTTGATGGAGAGATTCATACACAGATATCCAAGAGGCAGGAATCAGTCGCTGGAGTTCCTCACGAGGTATTTATTGTGGAACATACATCTCGTTTGGAACATGTGTTGTATCTACAGAGAGATAAAAAGCATCATTGCTCATGGTAGGCATAGATAAGTCAAGAGCATGGTTCTGGACTCTGTATGGCATCTGATAATGAAGTGTGGATGCCAGAGTAGTAGAGACTTTTTTTGTATCAGTTATCTGTAACTGGATCTTCAGGGCTGATAGGAGATGTGGGTCTTGAAGATCCATACAGAAGTTAGGGAAGAATGTGATGAGGATTGTGCCAACGTTGAGGGTAGTCTCAACTGTTCCGATGCAGACATGCTTGTACTTCTTGTATCTAGAATCAAGGAGTGCAAGACGGGCAGTGATTGGCCTTTTCTTCCGTGGTAGGTGAGAGCAAGGCGTATAGCATCAAAATGGAGATGAATGTATCCTTCTGCGATCCACTGATAAGGGAAGTGAGAAAGAATTTCTAGTGTGATGTACTGTTCTTTAGATGTTGCAGGAAGAGCATGTTGATCAAACTTTGTTGCTTGAACATACTCTTTTACATGTTTCCGGGAAAGGGAAACTATACTCTTCACCGTCTTGGTGAGGGAGTGAGATGGTTTAATAAAAGCTTTATATGGATTGATGAGGGGAAGATCAGTGAGGGGAATCTTCTTATCATTAGAAAGATACTTGAATTCACAGAGAAAATCTAAGTGAGAAGAGGAGGCAGATTTAAAAGAGGTAGAAGGTTGATGCGAACCCCAATGGTATAAAGACCATGAAACACGCCCAAGATGTTATTCAAGCTCCACAAGACATCAAAAAGACTACGTTTGAAACCCCCACCCCTAATCAACCTGTGACTAGAAACGAGAAGTATAGAACTCCAAGAACACAAGCACACTTGTGGACCAAGGCAGTCCGCCAAGAACCAAAGAGAAGCTTCTCCAAAGTAGCAATATTATTTCAGCAAAAATCTGTGTGTTTACATCTAGAATATGTGCCTTTATATAGGCCTAAACTAGGGTAAAAACATAGGCAATATTCACAGCCCAAGTCACTTAGGAAACCTAGTTACAAAGGACTCAAGAAAACCTAGTCAAACTAGGACTCATAAACCTTTCTAACCTTGTTTAGTGTATGCAGTGTATGCACTTGTCCTAAGTGACCTGAATTAATTCCATAGCCTAAATAACATCCTAAATAATGTAAATAAATAGGAATTAGATGAAAATAAAATGCAAATACAAGATTAAACCTGAAACCCCCCAAATAGCCTTCTCGGGTGCATTTTTGGGCACTTTAGGGTTCTCACTTGTATCTTTAGCTCTAAGCTTGAATATTTGAGTTCCAAGGGCATGAATCTTCCTCTTAGATGTTGGAAAGAGGTCTTGAAGAATTAGAGCTCAAAAATCCAGCTTGTAGACACAAAATGAAACAAGAACACTTAAGAGGGCTCAAATGGTGCACTTTGAGTGGTGTCCTTGGTGCCCTTGCTTTGTGACTTGTCTAAGTACTCTAGAACTGAGTACCAAGCATGTCCATCATCTCCATATGGTGTCTTAAAAGTTCTAGCAGCTCCTTGTGAAGTTCCATGTCCATTTTCCATGAAGAAGCTTGAAACAAAGGCTTGTAGTGCACTTGAGAGCTCTTTAGCTTTCTTCCTTGTCATTGGTCCACTAGAAACCTTCAATAGGTCCTTGCCTTCCTTGATCATATCAAAGGTGAAAGGGTAGGAGTAGAGATACCTGACATATCTGTGTAGATCTGGGTCAAGGGATCAGCAAGAAATTCTTAATAACTCAACTCATAGAAATGGAAACAGAACAATCAACAGGCTCTGATACCAAATAGGTTCTGATTTGAAGTGGGCCTTCACTCGATTCAAACGTTCGGCGTAAGTAGGGAGGGTGGCGACTTGGGCTTGGCTCAAATGGGGTGTGGTGACCTCAGGGGCGGGGGAACGGTGGCCGACGATGTCAAGGATGGTGGGATCGAAGGAGGACCGAAGGCGATGGCACTCGGGCTTCACTGAACTAGTGACGGGAAAGGCAATGGGGTGGCACCTAGGCACGGTGGCGTTGGCGAGCGAAGGCGCTAACGATGGAGCTGGCGGCATGTGGTTGGAGGCGGTGATGGAGGCTCACGTCCGACAATAGAGGGAGAATAGGGGTGGCAGTGCTGTAGTGAGAAGGTTAGGTTTTTGGGGGTGAGGTAGTGAAAAATCAGGGGCTAAGGGCTACAGTTTCTTCTTTTTTAGATAAGAGCTTAGGGTTACCAATTGCTTATCTTTTTTCTTGTCAATACTGACCCATATTTATATTAGGAGAGGTTAGGCGAGATTAAATAGGTTTAAACTCATCCAAATTCAATTTGAAGGGGTTTAGACATAATTTGATCAAAATGTCAGATTTTGTCCAACAACTTTCTTAGGCTACTAATCTGGTCCCCATTTTATGTAAAATTTCAATTTAGCCCAACTTTTGCCTGATTTGTCAAATTAGCTCAAAGCTTTTTAAAAATAACCAAAATTTCCCAGAATTTCATGATTTTGCTAGATTTACCCCAAATTTTCTAACTTTGATAGATTTGCCTCAAACTTTCCCATTTTGCCTTGAATTTTCTAAGAATCCTCGATTTCAACCCTAACTTTTCTCTTTTTCCTAAATTGATCCTACAAGATCTTTAGGACTCCAAATTAGTACTAAAACTAAATTAATTCTTATTTTGACGGTAAATGAACATTTTAAACTCCTACAACTTCCTAAGCTATAAAAAGACCAAAAAGCCAAATTTCTCCCAAAAAATAAAATGCTCATAAACTAACTTTTCCTAACCTAGAATTAAGATAAAAAAAAATTGCACCCGGATAAAATTGGGTGTCAACACATATTATTTATTATTATTATTATTATTATTATTATTATTATTATTATTATTATTATTTGTAATCACAAGCATAAAAAAGAAAGACAAGAACATCAAGAAAGTAGAGTAAATTGCATAAATAGTTGCTAACCTTTAATTATTATTTCGTTTTAATCTTTAACTTATTGAATGTTTTGTTTTGGTTCTAAACCTATTAAAAATATTTTATTTTAGTCCTATATCTATTAAAAATTTTTCATTTTAATCCCTATTGGATGAAATTTGTTGACTGAAAGTATTTATCTAATAGCAAATGTTTATAGTATAATTTAACTATTTGGTAACTATTTTATAATATATTTAATATGCATAATAATTTTTTATAATTAATGAAAAATTTAAATCTCTTTTTTTTTCCCTCTCCGTAAATTGAACTTATTTTATTTAAAAATAGAAAACTACTAATTTAAATTATCTATTTATTGTCAAAAAATATTATTGTTTAAATTTACTGAATGACAATTACCGAATATTTTAAATTAAAATTTTAAAAGTTTGTGTGAGATAGTTGTTCTGAGTTGATAAATTTTATCTGGTATGGTACCAAAATAGAACAATTTTAATAAGTTTAGAACCAAAACAAAATATTTGATTGGTTAGGGACTAAAATGAAGTGGAAATAAAAGGTTAGGGACCATTTTCACAATTTTATTCAAGGAAAAATTGTAAAATCATTTGTGGTCCCTAACCTTTTCATGTTGTCCTAAATAGGTCCTTATCCTTAATTTTGTCATTTTGATTCTCTAACATCCCCATTTTTTTTTTTGTGTCAAACGTGGTTATTTTGTCAATTTTACAATTGAATTTAACAAAATTTTGGGAAAAATTCGAACTTTAATCTCTACGCCTTCTTCCGCCTACACAAAGTAACCTTAACGTGTAAATCTAACATATCAACCATCGCTCTCATCTATTCCAATTTCCAAAAAAAAAAAAAAATCAATTTCTCTTAAGCTTAATTGCGCCAACTTTTGCGACCTAGATTCGATTCTTTGAATGGGACTTATGGTCCGATTAGATGCCCTTAAATTTGAACAATGCCATAAATCTGTGATCAGATCTACTCCCTGTTTCATCTGGCACTTGAACAGATGCCATAAATATACATTGCAGCGCGTGCAGCGAGCTTACTCGAGCGAGTTTCGAGTACCACCCGCGAGCCAACCAGTTGAACAATTCCTATCAAATTCCTGACGAACTAAAAGAATCAACTCTAACGTAAAACACAAAAAGATTAGGCGCCACAAATAAATTTTGCCCCTTTTCGAAACTATGACAACGTAGGATAGTCATCATTGTCACCATTACCCAGAAGTAGGGGAAGTGCTGTGGTTAGATGATGAACAATGAATGACAGACACAATGTTCACCATCAGTCCTCAAGGTCCCAATTTCTTTATAAAGAGATGTAGACGGCACAAGGCTACTAGCAAACTAGATGAGTTAAGAGCAGTGGATGGTAGCAAACTGAAAATTGCAGGGTAAGATGCAAGACTAGGAAGTGGGAAAACAGCAGGAGGTGGGAAAGTTTTATTTCCATGAGCTTAGACCAATTCCTTATATTGCATTGCCATTGTATGTGGACGACAAGATATCAATTTATACACCAATTTTATGATTTGAATAGGTTTGGAATCTGCTTAGGGCCTAATTCTCCTTTTGACCAATGCTACTAGTTTTTTAGTAACATTTTTTTTAGGGTGCTCGGAAGAAAATTGATTAAAAAAAATATATAATTTTAAAAGAATGCTATTCAAATGATTATTATTATTATTATTATGGGACAACTTGTAAGTGAGTTTGTATATGAGAACAGGAGTGCCCCAATCGCGTCTCAACTTAATGTTCTTGAGGGGAAAGGTAAAAAAAGTCTTATAACTTTCATAACTTTTCTAAGTAAGTCTTATATCTTCACAATTTTCTATTTGAATCTTATATATTTAAAAACGTGATATTTATTAGTCCTATAACTGGAAAACTTAACAAAAATCCTATGTGGTAGATAACACGTTAAAAATAATGGAGAAACATTAAAATTAGTCATCTAGCATTATAACTTTTCTAATTAAATCATTAGGTCCTTATTTTCTACCAATTCACCCCTGAATTCAAAAGGAATCTAGAACTATGTAACTCTAATTGAAATGTGTAGGTAGGGTTATTGCTTTTGTATGTGAAATTTCAGAAAATGTTTAAAGTAAACCAATTATTCTTTTTCTTATTCTTTTTTTTTTTAATTTTTTTCCTAAATAAACTATTATATTTTCCATGTTTTGAGGTCATTGATCGCAATTACGTCAATGAAATATGCCATGAGAATGGGGACATTACGTCACTTGAGCCATTTAAAAACTAGCACTTTATCTACCTAACTTTCACTTGAAAAAAATTATTTTAGAAAGTAATTAATTATTTTGGAGTTATCCAACACAAAAATAAAATTTAAAAAATACTATTTTTTTAAAAATATTTTAAAAATATTTTTTGAGCTCATGAAATTATAGAATTTCAATTTATGTACAAGTCAAATGAAAAATTAAAAATATTAATTAATAATAGTATATTAAATAGCTCATTACTTAATATTTCACAGCCAATTTTATAATATTTCATTGTATATATATTTCATTGTACTTTATGGATTTCATGATAAGATGACATAATCTTTCCATATTAATTCTTCAAGATTTTATTGAAGCTTGAAAGATTAAACTACAAAATTTTAGAAAAGGAGCCATAAGTGTGCTACAAAAAATATATTTATATCGGCAATAATAATGTAATAATGATGATTTTGCTGATGATGAAAAAATGAATTTACAAACTAATGAGTATATAGATAAATAGAAAGATTAATTAATTACAAAAATTATGCAGCAGTATAATCAAACCATCAATATCTGGATCAGGATTGAGGTTGTTCAGCTCCAGCTTTCTCGCCGGAACATGTTCTAGTGGTTGCTTGGCAGGAGGATTTTATTTCGCTTCCTACTAGGAATTCTCTATTTCCAGAAGTTTTGAATGTATTTAATTTTTGGATCATGATTATTATTATCACTTAAAATTCTGTATTTTTTTATTGGAAAGTATAAAAATTGTTCTTTGTTCTTCACTCTTGGGGAGGAAAGAGAAGAGAAAATACAGTGGGTTCATGCTTAAAGGACAATGGTATCAGAAGAGAATATGTTCTGGGGGTGAGTTGTGAAAAAATAAGAACCTGGTGACTTAATTAGAAAAGTTGCAAAGTTAGATGTCTAATTTTGATTTTTTTACCCTTGTTTTTAACGTCCGGTATTTGCCACATAAGAGTTTTGTCAAGTTTTCCGGCTATAAGATTAATAGAGATCACATTTTTTAAGATATATGACTTAAATAGAAAATTGTAAAAGTATAGGACTTACTTAGAAAAGTTGCTAATGTTATAGGACTTTTTTTTTACTTTTTCCCAATGTTCATGAATACAAAATTGCAGAGGGAAAGCTTCAAAGGCAGAAGAATTTTCTTCGGAATCTTTTTCAGCAACTTGACAAGGAGAGGACTGAATTGTCATCGTGTAAGGTGCAAGGAATTGATTCTTCATCTTCGTTAGAGCCAATCATTTGATTGGAGTAACTGTAATTAAAACACATTTTAAGATGTGGAAATCAATTTAGAGCAACCACTGAGTCACTTATGCTCATATTAGGCCTCACTTAGACACTGGAGGTTTTTCCCCAAACGCACAACTTTAGAGTCTCTAACATTATCTTTATTTGAGATGCAGCTTGTACCAGTAATTTCCTTCATATTCATTGAACAACAATAAAAACTTGAGTTAGATATTTTTGTGTGTAGGATACCAACCAACTTGCAAACCTGTCAAGCTGTTTAGGTCTGGATTTGCTATTAAAGTGGCACCATAACATCTTGTCAAGTAATTGTTGGCTTTAACTTGAGAAAGTAAATGACGGATCCAATGAAAATTGGTTTCTTTCTTTTAGGCCTTTTGTCCGCAACGTAACACACACAAGTTGGACTACCAAATCCCGGCTTTTCCATATTATTATTGATTATCATATCATA
>SMDT01000254.1:0-191979 GCA_005392925.1 Aquilaria sinensis
TCCATTTGCATCCAACTCATCCAGTTGTTACTTAAATGGAAGAAATGTCCTAAACACGAATGCTGACCGGTTTTGTGATATGGTAGTTTTTGTGCTAGTAAGGCAAACACATTATCCACAGGCATCCACTATTTAACCGATCGGCCATAGCGTGGATTCTTACCTTTCTCTGCGGTATTCTACAGTTAAGATGCCGATTTTTAGCACCAAAATAAGAGGAAAAGAAAACAAGAAACAAAAGAAAGGCTTGGTGACTATGGGCAAGTGACAAAATTTTCTGCCGCCATCGAAATGGCGGGAGTTCTAGCTAATTGGACATTAGGGACACGTTGTGTTTTGGCTTGGGTTAAATGCAGGTTTTAGTACTCCTCACTTGCTTTTTTTCTGGGGCTGTGGTTTTGAATGCTGCATATGTCTGGGTGCTGGTGTGACACTTGCAGGGAGGGCACTGCTTTAATTTATGATAAACGTATGGACTAAAGTTCTTCTCGTATGAAATAAACTTGAGCTACAATTTTCATGTAACAGGATCTCAAGTCCAAACTGATTCATCATATGCAGCAGCAGTGAGTTAAAAAAAAAAATTAAGAAACCATATCAACAAACATCGTTCAGCTTCATTTCTTGAAAGCTATAATTGCTTCTAAACTGCACAAGGGCTTTTCACCAATCAAATAAAGCCCAGAAACAAGTAAGAAAAATCAGAAGCAAGCGGCACCAGAAAAAGCAGCAGCTATACAACTTCAACCACAAGATGGTAAGTCAATGTCTAACTCCCTATCTTTCAAGAACATCCCTTGCTTATATACTTCTTATACAAAAACACTACGCACCAAAACCTGATGCCAGGCCAACTCAGGAAACTAATGCTGATTCTGAGGAACCAGAGGAAGAAGCAGCGGCTTCGCTAGATACATTCTTCAGTTTATGAGAAGCAGATTCAGGCACATCACCAATTTCCAGGGTGTCAGGAAGAGAGATCTGCTGAAAAATGAACAATCAGCCATTAGGATTATAAGAACATCCAACTATTCCACTATCAAATGCCAAGTCCAATCCTACTAACACTATCAACACAAATACAGTCTTGACCATGCATGGATGGTCCCAAACTCCCTTGTAAGTGATATAGGTTTACTCGCATTTAGAGAGGAACAAACTTCAAATATTTTCATTCTTTATATATATATAGAACAAAATTAATGTGCCACCACATTAGAGATATTACTAGTCGCTTCAATGTTGTTGGAGTTTAATCAACAGAGGCCACCTAAGACCTACAAGTATGAGAAATAATGAATTGCGCATTTAAAATATCCAGCTCAAAGCAACTTCTAACAATGATTGCTTCCTCTTATGGAAATAATTGGCAATCATTGCTCCACTGAAGATCAATCTAGTAGAACTCATTTATGAATGACTAGGATCTGCATGCTATAGACACCAAGTATATACATAAGTGAAAACAGGGAGGGAGGATGGGGACAGAGTATACCAGATGAATTAAAACCAAAAATCCAGCGAAAGAAAAAAGAAGGGGAATTGTCACACACTTGAAAATTTAAAAAGAGGGATGGATCTTCTGTACAAGCAATTAGAAATTGTATTCCATTTCTTCCTTTCTTATTTTTGCACCACTTAACATATTATTGGACCGCAGATTAAGCACCACCCCAAATTCAGAAAAAGAGCAATCAGAATCTGAGGAATTAATTTCTTCCATTTTAGTATGCCTAGCAATGAACATAGTATTATATAGTGTAGCATGATGTCCATTGACAATATAAAGAGGATACCAGACATACAATATATGGTGAATAATTAGTTGATATGCTATCTTACAACACCAGTTGACAACCATTACTAGAGATTGAGTGCATTTACCTCCAGTTGGTTCAGCATGTCAATAGTACCTTCCATATCACCATTATTTGCCCAGTAAACATCAATAAGAGACTCACAGGATAAACCTGGAAAGTTCATCTGCAGATACTCCAAAACCATGTCAAGTTCCTCATCACTGATTGGATTCTCAATTCCCAGGTCAGCTTCACTGAAGGAAGCTTCACTTTGGTCGTTGAGCAGAAGGGGTGCAGAAGATTCAGTCCACACAGCCTTATTAATAGTCTCCATTTCTGTTTTAGCTGTCACATTGTTACTTGTCTCCCTTTTTGAGAGAGGTACGTATGAGGCTGCATATGGATTCAAAGATGAGACACGAGGCTTCATCCTCCCACTGCGCAAACCAAGAAACACTTCAAAGAAAAACAGTACCAATTCAGTAAAATCATAAGATCTAAGTTCTAGAATACAATAGAAGTATGGTTGTTCATATAAAAAGCTTTACAAGCAAACACAAGGGAATTTCCACAGTTAAAATCAAAGAGCCCCGTCTGATGAACAATCCAGAACAAACAGCATGTCTTCATATTAAGAGACGTTCGACATATCAACCAACAAAATTGAGCATAACTAACACACAGAAACATTTTCTGTTAGAAACTAAGCAAATATCAAGCTGGATCAGAACTTAATCCCCTGTGGGGCTTAATGGATGAAAGATGATCACAAGACCTGAAAGACGATATTTAAAAAACAAAATGCGAAAATAAACCTTTTAAGCAATTTCTCAGTGAATAAATCTAGAAACAGAATTTCCAGTTTATACAACGATTTTTTTTTCCCCTTCTTCAACATCTTCTGGATAACCCCCAAGAATCGCTGCAGATCGGAAAACTCTTTCATCCTCTAAATTCTGAACAGAATTTTAACGAACACCGATCGGAATATTTAGAAAACAAGATCAAGAATCTGTCACGATCGACGAACAATGATGGAAAACCAGAAGATCGAAAAAATATATAGCGCCAATTGAAAGCGAATAACAGAAAATGAAAAACAGACATGTATTGAGAAGCAGAAGAAGAGAAGGAGAAAAATGGAAAAGAAATTACCAGGAAAAACCCTAAGCGAAGAACGCTGCGAGCTTCGAGCGAGAAAATTTTGCGATGAGAATCAACGAAACGAGAGCGAGAACCACGATGGGGAATAGGAAAGGACGTTCAGTTGAAAAGCCTACTGACGACGTGCGGCCCGGTTCTGTTTGGGGACGGGGTTTACTTCGAACCCGGCCGGATCCGCTTGGAATGCGGTTCGGAAGTTGGATCTCTGGAGAGAGCAAAACCAAATAAAACTGTAGGCAGGGATACTCCCAAAATTAAGAAGAAAGGGGAAATCTAAATGGGGATTTTTATAGTCATGCGTTCAATTTTATATTTTGTATGGAGATTAAGTTGTGATAAAATTTATTATTTTTATTTTTCAATTTTATCCCATCAAAATATATCAACAACTCCCCTATAGACTTTATAGACTTAAAAATTTTATTACAATTTTGTAGTTGATAGTCAAATTACTTAGGGTTTCAAGCTAGACGGTAGAGACTATTGATTATTAGTCGACTCCAATTACTTACATACAAAGGCATAAAGAAAAAGCATTAGGAGAACTCTTGGGGTGTGTTCTTAGGATGCCCCTCTAACACTCAAGTTAGTTTAATTATGATATACATATGGGGAAAATATGAAAAAAAAATACCTCATGTATAAATGACCAGCAAATTGGCTTAATGGATATGTATCATACTTCTAGAGCTTGATAGGCTTTATTGAAGTCTCCATTATTAATTTTACAATGGATATTAATTTGGCCCAAGACCTACTAATTCATTGATAATTGTGTTTAATTTGGGTTATGGTTATTGGTAGTTAAGTTAATTTTTTTTTTCAAAAATACAATAACAAAAATGAAATATTCAAAAAATATAGGACCAAATTATGAGTCCTTTTTGTCTTTTTTAAAAAAAGATAGAGGCCAATGTTATTAAACTAAAGTGAGAATTAAAAATGAGAGTAGTACTAAATTGAATCTAAATAACTTAAATAACTAATAGTGCAAATAAAAAAAAGTGTATCAAATACAAAATTTATCTTATTAATTTATATAATTAAAAAAAATGTTATAAGTACCATTATTTTGAGTACAATATATTACCTCTTGATGTGATCGCTAATGCACTATGTTTATAGGGCAAAAAAACTTGCAATGTGCTCATGTTATGCCTGATGCAGAGCGTTCTAAAATACCCGGTCAGCAAGGATACCCCCCAATCATAGTCGTTGATCAAGAGTGAGTAGGTATTGGTTTAATTATAAAGAAAAATGACATTGTGGAATTGTTTCATGTGAGGCACTAAAGTTTTACATATTGTTATTTGGTCCCTTTTGTGGTTTGTGCTGCGATGTAAACCTATCTAATGGA
The DNA here is from genome assembly GCA_005392925.1 of Aquilaria sinensis. NCBI lineage: Eukaryota > Viridiplantae > Streptophyta > Magnoliopsida > Malvales > Thymelaeaceae > Aquilaria > Aquilaria sinensis. The sequence goes on from SMDT01000254.1 coordinate 4,321, forward strand.
GTTAACCGGTCACAAGGGGCAATTGGGTAAAACAAGGTGAAGCATTGGGGCCTTCATCAGTCGGGCCAAAAACGACCTGTTTTAAAAGTGGAGAAGAATAGTGGAGGAGGGTGCAGGCATTGCGAGAACTTCGGTCGGTCAGTAGAGCTGATTTGGAGCAGATCCCGTCGACGGCGGAAGTGGGTTTACGCAGGCGAAGGAAGTAGTCCGTCAAACTTCGGAAGGGGACTGTTAGGCGACAGGCTCATGAAGCTTTCTTGCCCGGCTCGTCTCCAACTTAAGTTTCGAAGTGGTGTGTGGCTTTCTATGGGTAGTCAAGCTTTTTAGTCTAAGGCTGCAGTCATGGTTGATTCTAGCTGTTCAAGCAAAGGTAATTTTTCTCCTTCACTGATCTTAGGGTTTTAGGATGATGTACCCTAAATATAAATTGGTGTCGAATTGTTTTGGAAATAAGAGTTTTGGTTGAACATAGGTTATGATCAGCATGAGTTTTTTATTAGTTTGAGTTTTGAAATAAGAGTTTGGCTTGTTCGTGATATGTGAGAGGTTGTTCGAACCTACGAATTGTATGTGTTGACATCGTTTATATGTTATGGGTATGGTTATGGACTTGGTAACTTATATGGTGTGTTTTTTGTTGTTATACACTTCTGCTTCTTGAGTTATTTGTCCTTTTGGCAGCACTTCAACCTCTCTTTATAATGCAACTACTCATATAAAATCAGTAGGATTATTGACTAATCATGTCATTTGAAGACATAACTTGAAAAATTTTGATGAACAAGTGGCGGTTATGAATGAGTAAAGGAAGTAGAAGCTGTCATTGCTTGTCTAATTTTGGTGTTTTGCTGTCATGAACAAGTGAACATTTGTAATTTGAGGTTATCTACAATATAACGATTCAAGGGTGTATTTCCTCTCTAAAGTGAACCATAATAACAGGCTAGCACTACAAAACTAATTTGGTAGACTTGTACCACATGATAAATTCTGACTCCTCATTTCTTTTGAACAACAACTGTGAATTTTTTTCAGCTTAATTTTTCAACAAAATTACATTTGTAGTAGTAAAGCCTATGTGGAGGACATACTGTGACCCAACCCTAGCATCATGTATTGTCATAATCAATTTTAAAGCTTCCTTTCCCAAGTCACCTTTAGCTTATCTTCAATAATATCGGTAGTCTAACTCAGTTAATTAATCAATTGGTCATAGCAGTGGGAATCATATATCCTGCTCCAGTGTTTTTTTTTTGTTTGCTTTTGTTTTTTTTATTTGATTTTTTTGGGTTTTTTTCAGTTGTGTCCTTTTTTCATTTGTACTCTCTTTAGACATGAAGAGTTTTAGCTACAGTACATGCTTTGGTATAGTAACATTTATTTTGTGCACCTGTTTTTTTTTTATCGTTTGGATTGGTTGTTTTTTCTTCGTTTTGGTCTTTTTTTTTTTTTCTTTTGTTCTTTCTTTGTGTATGGGGAATAATAGTTACATTACCCATATTACTATTGTAATTTTTTTTTTGTGAGCCTGGTTGTTTTTTTTTATTTAGGTTGGGTTTGTTTTTTCTTATGTGAGTCTTTTTTTTTTTCATTATGTATAATAATATCTTTTGATCCTCAAACTTTAAAATTAGATATTTTTATTACTCTACCCTAATAAATACAAAAGATATTATAAACTTTTAATTTTATCGTTGTTGGACCCCAAACTACAAAATAGTTGCAAAACTCAAATTTGATTATAACTTAATTTTCAAGTTTTATTTTTATAATATTTTTTTTCAGTATAGAGTATAAGATGCAATTGGTATGAAAAATTTGCTCCTTTGTCCATTTGGGTTTGTTTTTTTTAGTTCGGGACGTTGTGAATAGCAGCACACTATAGTTAATTTTTTTTTGTTTTTGCTTGATTTTTTCCATTTAGATTTTTTTCCATTTGCATTGTTTTTTTAACCTTATATTTTATTCCTCACATTTGATTATTTCCATTTGCTGTTTTTTTTCCTTTTCTTTTTGCTCAAATTACACAATAAGTCTTTCATTTACTTTAGACGACATTTCTTCGCTCAAACTGTTGAATCAGTCATTTTTTTTCCCAACACTTGATAGTACTCACATTGTTATAAAGCCAAAGGGTATCGAAGTATGTAATAGGTTCTCTTTTTTACTAAAATGATATGTTTTCATCTTCAAATTCTAAAAGCATACATTTTTTTTCACTTTGTTCGAACTAACAGAAACGATGTCTTAAATTTTTATTTTTTATTTTTCACTTTAGACTCCTGAATATGCATGATTTATAGTCAAAACGCCAGTTTGTGGTTAAATCCCAAATGTAATTGGTTATAAAAAATTTTAAAACATTTCAAGTTTTTCTTATATTTTTTGAATTCATGATGAGTTGGTTTAAATTAACACATTTTGAACTCTTTGCTTACACTATATAAATGTAGTGAATAAAAAATTGTTGTTTCTTCATTCATCAACCTGCAACGAAGTGCGGGTCGCTCATTAGTTATTTTGTAAAATGAAAACGTACATTATAGAAAGTTGCTTCAAATTTGGCAATGTATTTTTTTGTTTCCATCATTGGAGCAAACCCTTCATTGCATGATGTCATAAACCAAGTTATAACCAACATGATGTTTTAAATGCATTTATAAACATTTGTATTAATAGGCAACAGAGAATTGCATTTGAAGCATAAAGTCAAACATAGGCAGTAGAGGTCCGTGCAATATTCTTCTTCATAAGTAGTTTTTTATCACAACTTATAGGATCATATAAAATTCTAATAGTCAAAATGTGAAGAAAATTTATTAGAGAGTGTTTGTTAGTCATTGGAAACTTATCTCAGCCTCCAAAATTCAATTTAAATGTCTTATTCCATGAATTTTAAGTGTCTATTTATTTTGCATGCTTTGAAGTAAAAAGTTAGAGTTGGATTGTGATTTTGAGTTATACCATTCCAACATTGAATAAGAGCAGGTATTTTCGTCCCAAAACTGTAACTAATATATCTTTTATGCAGAGTTTTAAACTTATTTTGTTGTGTAGCATAATTATGCATTTATTCATTGTCGTATGTAGTGGACTAATTTCTTTACCTTTTCATCAAAGGACCCTGAAACAAAAGCAGTAGGTTATGGTTAGAGGGAGGGCATTCTGTTTGCAGTCGGGGCGTAGGAAAGGTAATATCAAGCTAGATCCAATGTTTAAAAAAGCAATGGCAGAGAAGGAAATGAAAAAGGCAAGACCTCAAGTATAGCTTAAATTTTGAGTTGTGTAACACTTAATAATGACTGCTATTTAATGAATTTGTCTGAATAGTGTATATTTTATTGGTGTGCAGGTCAGATGCAGGCCCGCTGGAGAAAAAGGAAGAAGGGTTGTTGAACATGGGGAGGCCACCAACAATGTGAAAGTTAACTTAAGTGTTGCATATAATTATTATGTGTAAGTGTTATTTTTGGAGGTTAAAGTATGGTATAATACTGACAGTGGTTTTGTTGATGGTATTTTGACGTTAACCTTTGTTCAAATACAGCAATGTAGAAGCGCAAATGTTTAAGCAAAAAAACTCCCGATCGATGACGCACTCGGTACATCGTGTTAATAAATTTTGTGACTTTTATTGAATTACAATTGGCAGCAGCATTATGATAACCGTGTACACCACTAAATGCAGGAGTGGGCTAATATGAGTTCACGATGGAAAATAATGGCGTTCGATGAGAAAGTCAAGTTTGTTGGTGAATTTGAAAGTCCTCAACCAGAAGAAGGGAGTGGGAGATTGTAGGCCATAACTTGTAGGCCCGGGTATTTCTATAGATATGTCCAAGAATTGAGTGCTGAGCAAAGGAGTTTGGCAGAAAAAATTGGACTCAGTAGTCTTTTGAAGAATGAAGTGCTTAATTTGCATAGTGATCTAATTTCATGGCTTGCTAGCTCGTTCGACCCTGGATCTATGACCCTTAACATATATGAGAGGATTTTTCAGATTGCAGCTTTTGATGTGACTGAGCTGATGGGCATAGGAGATGGCATGACGCCATTTGATTTTAACCAAAAGTCCCCTTGGGTCAAGACCTTTTGTAAGATTGTGAGCAAGCGGTGGGTTGTCAATGTTAAAGGCATTAGTGAGAGGCTTAGTGGTAGTTCTGGTGATGAATTCAAAAGGATGTATGTTCTGCTTGCACTTGCGACTATTCTCTACCCTTCAAACAAAAAGTTCCTTGGTTCACAATTCATGTGCTGCGTTGATAATGTCAACTTATTACATGACTATCAGTGGGCAAGTTTCACTTTGAGTCAGCTTGTGGCTGTCATAAAAAAGGTGTCTGCTAATGGTGTACACGTGCTTGGTGGTTGTTCCATGTTCTTGCAAGCACCAGTCCAACCATTCTTATAATTTTGGTACTTGCTAGGCCTTATTAATGTTTGTTTTTTCAATTTTTTTTATAAATATGCTGAATCTTGTTAGGTTTATTACATGCGTTTTATTCTACCCGGTTCATACATCGCGTGTTCAGGCACCCTTCCTATATCATTTTTTACAGAGGAAGTGACGAAGAAATTGTTGCATAAACGATGTTTTCATGAAGATCCAAAGGTATAATGAAGTGGCATGTCTTCTGCGGTGCTGTTTTGTCTTTTTTTTTTTTCCATTTCGTTAAGCTTTAAATGTATGTCACATTGACTTGGTTTAAGTGGGTGCAGGACTATGGGGAGTATTTCCCAAAACCCTCAAAATCGGGTCAGCGGGCAGCTAATACCCCTAGTCATCCGTCTCCTTCAGCAAATAATGTGCACGAGAATGTTGATGCTAGCCGAGATGCCATTCCGACCCATGATAAAGATCGGACAAACAGAGGGCAAGAAAATATGCATATCCTGGTAGAAGAATTCTAGCATCTGGTTGAAGTGGTTAGGACGTTGGCTAACCATGTTGGTGCTCTAATTGTCGATGGTTGTGACCTGAGAGCGGAGCAACTACGGCAAAGGAAACAACTGCAGCAAATAAGTGCATAAGTTGGGACATTGGTTCAGGCTCTTAAGTCGAAGCGTGCTAAGGATTCACCAAATCTAAAGAAGGTTCATCGTGAGGATACTTATGGTTCGAATGCACCGTTTACTGATACACCTTTACCTCCGCCTGTGTTAGTTCAACAAACTAATCATAGTGCTGATGAAATTGAGGGCACAGATGATGGGGGTCTTCCAGTGGAAAATGATAAGTTGCATGGAAAAGACAATTCCTTCAATAATGTATCTGCTCGTGTTGCAGATGATAGTGTTATGGTGTTGTCAACCTTTCTTGCTGAAGGCAAAGAGGGTAAAGACCAAGCAGATGTTTCTACTTTCAATTTGGGCACATTTGAAATGGGGAGGGTATATGTGTTATCTGATACCGAAGGAAAAAATGAGGGTAAAAAGGAGATATGTGATTAGGGTTAGCTCTAGTTTTCTGTGGACACCATTTAATGTGTTACTACACAGATGCTTTATATTTGACAATGTGGTTTATTTGTTGTTGGGCAGGTGAAGCGTAAACGTTGTAAATCAGTGGTTCCAGCCCTCCAAGAATGTCGAATCCATATTCCGACACTTGCAAATGTGCAAACATTACCATTTACAAAATAGGAGAATAAGAAGGCTGGCAGGTGCATCAGATTTGCTGCGGGGCCGTTTGGTGTGAGACACTCTATTTCTCCCGAAGAGAATCATGTTATTATGTTTGTTTATTATGAGCCAGGTGATGCTAGGTAATATGTCAGCATTTAATACCTTATGTTTCATTTGAAAATTTTTTTCTTGTGAAATTATGTTCAATCTGACCTATTTTGTTTTGATTCCCGTTTAGTGACACTTTGATCGATCCGGGTGGCCCTTATATTATTCGTCTATTTAATTTTCATTATTTGCTACATGATGAATGGTTAATAAGTTCTCTGATTAATACATGGGTTGTAATCCTCACTAATCGAGCTAGAGCCAGAGGATCACTCATGAGGAACTGGTGGTTGACGCTTGACTTTACGGTATAACTTCTACCTTCTTAGCCTTTTTGATTTATATGTTCTTGTAAAAGCTATGTGTAGTAGTTTTTTGTTCGTGCTGACAAGTTCCCTAATTATCTAGTTTATGGCTTCACGGCCAGATGAATCTGTACTCCATTTATGTAAGAATCAGAAGTTTGCAGAGCTGCTTTTTGACGTTGTGACGAACTGTGATAAGGTAGATGATATGTGATTTTTTTTTTTGGAATGCTTTTGTGGTTATACAGTCATGGCTGTACACATACTAATTTCATTGGTGATTCAGATTTTTCTGCCAATGCATGAACCTTCCCACTTTTTCTTGTTTGTTGTAGATTTGATTCTTCACAATATTTCTATATGGGACACGCTGCATACCAATTCTAGCGTGCATCGGTATATTGAGAAGATGGATGCGCAGGTACGCCGTTGGCCTCGCAAATTTTTTTGGACATACATGCCATTGTTATATGTTGGAGCTGATTTACATATTTATTGCTGTCTGTTCGAAATTGTTTTTTTTTTTTTTCAGTGTAAGGCACTTGATGTTGTCGTGAAGCCTCCACATTTTAGGTTTGTTGACTTTCAGAAGGTTAAACGCGATTTGTTCCCAAAGCAACCAAACTGTAATGATTGTGGATTACTTGTTGTCTACTTCATCGCAAATCCTACTAAAGTAGACACTTTGCAGCCAGTGAGTGAGGTAAGAGAAATTGGTTTTATACATGCATGGTCATTATTTTTAGCCCGACCTAATTTGAGTTACGGTTTTTTTTAGTGGGACTCATAGGAGCAACGATGTCGTTTCTTGTTGGACCTTATTCTATGTGAGGAGAATCAACTCTCAGCAGAAGTGCAACGTGAAGCGCGAAATTGGTTTGCAGAAAAACGACTTAAGTGGGGTGGTGTTGATGTTCAGAATGAGCAAATCCTTTCAATTGACGAGTGTGAAAAAGATGCTGCTGTAATATATAAGCGTAAAAGGAAGAACACCCGGAAGGCGAAATAGGTGACAGATTACCATCATTCTTTTGTGTATATGATGGCCATCAATTTTGCTGTATACCAGTAGATTGGTGTTTTGGAAGTTTGTTGGCCGTGATAACCCATATTTTTGTTAAGGGGTTTATGACCCTCTTTTTGAGCATTTGTAGCAACCAAGCTTTAGTTTATAGTTAGAGCTTTTGTTAGTACGCCCCTGTGTATGTGATAGACATATGACGCTCCATTTTTTTGTGACCATATTTTGTACCAACACCTTACAGCAACATGTGCAGAAGCTTTTGTTCAATTGAGGTGTGTTATTTGTAGCTGTACATTATAAAATGCACTCCTCAGGTCATCATTCGTTAGGATACTTGTTAGGCAGATTCTACAATGCCGCTGAGGCAAGTTGCCACAGGGGCTATTGAAGAAAAAAAAAAAAAAATAAAACAGTACCGTGTAATAGATTTGTACCCATTACCTGATTCTGTCAGGTGTAAATGTAAATAAGTTTAGTTTATAAAGGGAATAAAGTATAAAAAGATAAAATAATGTGTAATATTATATTTAAAAATTTCAGTAAATATAATTGTTAATATGTTAGTGGTAAATAATTTAGATAGAAGTAAATACTTTGAGAGAAAGAGAGTTAATGTGATGAGTTTGAAGGTTAGATAAAAGTTAAAAAATAGTATTAAATAATTTGAGAGAAATAGCAGTATGTATTAACATAACAAAAAGAAGGTGAGTGGAATGAAAAAAAGGAATGATAATTAATGTTAGAAATTTGATTTAATATGGAGAAGTGGTTTAATATAGGAATAGTAGTTGTATTTGTTGGTAAGAGGGAGTTAATACAGCCAATGTGGGTAAATTAAACCATCTGAGTACTTTCAAGATTTTTCATAATTTTTTTGTAGCTAATCGAACTTTTTAAAATACTCTCGGTTTTTCATTTTTTTAATCACTTTTTTATGACTTTTATCAACTTTGTTCTGTTTATCTTGTAAATCACTTTTTTTGTTTTATCGCTTTTATTAAACCGTTATCACCTTAAAAATAATATTATGTCCTTTTTAAAAATTTTATCGCTTTTTAAATTTTATCCATTTTTAAAATTTTATCATGTTTTAAAAAATATTATCGCCTTTTTAAAAATTTTATTGCCTTTTCATAATTTTTATCACCTTTTACTAAATTTAATATCTTTTTAAAAATTTATACCTTTTCAAAATATTTTATATAATATTATCACCTTTTCATAAATTTTTCGTCTTTTCCTAAATTTTTATCATTTTTTAAAAATATTTATAATTTTTTAAAAATTTTTATCATTTGTGACGCTTTTTTCAAAATTTTTATCATTTTTTTAAAACTATTGTCGCCTTTTTTTAGGTGTTTATCGCCTTTCCATATCCTTAAGGGTTAATGACAACATCCTCTATGGTATAATGTAACTTACACTTTAACCATCTTTTTAAAAACTAATAATTATGAAAAGGCGATTACAAATTAAAAAAAGTGAAAATAATTAAAAAAAAGCTATAAATCTTTTAAAAAAGTGATTACAACCCAAGAAAGCGATATAATTTCAAAAAAGTGATAATAATTTTGAAAATATGATTTAAAATTAATAAAGTCGATAATAATTTAAAAAAATGATAAATATTTTAAAAAAGTGATTAAAACCCAAAAAAGCGATATGATTTTGGAGATTAGAATGTGTAAACAGTAAGGCATAAAGGTGGGGTTAGGTTTAAGTTTTGAAAGATATGAAGCAATGTGTAAGTTACATTGACTATAGGAGAGATGTTGTCATTAACCCATTAATATTTTAGGACCCAGCTATTAAATTTCCACAACCTCCTTGAATTTTTACACTTCCACAACCCCCTTTTAAATTTTACACATACCCCTATAACTCCATTATTTAACACCTACCCCTGTAACTCCATTATTTAATGTTCCTCCATTCTTCTTTGCTCCCATTGCCCCCAGTTCCATCTTTCCTTCTCCTCACCTTGCATATTCCTACCTTTCATATAGAAACAATGTCCCACGGTGCTACTGGAGACTATGTAAAGGAATTACCATGGGATTTCAGGACATCAATGATCAAAAGACTAACTCTTTGGAAGAAATTTCATCCCTCAACGACTATCTACTTACACCCAGAGTCTCATGTTTCTCACCCATTACATTCGGTATGTTTCCATTTTAACTGCTAAATTTGTTGTTTCGATTTTAACTGCTAAATTTCTTGGGGGATTTTACATGTAGGATGTTAGAAAAACAAAAACTATTTTAAAAATGGTAAATATTTTTAAAAAGTGATTAAAAACTAAAAAAGTAATAAAAAAATTGTAAAATGCAATAAATATTTTTAAAAAGTGATTAAATATAAAAACTAATTTTTTAAATTTTTTAAAAAAGTGATTAAAAATTTTACAATGCAGTAAAAAAAATTGATTAAATACTAAAAAAGTGATAAAATATAACAAAAAGTGATAAATTTAAAAAAAAAAGGTACATATTTTCAAAAAGCTATTAAAAACTGAAAAAGTGATAAATAATTCTAAAATTCAATAAATAATTTTAAAAAAATGATTAAATAAAAAAGTGATAAAAAACTTAAAAAAGTGATTTTTTTTCCAAAAAAATGATTAAAACTAAAAAATGATAAATTTTAAAAAAAATTGTAAATATTTTTAAAAGCGATAAAAAATAAAAAAATGGTAAATATTTTTAAAAATCTATTAAAAACAGAAAAAGTGATAAATCTTAAAATTAATGAAATTTAGTTATCGGATGTTTCAATTTTGGATGTCAGGAGTTGTTGTTGTAAAACGTTACAAATAAAGTCAGGGTCAACTATTAATTTTTAAAGTATTAGTATTTAAAGATAGGGGGTCAAGTGTAAGTTACATTAGACTATAGGGGATGTTGTCATTAACCCTTAAAGATATGAAAAAGCGATAAACACCCATAAACAGCGACAATAGTTTTAAAAAAAAGATAAAAATTTGAAAAAAGCCTAAAAAATGATTAAATTTTTAAAAAAATTATAAATACTTTTAAAAAATGATAGAAATTTAGGAAAAGATGCTAAAATTTATGAAAAGGTAAAAAAAAAAATCAAAAAGGTGGCAACATTATTTAAAACATTTTAAAAGGTATAAAATTTAAAAAGTACAATTAGTCAAAGACAATTATAATTATGAAAAGGTGATAAACATTTTTAAAAAGGTGATAATATTATTTAAAACACGATAAAATTTTTAAAATGGATAAAATTTAAAAAGTGATAAAATTTTTTAAAAGGCCATAATATTATTTTAAAGGCGATAACGGTTTAATAAAACCGATAAAAACAAAAAAAAGTGATTTACAGTAAAGAAAAAGTGACAAACAGAAAAAAAATTGATAAAAATCCTAAAAAGTGATTAAAAGAAATTAAAAACCGAGTATATTGGTATTTTTGAAAGTTGAAAAATCTTAAAAGTAGTGTAAATGTGGTTATCAAATGTTATAATTGTTGCCTACACACTTTTCCACAACGTCATATTTCATTCACTAGCAAATATACTTGAATGTATATACAATTTCATTTGCAGAACAGCACACCTACTCCTGCATGTTGATGTCTCATTGTTACAAGAACTTTAGTATATCAAAATCTCTACCAAAAACTGCCATATTTGTCTTTAACTTGTACAAAAGTGGGGACTACAACAATCAGTTAGTCAATTTTCAACGCTGCTTAACATTCATTCTCTTTAACATGAACTTCTATTTTCTGGATCTGCAATTGAATAGGTATGGCAATTTAGTTACACTAAATTTGGAAGAGTAATGAAATGTGGCTACAAAAATTAATGAGAATTAATACACCTTTGAGAGAAACAGGGTCTACCTCCCTCCTTCACAGGCATCAACTGTGACCGTAGCAATGCTATGTACGACCCGGGGAATGAATCAAAGGGCCACATTGAGACTGATTCTTCTTTTTTGACGGGGGCAACTAGATGGGAATAGACATTCCCCGTATGGAATGGATATGTGGAATGCTCGATTGTAACCCCGTTTAGAGAACTTGGAATCTTTAAAGATGTTGCAGACGACAGATGTGGCCAGGGGGCAACCTCTGTGCCTTGACGGTTAGGTGCACAACTTTGAGACTTGATGTTCTTGCCGACCCTCCCTGAGCTAGTTAGACTGGGTCTTGAGTCACCACTGCCAACCTTTATTGTGCAACGTCTCCTTGTGTTCCTTGCAGTCCTCGACATGGATGCATTTTTCATTTTCGCCTTTCCTCTCCCTGTTTTAACCTTAACTTTTATCGGGTCTTGAACACCATGAATTTGGTGTTGTTTGTCAGAAGTCCACCATTCATGGAAACTTGGCATGCTTCAAATCTTTAAAGCTTTAACTGTCAACTGCCCGATTTCTCCTTTTAGTTTCGTGTATACTTCACCATCACAACGGGACGCAAAAATATATGAACTTGTTGCAAATGGTGGCCAGTTGGTTTCGTTTCACCGCTTGAACTGTTTCCAAATCAGTTCAAAAAAGTGATGACCCATAACTTCGCTCTTTCTTTGCGTCCTTCGTCCATCGGTGCAAAATCAAAGACTCCGGTATGGTAACTATATTCTCCACCTTCAGTACAGAGAAAATGTGGCTACAAGGAATACCTGCATTTCATTGAAAAACCCGACGGTAACTGGCACAACACTTGACCATTAATGCTGTTCAGTACTAAAAAACGGAGTGGGGAAAGACTGTTACCTGTGTATGTCAGTATTTTGCAGTTGCATTCGAACTTCTTTGTTTCACTATCATAGGTCACAACATGATTGGTGGCTGATGAAGCGTACCTATAGACGTTGTATTTTTTAACCACACCAACATGCTCTGTGCACATGGCATAATTATGCGGTTCGTCAAGTATATGTTCTCTGACTCGATTCAACATTCTAGGCGTGTACACTTCACCCACATGTTTCTCAACAGGCTTTACATGTGTGGCCAACTGCGGTTGTGTATGTTGCGAAAATAAGTTTTCCTAAACTTCTGCCTCCTGAATATGATCAAGTGCAATGTCAAGTTGCCGAACGAACTCATAAATTTTTAGCTGCGAACCCAAGAACCGTTTCTGAAAAGAGTGCATTCCTTCTGATTGTTAGGTGCTAGTCATCCCAGCAAAAAATGTGTATTTCAAATACACGGTTGCCCACAATAGCCGCTTCTGCCATATTTCAGTTACCCAAACGTGCATTTCAGATACACGGTTGCCCACTTGGCTTCTAGCTCCACCGGGTCATCAACATGAAGCATCAGGTTGGCAAACACACACGTAAAATGTGCAAATTCATTCACATTTGTTCTACAATTTCTTAGCAAATACCATGAGCACAACCGATGCCTAGCATCAGAAAATGATGCCTGTATAGCAAGTTTTATACCAGGGGCTGAATCTGTTATGACAACTGTTGGTATCTTCCCACCCATGCACTTAGTAAAACGGCTTAGTAACCATGAAAAACAAGCATTTGACTCATCTGTTACGAGCCCACACCCAAACACGGTCGTCAAGAAGTGGTGGTGCACACCCAAAATTACAACATATGGTAGCTTATATCCATTCGTGTTATATGTTGCGTCAAAGCATATGACATCCCCGAAACATTGATAATCCCTCTGCATGCCACAATCGGCCCAAAAAAGATATCGCAGCATGTTTTCGCCATCAATAGCATAAACGACAATAGAAATCTGGGTCTCTATGAGCTCTAAATGTAAGATGAGCAAGTGTTTCTCCAAGTCAGTTGCAAGGTCGCCCACCCTGCGGTCTGAGTCAATCCAAATATATAGGTATTTATGACTAAATCTGGTATTCTTATACCCGCAGTGTGCAACAACCATATAGTCCATTATCTGGGAAGATAAGACTCCTACTCTACGCATGTCTGTTTGAACCTCCTTTGCTGCTTCATGAATACACTTCTGGGATCGGAGGTAATATCCCTCATGGTTTCTAGCAAGATCATGGTTGTACATGGTTTTAAACTCACAAACAATGTACTTATTCTGCTTTTTGCTATAGTGAACACGAAAAGCAACAGTGCATCCACAGGGAGACAAACAACGTGGCTGCCTCTGCCTCCCCTCCTTAGGTGTACTCACCCTTGGTATTCCCTTCCTAGATCAAACCCACATTCTTCGCTGCGTTATTTGCAACTTTATACTGATTCTTATGTCATCCTTCCTAATAAAAAACCCCATTATACATGCATACTTATGGTAGACTTACTTAGTGTCATCGACCGTTTCAAACTCAACACCCTCTAGATCCACAGCGTCCCACATATGAATAGCTTTGTTCACCTTACTGGTAATGTGTGACCAATCGTATTCAAGCGGCTTTGACCATCACCACGAAATAAGGTCATGTTTGGAATCTATAGATAGTGCAATACATTCTGGCTCCATCGAAGGTTCTAAAAAAAGTACAAATAAGCTACAGATGGAAAATTACATATCTTCTGTACAATTCTAAAGTAGTAAAGCTATGCTAAATGAGACAAAGAGGAAAAGTCAAAGTAGATTTAGATCAATAGGGCAACGTCAACGACATTAGGCTGGCGTCAACGTAGCAGTGTAGAAAGTGGGGTTCAAACATGCAACTTATGTCAGGGAAATAAAAGTATGAGTTGAGAGACGCAAATGCAAAAAAAAAAAAAAAAGGATCATTCATTAACTTTTGCAAATCATTAAGTTAGTAAACCAAAAATCAAACCAGGTGCAAATCATATATACAGCAAGATGATGAGGAAATCGTGAAATAGGTAGTAATAGAAAGAAACTCACAAAGCAGAATGAATGACATAGAAGGTTGTTCGTCAGAAATGAGCGCCAGTGGCCAAAGATGAATAAGTTGCAACAAAATTGCGGTGGCTACAGGTGGACAATGACGCAAGGAGGTGATAGATCCTGTGGCCAGCATCACCCAGATTGATCTCTCTGCATTGTGGCCGGCGTCACCACGTTCTTCTTCGTTAGTCACCAACAGAACAAAGAAATATCAATGCCTGGAAGAGGATGTACTATTTAAAAGAATGACGGGACATCTTCATTTAATTTAATTGTTACAGCAAGACATAAATGTTGATATGGTGAAGTGGTTGTTAGGGAACACAAATTTGAATTGTAGGTCGTAGGTTCGATCCCAAGTTGATACAATTTAGTTGGAGTCAATTTCTTTTTATGAAAAAACCTATAGCCTAATACTGAATAGATAAAGAAATCGAACAAAATCACTAATTCGAACAAAACCCCCTATAATACTATTTTGCGAAAATTCCCAACTCCAGATAATTTCCATTTTACAAATAAAATTATATAGATAAAATATATGCTTTGAATGACAAATATTTTAAGATAGAAAATGAAAATTGTCTTTTGCTAAATTATATTTAGGTAACGTTAATTACATTAAAAACCAAATTTATAGTGACCCAATCAAAGAGTAACCATAACCTGAAAGCGTATGACACTTTACAATTACTAACCTTAATATAAACCTAACCTACAGCCAAATTAAACCCTAAACACTAACCCTAAACCGTATTATCTAAAATACTAATTCCTAATCACTCACCTAAGTCAAAGTTTCCAAACTTGGTGAAACTAAACTATAACTGTAAAACTATGACAAAAAAAATTGACTATATGTAAAAATAACTATGACAAAAAATTTAACCCTACCATAACTCTAACATAATTCTAAAACCTAAAAGTGTGACTCTAAACTATAAACCAAAACGCTAATCATAGATCCTAGACTTAACCCTAACCCTAAAACGCTTACCTTAATCTATAAACCTAAACCCTAAACATGAGTACCAGAACCAAGACATATTTATTTCATTCAAGTCTGATTCTTTTGTTAATATTTTTTAAAAAAGTTTCTAACCTTAACCCTGACATTAAACCTTAAAAACTAAATTACAAATAACCCTAAACGCTAAATTCCCAAAACAATATATGAGAATTTCTTTGTTCTTTTAGTCACAAATTAATTTAATAAATCTGAAAGTAAGGCGCTAAAATACTTAATAAATCTGAAAGTAAATTGTTCTTATAGGACTTGGTAAAGTACCAAGGCAAATTTATTTTATTCAAATCTGACTAGTCTCATATATTATCATAAGATTTCCAATTAGCCTAGGAAAAATAATTTCGAGTTAAGTAGATTTCAGATTTGGGATTTTAAAATCAGTTATGTTTAAAAAAGAAAGTTTTGGGCTTCATGAAAAAGTTGTGAAAGGAAGTTGGCCAAATTGGCCCAAATAATATACATATTAAAATTACAAACAGATATTTTTTGGAAAAAAAATTTGGATACATGAAAAAATTGTATAATGTAATTACCCAATTTGGCCCAAAATAATAAACCAATTAATTTAAAAATGATTTTACAAAAAAAAATTTTGGGATGATGAAAAAATTGTAAAATTTCATTAAAAAATATAAAATGGACTTGACCTAAAACATCCTTAAATAATTAACACAATAAGTTGATATCTCACCACAAGCGCCGGCCCGCACCTCGCTTAGCCAACACTTGAGAGGTCGTCATCCCAATCCTCGATGTTGCGTTTGTTGATACATAAAATTTTTAGTCAAAATTAGGCAACACAAAAAAATAAAACCAGTAATGGAAAGAATGCGTGTGAATATATGAAATCAACAATTGTGAGTCAATTTTGGATCAAGAAAATAGTACCTGTGATGATGGTGGTGATGGAACTAAGGTCACCGGAGAGTTTAGTAGCTTGACTGGTAATGAACTTGAAATGTGGCTAGCATTTGCTACGCTAGTGAGATGTTTGATAGTTTTGAGTTCCTTTCTTTGATAAAATTTGTTCATTATTTGATGGTGCTGCCATCTCAAACTAGGAGAAGCAAAAATATGAAATTCTAAAAAAATTCATGAGAAACAAGGATATGAGACTGAAAAATTCCAACAATAATAAGCAAAAGAGAAAATTTTAATAAATAAATATGCTAAATCTTCAAAAGAAACCTTGATTAGAGATAAGTACAATTGGAAAATTAAGGGTCATTATAGTCTAAAGTCAACAACTCTACTGCTTAAGTTATAAATTTCCATGAGTCTTGGAAAAATTCTTGATCTCTTTTTTCAAAAACTTAAATATCCTGATTTTACTTACAGATTTTTGAATGGACTGAGCACGATAACTAAGGAGAACGATGACTTCACCAATAAATTTGGCAAATGGTCATCAAGATCCATAAGTGGGTAAAGAGATGAAAGGGGGAAAGGCTATGGAGTCATCCATTAACTTTGGTTTAGGAGTAGAATGAATTTAAAATTTTTACATTTTGGGTTTATAAAGGCTACGTGATTATCTACACACACACACACACACACACACACACACAAACAAACAAAAAGAAGGATACAACTAGGGTGGTTTTTTCATTGTTTATTGACAACGATTGTGGAGTTGACTAGTAGCATGCTTTCCTTTATTAGTAAGTTAACCGCAAACTTTTGTATATGGTTTACCGAATATACTCATCACTCTCTGATGTAATAAGTTGGTGATACATATTAGTCAAAGTCACAATTTTTTACCTACATCCAAATTTTAAACTTGAATAGATAAATATAAGATTAAATTTATGTTAATCCTAATTTTGCTATCCTGAATTTTGAATTAATGTGGTCAGAAATAATCAAAATATTTTACTAAATAATTTTCTCTAATGAAATTTAATTATGATAATTTTATATTGATATTATATTTTTTTAAAATGATTATATAAATATTATCTCGCATGAATAATTGATTTTAACATTATCAGGTATCAATTATATTGATCCAACCAACGCATATTAATATAATTTCAATTTTAATATTTATAATTATCATTTAAAAAATATAATATCAATATAATATTATTAGAATTAAATTCTATTATAAAAATTATTTAGGAAAATAATTTGATTATTTCTGACCACATTAATTCAAAATTCAGGATTAATCTAAATTTAATCTTATATTTATTTATTCAAGTTTAAAATTTGGGATGCAAGTAACGTATTGCATTAGATGATGATGATTGGTATAATTGGTAAACCATATACAAAAGTTTGTGGTTAATTTTCTAAAAAAGGAAAGTGTGTCACATATTAGTTCTACAATCACTGCCATTAAGGAAAAGATACCTTAGAGAGAGAGAGAGAGAGAGAGAGAGATTAGTCTAGTTTCAATCATTTTAGGCATTTGTAATTTGATTAGTCATATAAAGAGTCCGAGATAATATGTCTCTCACTTTGTAAAGTTTCAAGCTTAAAGAATAAGTTCATTGTCATTCTTTAATTTCAAGCATTTGTCTTGATTTTTACTGCTCATTAGAACAACAAACATAGCAATACGATTACCAAAAGAAAAAAACACAGCAATACAAGCTTTACAAAAAAAAAGGGGGGGGTGTATGATGGTAGATATTCTGGAGGTATATGTAGGGAGTTTGCAGGTGTTGGTGTCTGGGTATAATTTGGTCTAATAAAATCTGCATTCAGAAAGAAAAAGGACAATAGATTCATAAATATGTTCCTCGACTGAATCGTTGACGTTATTTTGTTAAGGGCATCAATAACTTGATCTCCAAGTAAAGACCTATATTATCAGCTTCCTCCTTTTTCTCTTCTTTTCTCGAGACTCTAGCTAGCTAATTATCTCAATTAACAGTCACGCGATTCAGATATGTTGCCCGTAGTTAACTTTTGAATGGAAGGAATAATTCTGTAAAATATTGTCCTACGCTAATTAATCATTCATGGGAGCAGAGCTTTTCTTGTGACTCAAGAATATAATCAATTAAAAACCAATATGAAATTATTACTGCTAAAAAGTTAAACAGATTACAAGATAAAACTCAAAGTTAAGCGCCTAAATTAGTAGTAAACCGGTATCTAGCTGAGTAATTAACACATAATCACTCGAAGGCCCATGAATTTTCCTTGCGGATCTCTTCCTCTTCTTCGGGAGTGAAGTCGTTCTGGATACCGAACACTTTTCGGATTTGTTCGGGATTCTTGCCTTTGATCATGTCGGCGACCCTCTGGCAACCCAAATCAAGCAAGTCCTTCACGTTCAGATAGTTGGCCGCCAAGATAAGATCGTAGAGCTCGTTGTTTGGCACCTGGATGAAGTCCTCGTCCCACTTCTTCAACTCGTCGCTCCCGCCGTCGGCTTTCGAGTGCTTCCTGCACCACTCGATCACCTTTGCCAACGGCCCGCTCCAGACGTTGGTCAGAGGAACCACGCCGTCGGCGCACCCGTCGTCGATGAGGTTTTTGATCGTCACCGAGAGGGCAATCACGCCCTCCTCCACCTCGAAGATCTGATCGTCGGAAGTCCTCAGCTTCAGTAACCTAGGAGACGCCATTATTGCTGCTGCAAGGATTTGATTTGAGGAATTGGGGAATTCAGAATAAAGGTTTGGGAAGCAATGGAGGGGTTTATATAGCCGCAGCTTCGGGGTGCCTTTTTTCCGTCCTTTCCTTCATGGATTTGGTTTTCGTTTCCTGGTCCTACTCAGACTCGTCGTGCTTGATATTTAATGATACATATACATAGTTCTACTTGATTTTGGACACTGGTAAAACTCTATATATACGTCTAACTATAACCGAACACAAACAAAGAATAAAAAAAGAAAAATTTAAAATTAAAGGCTCCCTAACCTGAAAATTGTCTGGTTCCAAACTTACAATGAGTTCGATCATGGAAGGAGACGGTCGGATGGAGCGACGACAGAAGAGTCGGGAATGTCTCAGAGAAAAGGGCATCGACATTGACAAGAATGTCACACCCGACGAAGCTCGCACCATCGTTTACAAACTAGCTGTAGAATTGTGGGGACACGACGAAGCCCTCATCAAGAAAAACCTCAGATTGGTCGCCGAGAAAGCGATGAAGTTGTTCGTAACCGATGGGAAAATCGACAACGTCTGTTCTATCGATTCCGTCACCAATGTTGATCTTGTCGCCTCCGCCCACAATGCTGCTCTTGTCGAGTCACAGGACTTGGGAAGACGGAAAAGAAAACGAATTGTAGCCCAGTTCACAGACGTTTCTGATGATGATGAGCGAGAACTGTCAGCCAGAAAACAGAGGAAACAGAGCCCCAGCAGCCGCAGGAACAAGAACATGAAACCCAGCAATTCCAGATTCGGGACACCAGAACAGGTGAATTTCAGAGAGCCGTCGCCGATGCCAGAAGACCTCAGAGCCGCCATAAGCAAATGCGGCGTCCAGGATATAACGTTTGTGATGGAGAAGGAGCTGACGGCGTCGGACCTGAAGAAGAACCAGAACCGGCTTCTGATTCCGGTGAGGCAGGTGAGGGCGGACTTCCTCAACGAGCGAGAACGGGGAGAGGTCATGAGGCAGGAGAAGATAACGGTGAAGCTGGTGGAGCCGACGGAGAAGGTGACGCAGATTGGGCTGAATATGTGGGAGATGAGGAAGAGCAACAAGAAGGCTAGCTATTCGTACGTTTTGATCACCCAGTGGAACCAAGTTAAAGAAGCCAATGATCTGCACCCGAACGACGTCGTTCAAGTCTGGGCCTTTCGAACTCCGGAACAAGAACTTGGCATTGCTCTTGCGAAGCTTCCACCAAAGGAACAATCTTTGCCTATTCCCGGACATGATTAGAAATCCCATCCTGATGTTTTATGAAAAATTGTATGGTGCCTCAGATTGATTCGTTCTTTGGCACCAATGTCCAGTTGTTTCTCAATATTTCAGTTCAGTACAGTTGCTTCTTATTCAAGTCATTTGTTCTGATTTCAACCACCTTCCTCTTTTCCGCCTTGTTTTCTGTCTATGACTTCCAACAGCGTGCCCACACCCCATTCGATGAACATTTACTGGAAAATGGGTTTGGGTCACACTTATTCTTGTTTCAAGATTGTTTACTCCTTTGCACGCCAAGTGTTTGTTATTATGCGACAATGAAGGATCTACCTCATTTTTCTTACCTAGTCTATTTTCACCTTTTTCACTTTCTGGGTTTGGAATATTTAGACATCTCAGATGAAACAATGCTCCTGAATATTCACCTGTAAAAGCAATGCAACTGGAAGTGATTGGAATAGGAAAATTACTTAGCTATTGATCAAACCTCGAAGATTTTCCAGCTAATGCTCGTTCATATGCATATTTAGCTGAAATTGAAGACTCGAGTGCAAATAAAACCTCAAAAGTTCAAATTGGAGGAGCAGTAAATTTCTTATTACAGCTGCGTACCAGTAAATGTGGAAAAGAATGCAAATGGGAGCTATGCGCATTTGGAAATTGCTCGCAATCGCTGAGGGATTACGTTTGTGAAGTTGTAGATAAACAACTTTTGGTTTATCTGTTTCACCTAAAAATGTTTAGTGACTTATTGACAATTTGTCCATGAGAAACAAACAAAATATTCCATGAGAAAACACAGAATATTTTTCCAGTAAGTGGTAAATTTATTCCCATATAAGAACATCATTGGCAGTTCTACACTCCAATAAAAACACTAGCGTTATATTTGCCCACCAAAAAAAAAAAGTAGTAAAAAATTTCTGCTAAAACGAAAATATTAGCGGCAAATATATATGCTCTTTTGACCTAAATTATATGTGAATATTGATCAAATAAAAAAAATGAAATGATATTGTATAGGAAAATACAACATAAACACAAATTTACAAATTATGATGCCTAGGTGATAAAAAAATACTATTGAGAATACCAGAGCAACAGCAAGTTAGTGAAAGAATGTTTGAATTTTTCTTAATAATTTATAATTAGAACTCACATGGTCAAATATGTATACGTAACAGGTATAACATATATATATATACTATAGGACTAAGTCAGTTAGAGTATTAAGTAACACGTAGCTAAAAATGTAAAATACAATGTCAACTATAAAGAGTGCCCTTGGATGACGCGTATGTGAGGATGATATTTATTAATATACATAGAAATGATAAATGTACCATATTATTAAGTTTAAGCAGTAAATGGTGGAGATAAGTGATGACATAGAAAACTAAATATCATTATGTTGAAAACATATAAAAACTATAGTAGCTGAAAGAATAGTTGTAGGGTAAGAAGGGGAATTTGAACTAAGTAGGTCTTAGAGTTTGAATCCAGAGAATGGCGATCGTTGTTCTTCAATATGTAGAATATGTGCTAAGAATGTTGATGTTGTTCATGAAAATGTCGATTAAATCAAAGGAATCGCAATCATTGTCCTTCAATAAAGAAATACCATATAGTTGCTTAGAAACATCATTCTTGTTTCTGAAAACACTATTTGAATGATGAAGGATGACTTTCCTCCTTCAATATAGAAACATCTTATAGAAGCTATGAAACACCATTATATTGCCAAGGAACTTCATCCTTGCTCATGCAAACTTCCCTTTTTTAAACTTTCAACATAGTGACTAAAATGTCACTTTTGAGATTTTATTGATGTACTTGTACATTAATTTTGTAACAGTTTGAGCTTAATTTTGTAACAGTTTGAGCACTAGTGTAATTTTGCAAGGATATCTTGTATTTTTTCTTTTTTTGAAAAGTTCAAGGACCAATTATGTATTTTGAGGTATGATTTTGTCTATTTTTAAAAAATTTATGGACTAAATGTTATCAATTTCTGAAGACAATATTGTAAATTTTTCAACAGTTAATGGACCAAACATGCAGTTTTTGAAAATTTTTGAAAGACTGAACTATAAATTTTTGAAACCACGTGGACATTTTTCATTTTGAGAGCTTTTTTTTTTTTTGCATGCCAATAACCTTAGATTGCATAAGAGTGATGTTGAAGTATTAAAGAAATTTTTGGTATATAAAATCACCCAAATCGGTACATAAATAAAGTCTCTAGTGTGTACACATTTTCATTTAACGGCCTCATTTTACATACCAAATACATTAGATTGTAATCAATTACCCTAGGTTACATGCTAGCTATTTCTTTACATATAGATGATTTTGAAATGTCTAAAAAGCCTCCGGTATTTAAAATCACTTCAGTCGGTATGTAAATAAGGTTAATTAATCAGTGCATTTTTTTCATTCCATCTATCTTAGTTTACATACTAAAGGCATTAGATTACATGGTGGAGGTCTTAGCTTACATATATAATATATTATTTCTTTGTATACCGGTGATTTTAAAATATTTAAAAAAACTTCTAATATGTAAAATTATTCTCATCTATATATAAATAAAATCTGTTGGTATGTTTATATTTTTCAGTTCGACAGCCTCTTTTTACATACTAAACGCATTAGATTATATATTGCAGGCATTGGATTATACTACCTACTATTTTTTCACATATGAATGATTTTTAATTGTCAAAAAACCCTTATTATGTAAAACAACTCCAATCAGTACATAAATAAGGTTCACTAGTATATGCATATGTTCATTCCAATAGTCTTGTTTTACATACCAGATGCATTAGATTATATACAAAGGCATATCTTTATTACAATAGCCTTATTTTACATATCGAAAGCCTTACATTATATTAAAAAAATTCTATATTACATACCGGCTATTTATTTATATGACAGTGATCTTGAAATGTAAAAAAACTATAGGTATTAAAATCAGCTCAATCAGCACATAAATAAAGTCACCTGCTAAATAAATAAGATCTCCTAACATGTCATATGGTAAATTACCATTTGATGGCGCATAAATGGTTCTCTTTATTTATAGAATTGTTATTTTATCTCAAAAAAGTCAATCTTTTTCTATGTTGAAACGCTTTATAACCTATAAAAATCACTTAATTAGTCTTGTAATTATCATTGTCATCTCTATTAAAATTATTATTTCAAATATAAAAAAGAAATTCTTTGAAGTAATATTATTTATTTTTCCTTTGAAAGAACTTCAACGTCATCTCATGTTTACATCATTCGCCTTCGTCATTTTCACACTTCATCTCTATGTGTTCAACAAATTCAGGATTTTGCTCATATACCACAATTTCCTTCGCATCGTTTCTATATTTTTGCCAACTCCCTTCTAGAAAGCTCACATTATCATTAAAACCAAAGACAATAATGAGAAAGTGTCATGTATGAAAATGTCATTAGATGACATGAAATTGACATGTCGAGCTAAGAGATTGTCATTTAGGTTCTTCCAAAAAATAAACTCGGATCTAGTCTCACCCAAAGCCTATGTTTCGCCTGCTCTAATTAGATTAAATGCAAAAACATGCACAATGCATGGTAAATGACACAATCATTACTTCAATTTGGTGTAAGTAACACAAATTAGTGTAACCATATTAACTTTTTTTCAAACTCAACACTCTTCTTCACCGCAAATCTTTACATTCAATTGTTTTTTGCAATTGATTTTGGGTTTAAAAATTCTTCAGTTTCGAACATCACGTCACTCTCATGATAGAATTCAATTTCTTGAAGACTTTTTTTTTTTTCGTTTGAGACTAAAGGAGATGAGAGTGAGTTGCTTCTATTTTTTAAAAAAAGGATTTGCCACTAATGTTTGGTAGATGTCACAATTTTTGCCACCCATGTGTTTTTTTTGTGTGCAAATTTGCCACTTATTTTATATTTACGATTGAGTTCGCTATTGAAGTTGCAAAACAATCATGAAGAAATAGCTATCGAGTGTCTAACTGTAGGAATATCCCATCCAAAATGAGAATTTTTCATGTCACATTAGCAACACATCAACAATTAGCAAAGTGAGAATATCCGCAAAAATCTTTAAACTGGCATCTGAAAAAAAATTTTAGCCCTTAATTGCCCCAACATTGAAAATCTACTATTTTGGTCATCTTCTTTATCAAGTCTCATGAGGGCTCATTTGTTGATGTGTCATTCACTGCCATTGCAACAAACAACAGGCTAAGCCTTCTTTAATGGTGATCAACAACATCTAAACAACAAGTGAATGAGTGCAATTAGGTGTCCTCCTTTCTCCGATTGACATCATAATTAATGGGTGGTGACAGTTCATATCGGCGATGTGGGTTAAGGGAGAAAAGTAGCAATGATTCACAAGTAGCAATTAGTGAATATGATGCTCCCAAATCTTCATGTTGAAGATAATGATGAAAATGATATATTAAAAAACTTAGGGTCATAGGGTTTCAGGTAAAAAAGTTTAAAATCTAAATTTTTTAGAAACTTTTCCATTTTTTTCACACCTACCACATAAGCAATTTTAACACCTATGCCGAATTTGTTCTAAAAAAATATAACATCAATGACAGATTTTCACAAAAAAAAAAAAAAATAGAGTGGTAAGATTACATAAGCGAGCAAATATTAATGGTAAATTTACCTTTTTCCCTACTTTTAGTAATTTTGACAATTTTCTCTTAGTTTTCCTTATTACTTTCTCACCAAGTCACAACCTCTTTGATTGAATGGTCAAAAATATTCACTAAGATATAGTGGTTCTTATCCCTTAGTAACCTCATACAGAAGTGTTATGGAATGTTATTTATAGTTTAGGAAACATAATAATCTCTCTTTATTTCTAGGGATTTACTTTTTTTATTCTTAGGGATTTTCTTTCCTTGTATTCTCCTCCCATCTATTATATAAAAGTTGTGTGACGGTCTTGTAATCATCAATCTCTCTGTTTCTTTTTTTGATATTGTTTAACAACAAGCATTTACACTTGCTTACCATAGAATGACCCATATTTTAGATTTCGAGCAATTGTGTACTTGAAGAAAGTTGGCTAAGTGCATCATAAAAATTTCATTTTTGTAATTCATTTTTGTGAATTTCATAATACCAAAAGTTATTTTAAAACTAAAATTTAGGGCTAAAAACAAGTGAGCCGAATTGTAAACTGATCATGTTCGACTTAAAATATCTATTGAATTTGGTATTTTGTTCATGTTTGGATTGAAAAAAACATGAATAAGCTTTTAATCGATCGTACTCAACTCAAGCTTTTGTTGTTCGATTAAATTAAGGAAAAATATAAAATCGAGCTGAGCCAAACTAATGTGAAGAATAAGTAAATCGAACTTGGTTTGAATTTCATATTGAACTTAAAATTTTGTTCATCTTAGCTTTATAACAATTTAAACTAGCTCTAAACCGAACTGAGCTTGAGGCATTTTTTTATTTCTCACACTTTCTAAAATTATAATTTAACACTTAATTTATTTTAATTTAAGTCAATTGATTTCAAAATCGCTTATTTTTATTCTTACATTTTTTTTTAGTCAGAACCAATTTTAATTAAAAACCAATATTATGTAGTTACAATAATCCATTGAAAATACAATTTTTATAATTTTACTAAATTTTTATAAATTTTTTTAGTTCATGAAATTAAAAAAGAAAAATTCATAAAAATTTAATAACATCATGTAAATTTACTTTCAAATGAATTATTATATCTACATAATATTAGCTTTTAAATAAAATTAGTTTCAAACAAAAAAAATGTAAAATTAAAAATAAATCAGATAACTTAAATTAAAATGAATTAGCCTTTGATGACCTTCTTTTATCACGCAAGATAAACAGTCTTGCCATGAATAAATTTTCTCTGTACATATGACTTCCACAGACTGCCGAATGCAAAGAGCGCAAGCAGTAGCATGAGCTGTAAACTGGGAGAATCCTAGTCGACCTTCAATTTTAAGTTCAATTTTTTTTCAAAAATTATGGTACTTTTTAACAAAAAATAATGGTATTTTTTAAAAAAAAAAAATTGTCTCGCAGACAGACAGTTACAGAGTTCAAAAGATAATTTAGGATTTTAACAATTCAATAGACTAATGCAACCAGCTTGAACATCTTCTATCGCCGTGGCTTACTACCTTCAAAACATGTTTTTATGCATCTATGAAGGTTTTAACACCAAACATGAGAGTTAGGGTAAGGTAAATATATTTTGGCATCTTTAAAATTCCCACCCTGGTTCAGGTGATTGAATCATCAGCTAATTGTCAGCACCAATTAGGGGCATTCTGTACATGGAAGGAGCGAACTTCCACATCACATTATTGCAAGAAACAGCTGGCTCGGTTTTGTCAGCTAAAAGAAGACATCAAACGAAGCCTATAGTTGCGTGTAGAAGAATATCACTATATTTCATTTCACTGGGGCATCTGTACAAGGATCAATGGCTTGATATGTAAACAAGTAAGGTCATTTGATTCCTAAGCTAGAATAGGAAAATCTAATATTTACCACTCTGCAAAACCTCCCTCCTGACACCAATACTGTTGTAAAAAAAGCTGCAATAACAAGAACCCCATCCGAGAGATTGCTTACTTGTCATCCGGACTTTCGGTTAGAAGACAGTGATCAGTCCTGTGATGTAGCAGAATACTCAAAAAGGAGGCGTTTTGTGGGAGTGGATTGTAGGAGCACTCGTAGGCGGCTTGTCAGTTGGTAGATCAAAGTCCACTGCATAGCCATCTCTGAATCCTTCATCTGCCTCACAAAAGACGCCTGAGATAAAGAGAAACATGTATGCCTTACGAGACTAAAGAAGCATTGCAATGGCAACCACAATTTCAGAATGGCAAGGAAATAACCTGAAGGCGTTTCCCTAGTTGGACTTCAACTTCTGTTCCAAATGAAATGTTACTGGCCAGAGACCTGAGAGGATCAATGGTAGGGTCAACTGAGAGCAAGCTAGGAATCTGAGGAGCGTACACCAGCCTCCACCTTGCATGACCGAACTCTCCCTTCCCTTCTATTCTCGGCATAAGTGTTTCAAGTGTTGCAGTTGCAAGCTTTTTGAATGCCAGCTGGCCATCACCTTCCAATATGGATTCTGCCAGTTGACTCTCAAACACTCTAGCCGCCTATGCAAACAGAAAATGTTGATAACATCAAATCCCTCACTATCCATCTAATGAATGCAACAATCCAAAATCATGAAAGGGAAAGAATAGCATTGAAAAATAAGTCACTGCTAAGTACAGGTAAAGAATAGCCAAAACTATGAAGTGTTGAATAGCACATAATTATCACAATTTGTACTATGTTTGACCTTGTCCTTAAATTGCAGGACTAACAGAGTATCATGAGATATACACATGCTCATACGTATGGATGCATATGAAAACGTGCAGAAGCACAAAATCATAAAAATGCAACACGTAGGGCTCAAAGAAACTTTGATTTGTATCAAGTGGAAGACAAGTAATCTCAGATTGCACAAGTATTTCTACTAGTGTATCTACTTTTCACATCAACGCACATTTTTTCCAGACAATTTAATCAAATCTATAGGTTATGACACCAAATTACAAATTCAGATTTTGACTGTTGGTAAAATAACCTACCATCAATTTGAGTCACATGATGCTATGCAAAATTCTTTAAGACAAGAAGAGAATAGTAGAAAAAACAGTTCGTGGGCTACTTCAGGCATGTCAAAGAACAAAAAATGACAAATCAAAATTTATGATACACTATGATACACTACCTCACTAGTGGAGAGGACATCTTGCTCTACAGATCGTGTTGAAGTCACCACAAGTTTCTCCTGCCAATTGCTGGCCCGACTTTGAATGCGGAATTGCCATTCTGATCCAACAAGAGCTAAGTCTAGCATAGGATCTAGACCATGCTCAGGTTCAAATTTGGCAATGTTTAGATGCTCACGCTTAAGCCTGACCTGTATTGAAGAGGTCAAAGTGCGATGTAGAATTGAAGGCAGTAGTCAGTCTGCTGAGTATCTGGGAAAACAAAATGCATAGGAGAGATTTAACCATGGTGTCAAACAACTAACTTGCCTGTGTTGCAACAAGATTCACATCACCATTCTCAAACGTTAAAATGCCCTTTGGTTTTATCCATTTTGGATGGGCTGGACCATTCAATTCAACCTCTCCACTCACAGCAAAATTAAGAATCAAAGGGTATACAATACGCAACTCTGGCCCCAAAACAAGTTTCAAATCACTAAGGCGGACATCAATGTTGGGTTTTATGTTCACTTGCTCCATATCTTTAGCTACTTCAGATGACTTGGCTGTAATTCACAAAATAAAGAAACCGTACAAAACAAAAATCACACTATAAAGGTCAGCATTGATGATAAATCAAACTTCCTGTAAAGCATGCAACAAAAACCAGCTGAAGATAAAACTAGACAAAAAAGCAATTTCAGGCTTCTTCTATAACAAATGCACATTATCAGGTACTTGATGTTATTCCTATGTTCTCCATAGCCTAGAGCTTCATCCCCTTCATGTGTTGCCAGATGATCCCAAACCAGAACAAAGGAAGACAGTTGCTGTGAACATAAAGATTTGCCCAAATCTATTAGTATGTGTGTTCTCAACTAGTTTTATGCTAAGCTTTCACAAAGCAGCATTAACCTTAAACCTACCTCTACCTAATGATAAACAAAGGGTAAGTTGCACTTGTGCTCTCAACCTTCAATTATCGTCCTATTTTTGTCTCAACCTCCATTATCGTCCCCAGCCTTCCAAAAGCACTGATTTCTGTCCTATTCTTAACAGATTCCATTATATCTGACAAAAAGAGGCAACGTCAGTACCGATTTGGTGAGTAGTCAACACTCGTCATGCCACTGTTAGGCTTGAGATAAAATGGAAAAAAAAATCATCTGCAACTGGCAACCATTGGCAGCTACATTTATCAACCTCTAGGCTAAAAAACCTCATGATAGCAACTGCAAGTGGTTGCCACTCATAGAAGGAATTCAATTTTTCTACTCTTCCTCATTGCTTTTTCTTTCTTCTCAAGCCTATCTGGCATAAAGGTTGATTATCAGCTGAACCAGCATTGACATGGCATTCTCTGTCAGCTCTATTGGAATCAATCAAGGGAACCAAAATCAAGCGTTTTTAATAAGGTCAAGGACCAAATTGACATATTCTTGAGGTTGGGCTGCAAATAGGATGATAGCTGAAGATTAGGGACCACAAGCGCAATTTATTCTATGAACAGATTATTAATACAGGAAGGACTTCCACTGCATCAGGATCAAAGTTGCCAAGCAAAAACACTAGGAAGTTTCCTGAGGAGCAATATGCTACACATTAACATACGAAGTCAGGCTGCTCCCTGGGTTGCAATTTTCAGATGTGGAGGAGAGGGTGATCGTCATGCATATGAGATAGGTCAAAACCCTTAAAAAAAAAAATAGGTTTGTGCAGACCAGCCAAGCTCCCAAAATTTCCTATTCTTCATTTCTTTCCTTCAAAAGAATTAAAGAGGTTCATATTTACATCTGAAGTTAATCTAAGAGAGCCTGAAATGGGACATACCCTTGTTTTTGTTAATTTTGAGTCAGGTTCAGTTTTTTGTTCAAAGCACTTTTGCACAACTTCAGCTAAAAGTTATCAATAAAACCCCTACCCAGTCAGACAGTAGAGACAATAGTATAAGACAGGAAAAGACAAAAGGATCATTATACCAGAGGGTTGCTGGAGCTTGGTCCTTGAAGATGCAGGCCCTGCACTGAAAAAGCGTGAAACATATCTAGAAGCAACTGCTCGGTTGACACCAGAACCTGGAATTCTAGACTGATTTGAAGTCAGTCTATTAAAAGGTGCAGCTCCATTGCCCTTATCATGTGGCAAATATGCTTCTCCATGGCTGAGTTTTATGTTTCCTGAAATATTTGGTTGCAGAATGGAACCAGTTATCTGCAATAGTGTGTCAACCTGTCCACTGTTTGTTAAGGAAAATAAACAATCAGCTAACCTATAATACCAGTCAATGATGAAAATAGGTCGCAAGGGAGAGTGGATGAGGCAGTGATATCCATAGTTATCTCTAATGATATCAGTGTAAGCAGTAGCAGATAAAGAAACAAACATGCATTAACAAATTTACTAGCGCTTTTTCTACACAACTTACAAGAATGTCTTTTATTGAGACATGCTAAACATGGAAAACTGACACAGCAGCAAAAGAACCCATTGTTTAGAAATTACCTTAAAATATTTTTAGCTCGTACTTCTAGAACTTCACATTTCAGGTCAATTTTATCACCAAGGGATGCTTCACTTGTTCTAAGTGGCAGATTCCCTTTTATAAACAGTTTGCCCCTTCTGCTCATCCTGCTTTCCAATGACGTGATGCATAACTTATTTGATTTGACATGTAAAGTGCCACCAAAATTGGTTAGTGGTTTCCGGAGCACAGGTGAGGAAATAGATGCCCTGTAGAATGATGCAGATCCATCAAGGATGGGCTGTTCAACTGTTCCTCTGACCTGCCAATGAAGAACAAGCCAAATGAAAAATCTGTTACATCTGAAACAAAAATTTGGAATTATGAACAGCTTGAGAGTGAAAAGCAGACAAGCTGACCAACCTGAAGCATGACATCAGCATTGCCATGAACCCAGTTTGCATAAGGTGATAGAGCAGTTAACAACATCATACCTCCATCCTTGATATCAGCATCAATCCTAACCTCTCCTACATCTAAGATGTTCCAGTTTAACCCTTCAAGGCTTTCAGCCAACTGAGAATTCCAGCCGTCTTCTGCTCTCTCTCTATAAGATCTTTTCTCACTGGCTTCATCAGCAAACTCCTTGCCCTTATCCTTCACCCGCCCTGGAGCCCAAGCAGGCCTCCTTTTGTCTCTTTCAGTTTCTTCTTCATCAGGAATGTTCTTTTGAACTAATTTAACAGGAACACTTCCCTGTATGTGGACATGGCCATTCTGGACAGTAGGTTCAAATTTAGCATTGAACAGAAAACGGCTAGCTGAAGTTAAGGAAGCAACAATCTCAGCACGACCCAGATCAATGCCCCCAATGGCACCATCTAAAAGCCTCACTTGTACATCACACTCCGGTTTGGCAAGGCTTCCCCTCAGATCCCCTTCCATGTAGAGAATGCCCCTGATTGGTGCTAACAATTGCCGCAAAGAATGAACAGCCTCATTAGCTGATGATTCAATCACCTGAACCAGAGTGGGGACTAGGCTAACAGGGAAATTCAGAACAGCAAAGTGAAGATTTGTTTTAGGTCCCAGCAAAGTTCCATCAGCATGGATTGTGGCATCCTCCTTTTGGATGAAAATCTTCTCAAGACGCAAACCATCATCATTACTGTATGCTCCAACAGCCACCACATGCTGGGTCTTGTAGCTTCCCCACTCCCAATCATCCCCATGAAAATCAAATTCTGCCTGTAAAGGAACAAATTATCTCAAACAGAATGGATGTCTCTGGAACCAATGAAATGACATTTCCGGGAAAAAGAAAGAAAAACTTTCTACTCCACAAGAAAACAGATGAAGGCATGAAACAAAAAGTTCAAAACAACATGCCAAAATGGAGTGCATTCATTTACCAAGAACTCTAACATATAGCAAAACCATCTTGGTACTTCTTAATACTAAATGACGGGCCAATCATTTACAATCTGCATTGCTGAGTGCTTCTCAAATTTAAATAACCACAATCAGAATTTGGCTGCCATAATATTTCAGCCATCCTTTGAGTTTACCAGAAATGAGAAAATGGATGTCATGATTTATATTTTCCCCAAATCTCATTTCAGGTTCTTCTTCTTTACCCTTTTCTCATAAGAACTGTTAAAGCATCCCAACTCAAAACCAATTAGGAATGAGTGGCAAGGCCTGACCCAAAAACATAAAGCACCAAGAAACCCCTTGATTTATCCAATTTAACACACCCTCCCAGGAACAGGCCAGTGAGATGATTGAAAACTGGTTTATCACGTGGACCACAAAAGGGGCCTAACAGAAAATGGGGCAATGACAACCTTGGGCCCTGAACCAAGTTAAAGCATATAACTCAAAACCAGTTGGTAACAAGTAGCGAGACCTCATCACAATATATCATGCAGAAAAACCCCTTGATTTACGGTAGGAGTATACCACTATAGCAAAACTGAGGCAAAAGCAACCCCATCCAAAAGGTAGGACATTATCTGATTTTTCTAGGAACATTAAGGATGTTTTGAACGTAAGCATAATTGAAATTTGTTCCTTCCACTTCATACCCTGTATATACTCCTTGATAGTTTTTTATACTAATGATAAAATTCAGAAAACATTTTTTCCACGAATCAAAAATTTGGAAAACAGGTTACCAATTTATGTCCAATTTAATCTAAGAAAAAGGTTGAAAAAAATTGTCTTCCATTCTGGGACAAATATAGCAACCTTCTCCCTCTAAATCAAGAGAACCTAAAAAGTGATGATACTTCCACCCTTAGGCTCCCAATGTTCTGCTATGTGCTTACAGATTCTGTCAAGACTAACAAAATCATTAAAATAAAAAAGACACGCAGTTTAAGACCATCTGATTTTTTCAGAGGTCATTTAAAACATGATTTGAGGAATTAATCCAGTTGCCACACGCTAAAAGTTCAAATTACCTATAAAAGAAATAGACGATAACGATCACAGTTATGAAATACTAGTAATTTAGTTAACAAAAAGAGTCTAGTGTCCATGGCCTCCAAGTTCCTCAATGCCATGAATGTTATCATTATCATTCACTTTCATATTCTTCACATTACGGAAAAAAGTAAATAAATAAAACTATTTGGTATTCTACAGATATTGAAAGACACATACTATTGTGTCTCCATTGCCTCCACCGCTTGCATCAAGGCAACCACGCCAACGACCCTTTAGTTCTGCCAGACCTGGAAGACTTAATTCTTCAAGAACTACTTCATCTGATGGGGCGCAATGGTTCCTTATGACCTAAATTGCAAACAACTATTAGAAGCACGGAGAAGGATAGACTCAATTTTTTATGCAATTGAAACATCACTGATGAACAATATACAAATAAAGATTTCCTTCCTGATTCCAAATGGGTCAAGGCTTTTTGCAGCAAGCCACTAGTCCTTTGAGTGTGCAAGTGTGTTGTGGGGTTCGTTTGTATGCACAGCTTCCAATTTAGAAATAAAGAAGTGGGTCCAACAAGGTACCTCAAGCAAGTCCGCAAAAGTCTCAGTGGACAGTCCCAATGACTGCAAACTTTGGATGAAAAAGTCCTGCAGATACCATCAAGCAGAAATGCTAATTAAAAGATTTAATCTTGGAACAGACACCAGAGAATTACAGTAATGAAATTTGAACAGTGAAGAAACTAAGAAACTGGATTTTCCAGCCTTCTTATCCTCCATTGCCTCATATGTTGAAAAAGGAAAAAGCACACACAGCACCAAAATCTCAAGGAGATAAACAAAGTCTATTATAGCTAAATTTCCTTCTTAATGAGGCAGACTTAAGCTAATCAGAGCAGCAGGAGCTAGTGCTGATGAAAGAATCTTAATTCACATGCACTGCATTACATGTTGCTTCACAAAATCAAACATCTACAAGCATATCTCATAGTTTTGGTGGAAACAGATGCTTGCTGGATTCCAATATTGTAAAAAATATAAGCGCTTAACATAATTTTTGTACCCAAAGGGACACTAGTTATTTACAGTAGCATAGGGGTCATAAAAACAGTAACATCAATTGGAGGAAACAAGAAAGCACATATATTCCAAACTGGAATTAATAACATGAAGCACCCCTGAGGTGATATATTACAATTATGAATTGCAACATTTTTTCCATAAAAAGGTGGAATAGACAAAATCTGCGCAATGCAGCAGCTGACTAGTGAAACAACTTCCTAGCAAAAGCTCTTCAATAGTTGAACTCACTTGTAAAGTAAATACATTTTTCAAGTCCAACCTGGCAATCTACATGTTCATAAATTTTGTCCATGGTCCAGTATAAGGAAGCAAAAAATACCTTTGATCTAGAGCGAACAGCAGGATCTGTACTATGGGATAATAATCTTGCAAGTGGAAGCATCTCCGCTGCCTCAGCTCTAGGAACTTCAAGTCTCATTCTCCATCTTCCTACAGAAGAAATGACACTGCCAAGGTGTCCAGTCATAGCTCTTTTAAACAAGCCACCCTTTCCCTTAGTAACAACATCACGATCTCGACTGCCAGGCAATACATATTCACCTTGAAGCTCATAACGGCTATTAAGTTGCTCCAATACAGTTTTTTCAACAGTTATCTGGGGAAGTGTCATAAGTAACATCAGCCACACCATTTTTATATTGATTTTTATAGTATAAAACTAAAACATGTGACATCATTCTCACTGAACTTCACTCAAGACACGTACAACATCACCACTCCATCTAGCAGCCACATCTAGAGCCTCCCCTAGCACACCACTAAACTTTGGTCGAAGCACAGAAAGCAAGCCATGTCCTCTCCTTTTCTGGAAATTAAGCTGAATTTCTGCCTGTTCCATAAGTATTGTTAGGCACAGATTGTAACTTAGCAAGCAAAAAATGCAATTACTTCGAGAGGCACTTAGTAAACACTGCAAGAAAACCAGATATGGGGTTCCCAGATGGCTGCCAACCATATCTCGAGAAAAATGAACTTGGCAGCGAAAAGGTTATATAAAGTTTAAAAAATCAAAATCACATAGCATGAGACAGCATTACCCCTGGCAGAAAATCTTGACCTCTTATAGTTGGATTTTTACATGATGCTGTGTGCCAGATAAATATTAATCTCAATCATGTTCAGACATGAGAATAGTGACGTCAATGTATATGGTTATTTGTGCATCAGAGCCAAACCCCTGTAGGAGCACTTGAAGGGTCAGTTGGGTGGCTGGTACCTTGGAAATGAGATTTGGCTTACTTGTGGATGAAACTGTTTAAAAGGAGAAAGAAAGTGTTTCTGAGGTCCCTTGTGTATTTAGAGGCAGAGGAAGATGTTGCAGATGAGACCCAGATAGCCAGGTAATTTTGCCATCAGGAAGTTATTTCACAATGAAAATCCACCATTAGGGCAAGCAAATAAATACTTCCCTAGTTTGAGGGACTCAATGAATGGACAGCTAGAACATAACTTCTACAAAAGCTAGAGATGACAATAGAACTGCAAAAATATTAAGATAGCTACTCCAAACAATGACAAAAGTTTGCATCACCTGCTGCTTCTTTCCTTGATATTCTTCTGAAGAATGGAGAAAGAAAACGGAAAAAAGGAAAAACCTTTAAGCAAAGTACTGTTTGATTGAGATTATATATCTCATAAGGAACAACAAAGGTTATTTGTGGAGAACATAAATAGAATCATCAAACAAGATTTAGTTGTTCCACCTCCAGTGACTCACTTCATCACTGACAGCAAGGCCAACAGAAACCTTACCCTCTGTATTGTTCCTCTAAGTGAAGCCAGCTCCAGTTCATCGAGTGGCAAATGGCGCACCTGCAACCAGCACATACATTGTGAGCTCAAGTCACAACTTCACATTTCATTCTTGCCTTCTTGCTATGGATACACAATAAAACATATAATTAAAATTTCATAAACATTTAAATATACCTCCAATGTGGCAGAGTGCAGCGGATGGAAACTAACATTAGCTCTCAGCTGTCCCTTCTGAAGAGAGAAGGATAATGATTTTCCATTTTGCAAGTTCTCCTCAGAACTAGATTCCAATGGACGTATCACCTCCACAGAAACACTCTCATCTGGCCTACCACTGGCATCTAACTGTACGCCAGAAAAGTATCATTATAAGTTCTAAACAAACACAAACCATGTAAAAGTTTCCAAAAAAGGAAAAAGATACTCCATCCATCCTGGGTTCTTTGAAACATTTGAGTTTGGCATGGAGATTAAGAAAGAGGAAAAAAGTATGTGTTGTTTCCAGTTTTGCCCTTCACTTTTAGCACATCAATCAAGAAAGATGGAAAAAGTGAATATCAAAATGATAGTTTGAAAGGTAACATGGCAAAGTAATTTACTAAATATGGAAATGTTGCAAAGATTTGAGATGGGTTAAAATAGTAAATGCTGCAAAGAATGTGAGATTGAGGGAGTATAATGTTCCATTACAAGTTCTAAACAAACACAAACCATTTAACAGTTCAAAAAATTTTAAAAAGAAAATGTTTAATAAACATATTGTCTGACAATCTGGCACCTCATGCAGATTCTCCTGTATATGTGTGTTAACCTGTCCCCATGGTGGATTTTTTTGTTTGCTAGCTGATAATAATGTGATGAAGAATTCTTGATATGCTCTCAGTAAAAGAAATTTCAACTTTATTGTTATCCTCATGCCAAACAAAACAAAGAACTGACAAAGAAAAAGCAGCTCCTCCATACAACATTCCATGTATTCAATGGGTAACAAATATCTACAATTTAGCATCGCATATTCTGGACTTTGAACAGTGAGAAAGAACCATATGATTAAATGGAGGAGAGAAACAGAGGAGCTAGGACTTCAACTGCCTCTTGATATACCAAATATAAAAGAAGAGGGGAGAAGTTTCCAAACACCCACAACATCATCATCTTTGCAAGAGGTTCTAGACTCCAAACAGTAAGAAAGATTCATATGATTAAGCTAGAGGAGAGAAACAATGGAGCTAGGACTTCATTTGAAAGCCAATATTATATAGGTATAATAATCCATTCAAGATAAAATTTTTATGATGTTATTAAATTTTTATGAATTTTTTTAATGCCTAAAAAAAGAAAAATTCATAAAAAATTAATAATATCACAAAAATTTTACAATCAATGGATTATTACACCTAAATAATATTAGCTTTCAAAAAAATTTGGTTCCAGGCAAAAAAAATGTAAAAATGAAAATAAGCCATTTGAATTAAGTTAGCTTAAGTTAAAATGAATTGGCTCCAAGGATAAAAGAAGAGGGGAGAAGCTTGACCATAATATCAAAAGTGTTCCAAGTTGACAATAATATTTCAAGTGTTCATGCACACAATGGACGCTAATTACAGATTTTCTTGTCTAAAAAAGATCACAAAGAAAACAAATAGTCCAACTTATACTATTCACCAACTCAAAGAGCACAAATGCATGGATATTTTCAGAAATTATTTTGCAATTATTATGATCCCTCTACCCATGCCCAAGGCCTAGAAGTTGCATGAAGCCAACTCTAACATCCAAAGAGACACACACACAAACCAAATATAATTAAAGAATTTCAAGAATCTTTTGCTAAGTCAGGATTGGAAGACCCACTTAAAGCTCATTTCAAATTTAGTTAGCACCTATTTTATGTAAATTCCTTTGGCATACCTTGATGTAATCACGAGAAATGCTCAATTGCCCAATCAACTGAGGCGCTAACATCAACTGGTTGAGTCTCAGACCTGACATTGACACATCGCCTATAAGTTTCTGCTCAGTTTCTTCAATTTCCTCGTGTTGTGAACTCAACTCTAGGTCTAAAGGTTGCTCAGTTACAGAACGTGGCTTAAGAACCTTCCCGTGGAACTTTATTTTTCCAGTTGCTTTCAAATGTGTTGGTCTTGGAGAATCAAAAGGATAAGAAGAAACCAAGCTGAAAAACTCAAAACCACGCATTCGTAGATCCAATTCAATTCCCTCAACAGCAAATGGCACTGAGCTCTTGTCATTGAATTCCATTCTGTTTCGCCAGTAATCTTCAGGATACCAAGTGAGGACTTTAGTAAACAAATCAAAAGCAACAGCTGTTGAATTAGCAGTTATACAATCATGAGAAATCATAATATCTCCCCGAGCATCACTGAATGACCCTTCTGCTTTTGGTGCTGTCCACTTGATATCAAACCTCCTAAGTTGAAAACAGAGGATGAATCAGCCAGTTGAATACATGTCATCATAGAAGTAATTTTTATGTTACTCCCACATACACTGCGCTCTGCTATGATAAATAACAAATGTCAATGTGATAGAAAAAAAAATTGAAAAATAAACCAAATGAAACAGTTTTCATTCAAGTTTCAAACAAAAGAAATGGCAGTCCACAAAAAATTGGTGTAGATTAATGATACTTGATAAGCTTACGGTTTTAGAAGGGATCCAGAAACTTTTGTCTCTCCACTTATATCCCCTAACTTGACTGACTC
Organism: Aquilaria sinensis; assembly: GCA_005392925.1. Classification (NCBI taxonomy): domain Eukaryota; kingdom Viridiplantae; phylum Streptophyta; class Magnoliopsida; order Malvales; family Thymelaeaceae; genus Aquilaria; species Aquilaria sinensis. Next base: position 42,360 of record SMDT01000254.1, read on the forward strand.
CAGATGTAGATAATCATGTATATATCGGTACATAATCTTGTCAAAAGGCAAGTTACCAGAGAAGTTTATGTCCATTGCTGTGTCATCCTCCTCACCCTGCATTAGTAAAGTGATTTGATATTAGAGTGACAAAAACTATCAGAACTTAAAGTGTTAAAGGTAACATTAGATGAATTATAAATACCATATATTTTCTTCACATTCTAGACCCCATTTTCTTAGTAGTTAGCTGAGTGGCTGAAGATATGAAATTACAGTCCAAATGGCTAAGCTAAAAAATTCAGATATATTGCTAACAGGTGGAACAAATTAGGGACCACAATAAAGTGTTAAAAAGAAGGGGACAATGAACAAATTTTTAAGGAAGAGATATACTAAATAAGACATTCCAATCACATCCAACAGCATCTCAGAAATATACAGTGTAAGACAGTGATTCCATTGCTTATCCACTGGATAACAATGAAAGGGGAAAAAATAAACAGATACCTCAGGGCACACCCAGGCATTTCCTGCCCCCCGAATCTCACCACCATCCACAAGAGTAGCTCGAATTCCATACAAGTCCGCTACCTGCCACCCATTATGCAAAATGAATAGACTCTGAAAAGCATAAAAATAATAGTTGAAACGTGTACTTGAACAGACACAATATACTTTGCACATAACTTACACAATTGTCAGTGTTAAATGTAAAGTTTGCTGAGAGATATGAAAATGGAATGCGATCAAATGCAGCCACTGCACCAGCTTCTTTGTTCTTCAATACTGTCTCATATGCAGAGGATGCAGGAACTTCCGATACAGAATTGGATATCTTCCTAGCCACCATCCCGCTTCCAACAAATATAGGAGCATTCAGTGGGCCTTGGCAGTTGAAGACTGCTGTCACAGAACCAGCCAACTGCTGTGATTGTTAGTGGGCAGATTAAGGAAATCCAACAAATATTTGAGACCAAAGCACTCCCATTAATAGGTTGGTGAGCCATGAGTGTTTCCTTTGCTAAGAAGGGTTACAAAATGGAGAACAAAGAGTAAGGTAGTATGAGCAATATGCTTGTATGGCACCACATCATAATTTTTATAAAAAAAATGCAGAAGTGACAGATTATGGGACTGAGGGATCATTTTTCCCTTAGGGATCCAGACACTTTAACCTTTATTTTACTTCATTTCTGTCTTCATTATGAAGTTATTTTTTTGTCAATGAAAAAAAATATATACATATACACCAAAGGCATCATACCGGAAACAATAAAGGTCTCATCTTGAAAGTCTTCATTAGGGCATTTACTTCCACAGAAGGAACCTGTAGAAAATAGTAAAGATAATACAATCAGAAGCTGGGAGCACAATAAAGAAACTACAAACTCCAGGAAATAGAGGACAACCTATACCACAATGGAACTTAAAATCAATGGGATGGTTTGAATTGAGATTCCTGGTAATTCCAGAAACATGTTCAACCAGTATAAAAGACAAAAAATCTTGTAAAGCACAACAGATATTTCTTGGTCTCATGTATGCAGATCTTAAACAGCCAAACCATGTTTTTGTCATGAAAATGAAACATTGTACTCAGAAGCACCAAGGAGCTGCAGCCCCAGGAAATCATTGTCTACAAGATGCATGCTATCAAGCACCATTCATTTCAGAAAAGAAAGAAACGTGCAGATCCATTTATTCTTCAAAATTGTGATGGATTCTAATCCTCAAAACGCCTCCTAATCCATCAAAAAGTTGTTCTTTTTTGAATTCTATTGACAGCCTTTTCAAGAACAAGTTCAGGCATTCTAGAGCATATCATTTGTTTTGACCGACTTCTAGAGCATGTCATTGACTATAATAACATCACAGAAATTCCATGAATGGTAGATTCTATCCAACCAATCTAGCAATCGACTACATCAGTCATGCCTGACACATTAGATGGAACTCCCCTTCCTCGGGGTGGATGCCAAAATCTCCAGATGCTTCCAAAGGAACACTGCCAAACCAGCCACTTGCATTGTGTATGAATAGCCGCTGACCTCGGAAACATAATCTTGCTGATAAGTCCTGCATACAAAAATGCACTGCTATTGTTAAAGAAAATGAATAAATAAAATGGACAAGTGAGTTGATTTTATATTTCTTGGAGTTTTACTTTTCTTTTATCTCATAAAAGTTTGTAAAAGTTTTATTTTATGATGGACTGATGTTCATGTATCATTTGGAACTATTATTTTGCAGTCATTATGCAAATGGCTAGTTACCTCTTTGGAACCTTTAGCGTTTTTTTTCCTATTATCATCATCATCCTACCATACCTGAATCCCAAGTCCAGCAGAGTCAATTGCTTGAAGTTTCTAATGTCAATTATGGTTTAAAGTTGTTTTTACATCATATATCCATGCAAAAGAACAGAAACACAATGCTTGGATGCCCCTTCTGACACAACATTCTTGTAAGTGAATAAATGCGATGAAAGTTTCAAAACCACAGTCATCAATTTTTTCTACTAGCATTAGTGATGAATTTAGTTACTATAATAAAAGGATAATGGTTATATAACAGGTACCATCAGCTATTATGAAAATATACAATCATATTGCCATTGGTATCCTGGGCATTCTCTTCTATATTGCATCGATAAATATACTAAACAAAAATCCACATGACACTGCCCTTTTGCATGAACCAGCAATGTTAATATGGCTTTTACATGTTACTCAACATTATCAAATTTAAACCATCAAACCCCAACTTAAATGGACTACGGAGCAATATATATACAGAAAGAAAGAGAGAAAGAAAACAGGGTGATTTTAGGGTGACAGAATGACAGCCCTTCAAGTAAACTTATCCAACAAGTAACACATTCAATGATTCACACAGCTAAACGTGATTGTTGAAGGCCACAAACAAAATGTGATGGTAAAATACATAGAATACTATCACAAAAGATAACAGAAAAGAAATGAGGGTAGTATGTAGAAGAGAAGAAACAATAACATACAGAAAAGCATGAAGGAGCATCATATATTTGGAAGGCCAAGCCTGTCACGTCTAGTTGCCCATGAAGATTAGGGAAAGTCTCCCCTCTTGACATGCACAAATGAACCTGGAAGTGGAAAAAGGTTGAGCCAGGAATTGAATTGATAGCAGAATCATAAAACTAATCAATTAATCATAACTAGTTTAAAATAAGTTCATTCTCATTAGAAAGCAAAAACAAATGTGAACTCAAAACCCTGAACCAACACATTAATACAACTTTTATATACTTTAAAGTTTCAGCTTACCAATACCAATTTTATGAAAGCTAAGGGCATAGCATAAAATTCATATTGCTCTTATAGTTATTTCTTATGAAAATATAGGTACAAGAGTGTCAACTTTCACCCTCCAAAGCTTTGAAAAGGCATGCGTAAAAATTCTCACAACTACATCACGACATTGATCTAACCATATGACTGCTAGTTGCTACATTTTTCCCTTGTGATTTTTGCGGGGTTTCTTCACCTCTAGGGGAGTAGCAGAGGTAATTAGTAAAGAGCTGAAAGTTAAAAAACTAATAAAATGAACAATTGATCGACCAGTCAACCACTTCGTGACTCCAATTCGTTAAGGTTAGCTGCAAAAATCACGCCTCTATTGGGCTCAGTTGAAAGCAAGTTCCTCTACAAGCTCTAGAAGAGATAAAAGGCTAATAAAATGATGAAACAGGGTAAAAATAACATATATTTAATTTTTGTTTTTATTGCTAAAAGGAAATGCTCTAAATGTAAGAGTATTATTTTCAAGAACTTGCTTCAAATGTAAATACCTTCTTGCACTTTCATTGACATTAACTCATATTCCCCCTTTTCTCTCTTCCTCTAATTTTTTACTAATAAGAATTTTCTATTGAAAATTCATTTAGGAAATCATGACAAAACATCTAGAAGATAGCACAAACTTGCATTTCAATGCTCCTGATATATCTTCATCAAGCCCCAGATCCTACAATGACACAGGGTCTGACATATTCTAGGTCTTACAAGACAGGTCACTGTAGGACAATAGGGTGCCAGCTTAGATGCTCCTAAACCATTTTTCCCCTCGATATGAGTTTTAGCCATTTATTTCTCTAGAAAATTTACACCAAACCCGGCATAGCAAAAGCATTTTTTTCATTTAAACCATTAAACTTCTGCTAAATGATACCAACTATTACTTCAGGGTGAGGGTTGGTGTGTAAGGAACTCACTCATGGAGTTAAATGGAGTTTTAGAAGTCAACATTTTGACTTCTGGGGGGAAAAATCCCACTGCCTCTAATTCTCTTATTATTTATAGATTGCTGAAATTTGATGCAGAATTCCAACCAGAAAAAGTTATGGTTGTTCAACTGTGATGCAGAGCAAGAGGTACTTGCCACTGAGCTCTGTCATGAAAGCATCCACATGTGTGTGCATGTGCTGGGGTTGAGAAAGAGAGAGGACAGAGTATGCAGCAACAATTATCAAAGCATAATTAAGATGGCAGAATTTTGACCATTATATGCAATGGATGAAGACAGCTATGACTGTGAACCATCATTTTAAGACACCAAAGTTATCTGCATTTGGTATCTTGACAACACAAAACTGAAAAAGAAAATATACATATATCAAAGTGAAGTCAGAAAAGCACCTCACCAGAAGCTCTGCCTTTGGACCATGAAATTGGAATTTCTAAAATCCTCTCAAAAAGCTGCAACACACACAGACACAAAAAGACAGCCAAAAACAGGCATAAAAGTTCATGAAATACGACAGGCAAAGCAAAAAGAGAAAAAAAGGTTCTAAAAACCAACTAAAATTTATACCTTACCGGAACAAAAAGGTTTGATATTTTTAGATTCGCATGCCAATTCTGCTCCACAGTATCCACAAAAACATCTGTAGACAACAAGCCACCTTCTTCAGCCATAGAACTGGATCTCCAGGTTTCGCAATTACCACTAAGTTGAACATGGATGCGCCCGTAATTATTTTGGAACTTCACATAGCCACTAACATTCTCCATCTCTCTACATGAAAAATAAAAGCATAAATCTAGCAATTTAAAAATGTTGAAACGGTAATCACTTCATGTCAGTTTCACCTTGCATGCAAATGAGAGAAATGAAATCAATCATTATCTCCAGAGCAGAGCATCAATCACCATGTTAATATTAACTGGATAAGTCCAACTTCATTGCACCATACACATGAAGTAACATGCACTTGAAATGAAACTTAAGAATGTTACTCCATGGAATAAATCAGCCACAAATATGAGTTACAGTGAACTTTGGAAAAGAATCTTGAATATACACACAACAACAGAAAGCGCTGAAAGCACACTAGTGCTGAAACTAAGGACAACCACTCAAACAAGAAAACTTATCCTCAGATAAAAAGGGAATGCTGAATCAGAATCATCCACAGGGCACAACGCAGAGCACCAGGACCAGCTGGATTTCCAAAGCACATGACAACAGGCAATTAGACATTAAGTGTCATCTAATCATAAATGATCTTCATAGTCCATTCACATTTCAATTAGCATAAATATCATCTTAATGATTTAAACCTTACACACAACCTTTCTCAGACTTTTCACCATTGCCTACCCCTCCTAGGTGGAGGGGAAAGAGGAACTTACCAAGACGCAGACGAATGCAGAAAAATCCAAAATAATAGTAATTCTTACTGAAACTCAATTTTCCTTCAGCATTCACATAGAACTGAAAACTGTTGACCCTTCTGAATATTCCAATTTAAATGAAAAAAAGAGCATTTCCTAACATAATGGGAATCAGCCCTTGTGCTTTCCTACATTGAAATAAGACAGATGAACTTCTATACTCGCAGGAATTGAAAACCATAATATTTGCCTCCTTCAGTTTCAAATTCCTCTGAACCATAAGACAAGGCTCCATAATCCCTGTTACAACGTCCAACTCAAAGCCAATTCACAATTGGTGAAGAGGAATCAACGTAATACAAAGCACCTACAAGGCCCTCAGCTTGACCATGTAGGATTGCACCATTTGACATGCTTCCCCATGTGCAAGTATACAGCTAAAAGCAGGCTGTCGCATGTACCATAAAAATGGGGCTAACAATAAATAGATGGAGAGATGCAACTTAGGATTCTTATACCATGTCAAAGCATCCAACCTAAAACCAATTGGCAATGGGTGGCGACTCACCAATATAAAGCACCAACAGGATACATAACATAAAATGTCTAAAGTTATTGTAATTCTTATAAAAAAAAATGTCAAGTTATTGAAATCATAGTGAGTGAAGACTCAGCATAATGAAATCAGAAATCATGTATGATTAGTCCTTCAAGTGGGAAGATCATGCCGCTATGACAATATCCTAAGACATACACTCTTCGTTTATTCTTTTTTTTTTCTAAGTGGCATTAATTAAAAGTTAAAAGCTTCACAGAGTTTGTAAGATCAATCTTTTAACTAGTAACTGTTAGTATGTCAAAGAATAAAAAGTTCAAGCCCTCTATGTTTAAAAGCTGCCAAATAAAGTACCCTTCTTCTATGAATTAAAGCCAATGCGTTTACAACATCAATAAGATCAATCTTCTGATTCTTTAACATTTAGTATGTCAAATAATCAAAAGTTCGACCCCTCCACATTTGAAAGCTGCCAAATTGAGTACCCTTCTTCTAAAAGTTTATAACCAGTACCATGATGATGGCACATGCCTGATTGTTAAACTCAGTTTTGTTATAATGCTAAGGTGTAAAGAATTTCTGTTTTCCTTTTATTGTCATCATGTACAAAAAATTACTTAATACTTCTTTTACCACTTTAATAAACATGTATGCTTTAGAAAAGATCTGCACACAGACCAATCCAGATTAAAAAAATGTACATTGGAGAAAGGAAAACTCAAAAAAAGAAAAAAAAAATTTAAGCCAATAACATTAACAGCTATGCCACGCAGAAAGAAACATGTGAAGATACGAGCACATAAAGACAGAGTCTGCACCTGGGTTCCCTGTCACCAAATGCAAGTAGCAGCAGTGTTCCACCCTTGAAATGCAGAGAATCCACAGTAACTGGAAGCATCCTCTCAGTGCCCTCACCCTGCACCACGTCTACACCATCAACAAGTTCTGCAACAATATGTTCAACCTTTGGAGCCACAGCAGGCTTCAGCTTTTGAAAGGGGATAGGTAACATATTAGAAAATGATATCTTCGAACTTCCATGAAAATGAGGCAAGCTACATTGAGCAGTAGAAGAGCAGACAGAATCTTCATGATTTTCACTAGACCAAGAATTTGCAGGAGTAATGTCATCTGATGCAACTTTCCGTTCACTGCCATGTAAATTCTCATCTGTAAGACCATGTCCTGCTGGTAACTTCCCATCTACAGTAGACCCACATGCAGCACCTCCAGTATTCCTGGGAAACAGACACATTTTTCCCAGTTTTCCAGCTCCTCCAAGTCTCTCAATGGTCACAAGAAATGGATCACGGAAAATTTTGAAATCTGTCATTCTTTCATCAATATTTTGCCATGCAAGATTACACTGGATTTTTTTCTCTTCATATTTTCTATCATTCTCGTTGTCTATGAGCAAAGACCCTTTCTGATCATTAATGTCAAGATTCAAGTGAGCAGCATTATCACTTTCACTTTTCACAAAAAGGTTGTCAAGGCTCACGCCATCATAACTTCTAGATGACTCCAAGACAGAATCCGGCTTCTCTTCTGATAAACACTGGAAATATTTAACTGCTGCTGATGCACTACGCTCAAGTATTTGTCTCTTGGGTGTAATGCGATCTGAAGAGGTCTCTCTTCCATTAGATTTCCTCTTCAATTTGTTTTTCCCACGCCCTTTCATTATGTTTGACCAAAATTTTAGCCCTGAACCAGGAATTTTTACACCAAATGACATTTCCAACTCTGCATGCTTCATATCATAATCAATGCCAGTGTCCATGCAATGATGATCCCTCCAATGCATCTTCTCATCCATGCATGAAAAGGACTTTGAGCTTGTTAACTCGGTTGGCAGATCTGTCTCCCTGCTTGTGTCATCTTCAGAATCACCAGTGCATTTCTCAGGAACAATATAACCCGTCTCTGCTGCTTTCATAGCAGCATCTTCCCTATCTTTCTCCCATTGACTGGCAGCATCCTCTCTGGCAATCCGCCTGGTCTTGGTACGATAATCGATTCCCTCTTCAGTTGACAAGTGTCTCTGTAGACTGCCTTCAGAAGAAGGTATGCCCAACCAAGTGTAATCCTTTTTTTGCACAACCAAAACACTCGGGTGAGACAAAACTGCATCAATTACTATTCTGCCTTGTCTCAGACTTGCAAAGGGGAGAACACGCAGTTTAACAGTGGGAACTTCACCACAAGAAAATTCCTGACTATGAGGACCAATCGAGCATGATTCCAATGTAATGCTCAAAGGGGAAACTCTTCTCACTTTGCCAAAATCCATTTCACGCTGTATATGTTCACTTAAGACTGAACAAACAGAAGGCAAAAGCTTGGTTTCAACAAAACCCTTGGTCTTTTTCTGTCCATACCAAACCAGTAAGCACACACTAGATAGCACAGCCAGAAAGACTGAGCACCTAATAAAAAATAAGCCCTCTTGCAACAAGGGTGATAGGGACCTTACAAGAGCCTTGCTTCTATCAAAAGGCTCTTCCACACATTTCTCTACAAACCCATTCGTCGATCCAATAGTCCTCCCAACTAACTCCACATGTTTCCCACAGAAATGGGAAAATTTGATTGCTTGAGCTACCCAGTCATTTTTCTTTTCAGCACATATGCGCCTTTGACCAGCCCTTCTTCTTTGGAATATGCCACCCAAATAAAAACAGTTTCCAGCTCTTCTAACCCTAGGAAAGCTACAAAGAGGAATTCCTATAAGGGGAGAATGGAGCTTTTGGCTCATTCTCTTCCTACATAGAACAGACTAACAACCGAAAATCCTGCAACTCATTGAGTGGGGACCAAGAAGCCAGCTCAGTCCCCACGAAAATAATCAGATGATCACGAACTCCACAATCATTTGAACCTGCTCAACAGCAAAGCCAGTAACCATTTGTCACTTTCTCCAAATTCTAACCCGGTGAATAAGGCCCCATATTGTAAAATTTCGAACAGGAAAGCTTCGTTAAGTCTGCCTTCGTGAAAATGAGAAATTACATGTCTGAAATAAAGAAAATACGTTCTTAGAGATCAGAACAGAACCTGAAAAGGGTGATATACAGTGCCTGAAAAATGACGACTCTTTAGAGTCCGTCCTCAATTTTTTTCCGTCCGAAGCAGCTTCGAGTCCAATTTCTGTTACTATCCGCTCGACACTCGGGCCACCGGCGGCGGCGAGTAATAATCGAAATAAGAGACGAGAGACTCAGGCGATTCGCTCAGAGCAGAGACTAGAGGGACGAATCCGAAAAAACTTGCGAGCCTAGTCTTGAGTTGTGTTACGAAAACGCCACTCGGTGGTGTTAAATAACGATAATACCCTTGCGAGCAAATGGACCGCGGGAAAATGTGCACTTCACGATTAGCCGTTCCGTTCTGGAGGAGGAGAAAACGGGATAAAGTTCCGATGCTCTTCGATTTGTTTGTTCAAGAGAATCGATTTCACGAAAATTCTGTGAAAATCGCTTCGCCTTAGAAATTCAAACTTAAGAAATTGAACGTTAGAGAACCGGTTTGGAATCGACGACGAGCGAAGAGAAAGCTTGCTTGCCTCCTTGTTCCAGCTACCGTCCCCGGCGTCAACCGAATTCTGGGGATGGCATGAGAAATTCAAGGTCAAGGCTGCTTCTGGATTTTCTAAAATCACTCGGCCCTTCACTTCGGTGCAGTGGCGAATCCAGGATTTTTGGTTCGGGGGGCAAGCCCGGAGGAGAGTCGGCGAAGCCCGGAGGAGAGAGACGATGTCGCGGTTAGGTAAAACTATAAATTGGGACTAATTCACACTAATTCAAAGATCAATGAGCAAATCATACGAGTTGGAAACGTTTGAGGACTAATAGTGCATTTAGGCCATGTTAGAATACCCCCTTAATGTAAAGGGAATAACTACTCACTAGGTCCCTACTTTCTTCATAGCCTACCTTATTGCCCCCCCATCTTTATATTTTTCCACAATATTTGGGGGGGCAAAATGCACACACAATCCTTAACTTTTGACAAAATCATCAAATTAATACCCCATATTTACGTTTTTTCAAAATTCCCGGGGGGGCAACAGCCCCCCCCAGCATAACGTAGCTACGCCCCTGCTTCGGTGTTCATCCCCGTCCGTTTGCTTTGCCAGCTTTTAATTCTGAGGAAAGTCCACTTTCAGTCCCAAACCTTTTGTATATTTTCTTTTTAAGTACTAAATCTTCGATATTTTTTATTTAGATCCTAAAACATTCAAAACGTTCAAATTGTTAGTCCTCAAGTTAACAGCCCTGTTGATGTAATCCAGACATCCTGTTACATTTCAGCATAAAGGTCCTGTCTATCTGTGCTTGCAAGTCCATGGCTGACAATATCATGCTACTGTGAAGTTAAGGTGTTACATGTGTTTTCATTGCCTGCTGAGAATAAGATGAATGTGGGAAGCTAGTCACAGTGGAATTCTTGTGGGCATCTTTTCCTCGTTCAAAGGAAGATGATTTTTCAGCTTTTCCCATGGGTCAAATTTCACATCAACCAAACGTTCAGGTGCAATTGTGATTAAAATAGGGAATTTTAAGATATTTTTTTTTTCCCTTGCAAACGGTACATCTAACGGGATTACGTGGATTAATGTCTTCTATTTGTCATTATGCCGAGTTATCTGTGGTAAGGCGTTTGTAACTTTGTTTACATCCATGTATATTTTGGTAACTTAAAAAAATGTGAGTCCTCACTGTTGCTACCGCCTTTATTGGCTTTTCCAGCTCCTTTACGTGGTCCCTAGCAATCGCAGGAGAAGAATTATTACACGGGGATATGAAAATTCGAACCAAGACATTATAAAGCAAATTCAAGACACTTCCACGTAGAGTGTGTATGGGTTGGGTAAACCTGAAATTCAATTCGGACCACTTCTATTGGGTTGGGCTGGGTAAAAATTGATCATGATTCACGGATTGGTTCCACATATAGAAGAACCGATGGTTTTTGGGTTGATTTTGGTTCCATATGAAACCAACCCGAGATAGAACCAAACTCAGAATATATATATAATTATATAATAAAAATTATAATATTATTAATATATCCATACACACACACACACACACATTTCTTTGAAGTATTATGATGGTCATTTTGTGTTTTTATATTAAACTCTTAAACTGATGTTTTAAATTAAAACAGTATGGAAGTTGTGAGATTATTTATGAAATTTCTCCATATTCATTTAAATTACTTTACTTCATAGACCCACCACTCGTAGGTCATTTTGCTTTTGATCTTTCATTCCAGACTACTCTCTATGACACAATTATGATATTTTTTTCATTTATGAGTAATGCAAAATTAAAAATTTATGATATCAATATATTTTAGATTTTGATACTGAAGAAAATGGTCTTAAAGGCTCAATTTTTCATATTGAATGTCATGACAATATTGAAATTACTGGAATGAAGCAAACTAGTTGAGATGAAAAATGTCCCCACAAGCAACTCTTTTGAACCATTTTTATAATAACAATATTTTAAACTCCCTTGAATGCATTTAAGTACATATATTTAAATATTAACTTAATTGTATATTATGTTAAATATGTTATAAAACTGATTATTGATGTAAATTTATTAAACTTTAGTGTTACTATAAGTATATGGTATAAACCGAAAAACCCAAGGACCAGAACTGAGAAACTCAGAACCATGGTTCTAGTTCTGTTCGGTTCTTGGCTCTCGAGTTGGGTAGAAAAATTTTGGAACCGCAGCCATTTTAGGTTGGTTCGGTTTCACCATAAAACCGAACTAACCCGATCCATGCACACCCCTACTTCTACATACTAGATAGATGACTTAGAGAGAAACCAAATCAGAATTTTTACCAATTTCCTTGTATCCAACAACTTGTACAATGACACGTAGCTTATAGCATCTGTCGTTACATATGAGTATGATATAGCAGATGGTCACAGAATATGGTTCAATAGACAAAACAGAAGAGCAAAAAGGGCGCTACTATACTACCTCTCTCCGTTGGATTCATTCGACTAGCTGTTCTCTTTATGCCACAAAAAATAGGAACACCATCAGGAAAAATATCAATACAAAGAATATCTTAATCATCAACCACCTATTGGAAGATATACTGTTGAGGTACTTGAGCAGCTGCCCCTGTGCCCCCTCCACGTTTGCTAGGGTGTCATCCATGTTTTCATCAATCCTGTAATGGACGAGAAAAAGCCTCGATAAGGACAAAAAAAAAAAAACAACAGTCTCAACAGCTATATTGAAAAGCATGCTATAGGCTCTCTCTCTCTCTCTCTCTCTCTCTCTCTCTCTCTCTCTCTCGAAGAGATGATCTCTGGCAATATAATGGATGCTAATTCTTGAAACATAACCTACAAAGGCAGTAGTACTGAGGAACCAAAAGACATCTGAAAGTTGTTAGCATACAAGAGGCACAGAACCAAAATCCAAGACCTGAAGTTTCTATATGTTTTCTATGGTATTTCATTGCCTGGAGAGGAGCGTACAATAGGGTCCACATAATTTTGTGAGATTCTCATAGATCAAGTACATAACCCCTACGCAAAGAAACCAATTGAATAAATCCATGCCCTTTTCTAGGCAAAAGCAATTGTAGAGAATCTCAAGCAAGCGAAAGGAAAACATTCACAACAAGCAACTGAGAAGAACTGCCCACCATTTACATTTGGAACGTTACACTGCAATTCCCATCAGAACAAGGATTGTCTTCCTTTCACAAGTTTGTGAAGCAAAAGTGGGTACAAACTACAAACTAGAACTAATTGTAAATTATGATTGGATAGATAGGCATAAAATTTATGTTAAGGGGCTTTGGAGAAATCAGTAAAAATATTTAGCTTTGGCAGACCTAAGAGAACTGAAAAACAAATGACCCTAAAAAATTCAACATCTAAATGTACTAATGTGGAGAATAAGAAATATTAAAATAAAAAACAGCAATAATAATTGTAATCTCTGTAGTTGAGTTCAAAATGAACCAGAATATGGTTCTGACCAACTTCATACTTGTCCAATAAAATATGTGAGGTTAGGAGTTCCAAAATCCATGCTTGCGATTTACTTATTTGTTTTCCTTCCAGTCAAAATTTGGCAAGCTGTATGATATGGCCAATTTGAAAGCAAAATGAATGAGCAACGCCCAGAAATCGAGCTAGAGCACAATTTAACCTGATAGCAATCTCCCCTTGCTGAGAGACAAGGGTTGCTAGCTGATTGAAGATATTGCTCAGCTCATGAATAGTGGACTCTACATTATGAAGCGCTTCTGCTCTGCTCTGCATGTAACTATCTTGATATGGAACCATTTGCTGTTGCTGCTGCTGTTGTCGCTGTTGCAATAATGGTTGGCTCTCTCCGTCAATCTGCTTTCTGTAGTAGTTGGACACTGAATTAGATGAAGAAGCAAAACAGCAACAAATATATCCTGATCTTGTTCAAAAGAAAAACAATAATCAAGCATGAATAAGAAAAGATAGAAGTATAAACTTGTCTAACACCACAGATTTAAATGAAATATTGTGTTCACTCAGTTGTCCTCTACTTGATACAGCAACAGACTGTCAGAAAGAAGGCTCAGCAGCTTTACCCGGGAAACAGTTGAGATGAAGATGATGAACCATTGGCCCAAGGAGGGGGGCTATTTGATGAACCAGGAACAGATTTGGTTGCGAGAGGACGCTGGCGAACAAATGGATTTCCAGCGTCTTTTGATGCATTGGATGAAAACAACTGTCGTCTATTCTCGTGAACTTTCAAATTCTTCACAAAGCAAATACAACCCAATTTCAGGGAACTTAAACTCTCAAAATTAAAACATGAGACAAGTGTTGACGAACAGCCAAAACAACTTACTGGGCAAACTGCATAAGCCAGTCACTAAAAACAACAGAAAAATAGGCCTACCTCTGTCCGCATGGTCAGGACTTCCTTGAACTCTTTTGTAGCACTCATCAAGCGGTTCTTCAGATCATCAACAACTGTGGTCGAGTGACTTGTAGTATCAGTTGAGATACCACTTTCATTTCTAGAGTTGCAGAATAGCTGAAGGTCAACTACAGCAGAGTTCAGTGCAGTGATATCCTGCTTAATAACTGCTGTGAGCTCTTGGATTTCCATGGTGGGGTCATCAAAAACTGAAGTTCTCTTTGCCACTGCCCAAGTAAAGAAGGTTAGATGACTCTTTTCTCCTAGTTGGTTGGTTCCTAAACATAAGTTCATAGGTAGTAGAACTAATTTTTTTTTATTACTTTGATAAAACTGAAAAACATATGAACACTCAGCAATCCTAGCAAATTAAGAGGTAGCCTAGAACTTCTATACATCGCACATCAGAGGACTGCCCCTTATAAGGAGCTCCAGTCACATTAATCACTATTCCAGCACGTCACAAACACGCTTGTGCAATGAATTAAAAGTTATGAAACTTGATTAAATTTTCTACTCACATTTTGCCAACTTGGAAAGCTTCTGTGAAGTTTGATGTATCCCAAGACCAATCTTAGATGCTCTTTTGTTGAACTCTGACTGGAGAGCAACCATAGATTGTGGCTCTTTCGCTTTGGAACTGACACTTGGCCCATTAGGCCCCTGTCCCGAAGAGAATGACTTCCTTAGCCTCTCTGCTATGCTCTGGAACTCTTGTGTCCGATCCCGAAACGACGACTGCGGTGGTTTGACAGGCATCTTCTCCCCGAAAAACCACGCCTAATCTCCAAAATTCACGCTAGCAATACCAATGAAAACAAGAAACCCTACGTTTCAAGCCCTGACAATACATTACCACAAAACATAAATGACAAGTTGTTTATAAATCAACTGTTATCAAATGAAAAGCAATCCTACACAATCAACAGCGATCCCCCCGAATTTGACAGGCATCTTCTCACCCGAAAACCCACGCCTAATCTCCAACATTCACGCTAACAATACCAAGGAAAACAAGAAACCCTACGTTTCAAGCCCTGATAATACATTACCCCAGAACATAAACGATGAGTTATATATAAATCAACTGTTAACAAATGAATGCGAATCCTAAACAAGTAACAACGATCCCCCCGAAATTTCCAAATTCCATCAGCGATCAAGCAAAATACCGCACTACGGTTAATATACTTACCTTCAATCGAGAAGCGATCAGAGATCTGACTTCCTACCTTCTATTGGAAGTCTTCGACGTTGAGCTCCAGATCTGGTTGGAGATGGCCCCGGAAGCGCCGGAATCGAATGTCAGTGAAAGCAATTGGTAGCACTGCGTGAAGATTTTGTGTCGGTGATCAGGGGAGCAAGCTCGGCGGAAATTTGGGGTAATCTTTCTACCATGAACCTAAGGCAATTCAACAATAGTTTCACGATAGAAGCCCATGAAATCAGCCCGCTAGTTCTTTCAAAGTGACGAAACTACCCCTAAGTTTAATCCATCTTATAAGCGGTTAGTGTGTAAAAACCCTCCGCCTTCCGCGAAAAATCCTTTCGAACCAAGCCCTTCGATCTCTGAGAAATCAAAGCCGACTTGTAACCCTTGCCGCCGTCCGCCTTGCTTAATGCTACTGCCGTCTCACTGAGTTGAAAGAAGTCAACCGGAGCAAAGCCCAACGACTAGAGGTTGCCACCGTCGCCGGAAGTTAGAGAGAGGAAATCGCGTCGCCAGACTCTCCACTGTCTATAAACTCCGGCCCCGCCTATTGTTTACTACCTCCACTTGCAACGCCGAGATCTTGGCTAACTTCATGATCGAGCCAAAGAAAGGTAAAAAACGAGGCGTTGGACTAGATCTCAGTCATGCTTCAATGATCCAATGACAGCGGCTGCTCGTGACGTGAAGCTGTATGATGTATTCTTTTGTTGTAATTATTCTCATTTCGAAAATGGTAAATACAATTATTTTGGGAGGAAGGGGTGGCCACTAAATATTAGATTGGTGAAGTAATTTTGCTATAAATATATTTTTTTATGCAAAACTGCACTTATATTATGTGTTAGAAATAATTTTGACACCAAAGTTATGAAAAAATAATGATATAGCCATCAAGCATCTAATAGTTATCTAATGGTAGAAATATTCTATCCAAATAAAAAATATTTTGTGTCACATTTGTAACATATCAATCCCACAAACATCTAGCAAATTGAGAAAATTCTTATATTAGTCACTAAAAATTAAGTTCTTAGCCCCTAGCCCCTAGATACCCAACTTTGCAAATCTGTTATTTAAAACATTTTATTCGATGAGGAATAAAATGAAAACTAAACTCTAAAGGCTTTCAGTCAGTTATTGACAAATCTCTACCACTAACAAACCAACCAAACACTATATTCATACTTCATCCATCGTTATTGCTTTCTTAAGTCGATTATTACTTGCCTAAGGGAGGAGGACATCTGCTACTAGTTGGGTAGATCTTTGTGGTTTCGTTTTAAAAGCTAGATCTCTCAGTTCGATAGCATAGCAACATAACATCTTCTATCACAACCACAACGCAGTAATATGTAATGTCACTGGCTAAATCTGACCAAAACTATATATCACGGCAAGTTATTCTTCATTTATGGGTTTTTTCATTTGATTTTTGTCTCATTTGTTTTCTTGTTATTTGGGTTTTAAGAAAAAACTGTATTTGGGGGAACTAGAACTTGAATAACAAAATGAAATAGTAAAAATGATGGTGAAAATGATAAATTCAAAAACTTAAAAGTTAAGATTTCATGTAAAGAAAAATTAGAATTGAAAATTGTATTTCCTCCATTTTTTCATGTTTGCCATGCAAACAAATATGACAGTTAGTGGCAAAAATTGCTTTCATCCCATAATGTTAATGGCAATTTTGCATAAAAAAAATACATTGATGATAAAATTACTATATCGACCTAATATTACTAGCGAAATTGCCCATTCTCCCATTTTTTATTTGTAAGTTGACATGCTAAGACATATCTAGTAAGTTGTGAATACACATTCCTGTGGTCTTTTTTTTTTTTTTTTACACATCTCTAAATCCACAATATTTGTAGGTTAACATGTTCTCTTTTCAGCTTTAGATGTAATTAGACACATATTAGCAAAATATAAAACACATCTTAGATACAGAACAGACACTTCTTCGGTTATTAGTGAACACTTGTTTAGGAGATTGCTCTTAGGTTATTAGTAAACACTTTTTCAGGAGATAGCTCATAGGTTATTAACAGATACCTCTAGGCTATTAGCAAAATAAAACATATATCTTAGAAAGACAGTAGACACTTATTAGATTATAGCAAATTCTTACAGGAAAATGGTAGACACTTATTAGATTGTCAATAAACACTTGTTAAGGCTTTAGTTAACACTTGAAGATAGGTTTATTTTCAAGAAAAAAAAAACATAGGGAGTTAAGAACTAGTTCTTTTTAATTAATGTAATTAGACATATATTGGTAAAATGGAATACAAGTCTTAGCAAATAATAAAACACTTCATATAGCTTGTAGCAGATGCTCATGGAAAATTAACTAAATGAGCATACACGTCACCTTACTCCACTTAGAAACATCTCTAATTTAACACATTTTTTGGTTTATTTACCCTTAGTTGATATATTTATTTTCGGAGGTAAATTAAAAAGAACTTTGTTTAAACTTCAATGGCAGTATGCTATTTTTGTTAAGGGGATATGTAGATGTGGCAAAAAAAAACCCTAGAAATTGAAATAGGAAAAAGAGTGTTTCTTCATTAATCAATATCTTCATCATTTTCTTTGTCGAATCCATTGCAGATAATCACCTCTCCCACTATTGAACAGAATCTTCTTTCCTTCAAGCATTCAATCCACCAACAACCACACTACCAAACAACCATAGGCAAGTCACTTCCTCTGTCAACTCATTGTCATCATTGGGCACTTTTCTCTCACCAACACCAAGTTTTATTAACCTCACTGGCACTTTTGCCTCCGTTTACATGCTTAACCTCGATTATTAGACTCCAAAACAAGCCTCCCCACTGTGCAATCATAGATGGCATATCAACCAGGGAATGACCACCATTGCTGATAGTGGATTTGGAGTAATCCCTCCAAATCACCTATTTAAATTATATCAAGATCATTAGTGTGTCATCACCATGAATGAAGATTATAGATCACTTGATGTGTAGCCTTAAATCAAAGAATTTTTTTTATAAGGATGATAATTGGAAGCACTCGTGAATCAAGGGAACTTGTTGGGGGATATGATAGGTAACTAATTAGGCTAGTTAGGTAATTTTAGAAGAATTTATGGAGGTGTAAATGTAAATTGTACACAATAAACTCCTTGAATTAAGGGGAGGGTCGTTAAAATGATGGAGAAATTGGGAATTTCAAGCAAACACTAATGTAAATGCTTAATGAATGAAGTGCACAAATTGGAATAAAACATGAAATTCCTGCAATTGAGCCCTTTTAAAGTTTTTGTTTTTGTGCTCGAGTCTCAAAATTTTGTAATCTTGATTCATTTTTTTTAAAGAGATTCACAAAACAATCTTAGCAAATTGATATTATAAAACTAACAAATTTCAACAAAAATTAGTTGTTAGGCATAGAATCATCGCTATCATTTGTTTGTAGTCCAATTTGCCACCATAGAGTCAAATAATGAAAATGTTTTTGTGAGAAATAGGTATATTTTGTCATCTATTGGCCGTAGAAATAAAACAGTTGTTACCAATTTAATGTAAATAAAACAGCTAGCTTTAGCTGGTGCCTACGCATGGTAATTTTTTTAGCTACAGTACATGTTTTTTTTAGTTGTTCAAGCTTGTTTCTCTATCTGGTCTGGTATGTTTTCCTATTTGGGACTATTACTTTTTTAGCCTATTGCACACAATCGTTCGTGTCTACATCTTTATAGAGAATCTTTAAACTGCTTGAAGAAGAAAGATGGATTTGATCATCGTCACATTTGTTGACAAAGCCTTACCAATGGCTCCATATAAAGTTTTTTGTGGATGCTTTGCATCCCGAACTTTTATCCAGAATCTTTATCTCGTGGTCTTTACCTTCTTCCATTTCATATATTCCTTTACTACTTAAAAGGCCAAGGGCCAAGAGCCCTAAGCCTTTACCAGCTCTCTTACTTCTTCAATTTATAGCCAAAAGCCAATTCCCTTATTTGCGATAGCTTGGTGATTCAAATAGTTCATGTAAGAGGTTTATAAGGTACTAGAGTTCTGCTTTAAATTTTCCAGCTTTATCTTTGATTTTGCTATTGAACTTATTCGGGTTCAGATTAATTGCTGCTCAGTTTGAGAAAAAATCAAAAGACGATTATGCTACAGTTTTCCTACTTGAAAGGCTGGGGAGAACCTGCATTTTTAAGCTCTATCAAACTATATATGTCTAGCTTGATTGTTCATTTTTTTTTTTTTGCCTTTAAAAGCTAAACTCAAAATGCCTTAAAGCTAATTTTTGTGAGCTAATTGAAAGGCTAGGTATCAAAGACAGAAAGTATCTATCCTAATTTCTTTGTCTTTCTAACTGAAATTAAGTGGTTTTCATTAGCTTGATGCTGAAATTAGTGGGCGTGATATATATGTTTGAAATCAAGTTTGTGTCAAGAGTTAGTCTCATGCTTAGCTGATGATAGAATGTGAAGTATTTTATACTCTCCAAACATATTTAAATAGGATTAAGTCTTCCATCAAAGAAAAAAAGAAAAGAAAAAACACAGGGCTAAGTCTATGTGGATTAATCTTTTTGGTTAAGTTTTTTTTGGTAAGTTATGAATACAAATTCAATATTTTTTTCGTTCATTTTTTTGTAACAATTGGTTTGGTGATTGAGGTCATCAGATTTTTTCTGATTTATTTATGTGACTTGGAACTTCTTTGTTGATATGGAAATGACTTCTATAAATGGTGTGATCATTCACATTGATGAGTTCATTCTCTTAACTTTAGACTTTTTTGTGCTTGGTTTCAAAAAATTATCTATAGTGAATTTGTATTCATGCCTGTTTATACTACATATAAGGCTACATCTCTTTCACAGACAACTAAAGCTTCACAACAATTGTAGAGAAATAAAGTATCATCAACACATAACTCGTAGCAAACCAAGGGTTACATTCTAGTTCTACATATAGCTTTAGGAGTCCTATGAACAGTGCCCCATCTATTTAGTAAAAACGTTTTAGGCTACAATCTACATTCTTTTACTAGTTTGGAAATGATGTAAAACATGGAAAAATTGCACATGTGTGCAATATTTTCAATTTATCCTCTAACTATGAGACCAATCATCTCCTCCAATTTGTCACAATAAGTGCCAATGATGTCATGATGAGGGATAAATCACACAAAAAGTCTTGTATATATGCCTAATAATGGTAAGATGCTAAATATGTGCATAATATCATAACTTTGTCCTCAAACTTTGAAACAAGATATTCTATCAAAACCATGACATTATGCACATACTTTAGACCTTTTGTGTCAGATATTTTATGTTTTATATTTCATGAACTAGTCACTAATAAGTTTGAAATGTTTCAATTTTTTTTCAAATTTTCAAACTTTATCATTAATTGATTTTGAGTTAAGCATTCATAATTCTTCTTCAATGATTTTTTCTTAATAAATGTGATCAATGTTTACATATATGCATCTTTATTTATTTATGTGCAACGAAGTGTGGGTTGCACTCTAATGTAGATTGAATTGTGCTAAATATATACAAAGCTCGCACAAAAGTTTATACAATAATTGCTTAAATACACAAAAATTGATTGGTTTGACTTACTTTTTTAACTGTACACCAGAATTTGTCATTGTTATACATGTACCACAACTCTGTTTACCATCACATGGATAACCACCACCAATGTTTTTCCCAAAATATGCCACCATTCTTACAATCTCGAGGCAAATACATTGGTACCTCCACAACTAACATGATAATGAATTAACTTTTCATCTCCAAAAATTTAAAACTCATTCCTTACATGTAAAAATTACTCTTTGTTGTTTTCTCTACACAGATGTTGGATCGATTAAAAATTGCATAACATGAGAAATATCTCAATAACAATAGTTGAGACTGAAACAAACTGTATACAACAGTTTAAGGGCTTGTCTCGATGTTAGAAGAAGCCCGTAAAGCCCGCTAGTGGATAAGCCCAGCCCAATAAACGACTCGACAGTCGACCGCTAGGGTTTTCGTTCGCCTTGCTATATATAAACGTTGGGCCAATTTCTGTGCTTCCTCTCAGGGTTTCAGGCGGAGGATCGAGCGATTGGAGCAGTCACCAGCAGGGTCGAGAGAAAATGGTGAAGTTTCTGAAGCCGAACAAGGCGGTGATCATCCTCCAGGGCCGCTACGCCGGCCGCAAGGGGGTGATCGTGAAGTCGTTTGACGAAGGCACTCGCGACCGCCCCTACGGCCACTGCTTGGTTGCTGGGCTGAAGAAGTACCCAGCGAAAGTTATCCGGAAGGACTCGGCCAAGAAGACGGCGAAGAAGTCCCGCGTGAAGTGCTTCCTGAAGCTGGTGAACTACCAGCATCTGATGCCGACGCGTTACACACTCGACGTGGACTTGAAGGACGTCGTCACGTCTGATGCTCTCCAGACCAAGGACAAGAAGGTCGAGGCCTGCAAGGAAACGAAAAAGAGGTTGGAGGAGAGGTTCAAGACCGGGAAGAACAGGTGGTTTTTCACCAAGCTCAGGTTTTGAATTCCATTTGTGTGTCGTCTTGGTATAAACGTATCTGTCGTGAATTGTTTATTTCTGTAGTTGTTCCGAAGGTCATTCGAACTTTTTTCTATTAGTAGCTCTTCAAATACTTGTTTTGAATTTTGATCTATACTTGTTTGAATTTTGTTCTATTAACAATATGTCCTTTATGTTGCATCCCTGGTTGTGGCTGCCGTGGAGCATTGGAATTGCAGTTTTTGTGTGTGTGTTTTGGTTTTTTGGTTTTTTTTTGGGGGGGGGGGGGGGTGTTATGCAGAAGGTTTGGTAATTAGGAATGTGGTTGAAACTCAGTAGTTGAGTCACTGGCTGATGATGGGAGTCAAATTCTCCATCTAGTCTCTGCCTGGTAGAGGTTAGTGCAGGTTTCTGAATTCCCTTTTTTAGTTGTTTCTTTCCTGTAGTTCTTGTTAGTTGGTGGTGTGAGGATCTTTCAGCTGTTATAAATTTTATTTGTGGGAAGATTGATGGTGACTAGCATAGGATAATCAAGTGTAATAACCTTGTGTGTTCAACACATTCAGAATTTCCGGTCGTGTTGATGGCCTCTTGCTGTCACACCCCCCTCACCCGGCTGTAAACATCAATATGTCTGTTTTCTCAAGCCATGTAAGAACCCTTACTCCAGGTTGTGAGAACTAAGAAGTTGAATTTGCGTTACTCTTAATGCACTATCACCGTTTCTGATTGTGCATTAACGTCAGTTTTGGTCCTCTAGATCAGTTCAAACTGCTGTCAATACTCAAGCCGGGACTGGGGACTCTGCGTCGCAGAGTCCTACTGTTTAAATTTCTGTTCACAGTTCCAAGCAGTTTTCTTTGTAGAGCCTGGCTCTGCCACTTGGTAATGGCTGTTTGTGAGCTTGTTGTCTTCCAACTCTTCTTTATGTCCTAGACTTAGAGGCTAGAACTAACCGTGAAGGTCATTTGTGTCCGTTGGTGCATGGCGAGGCAAGTAGGTAGTCGGCTTCTGGTAGTTTATAGGTCATATAGCTATGATGGAACCAATTCTAGTAAGTCCCGAATAAATGAGAAAGAGGATACCCTCACTCCCACGCTGTGTACTTTTGTTTTTCTTGGCATTTTAAATTTGAGTTTAACTTTATAAGTTTAGTTCGAAACTTAGCACTTGGAATGCAAAATTAGGAATGCTAAAATCAAACTGAGTCAAGCCAAGTACTGGTAGTAAGCAAGTCAAGCTTGGCTTTGAATGAGCAATAAGCTTGGTAATGTATTCAAGCTTATATTAGAAAAAATCAATTTGAGTTAGAGTGGAGTTTAAGCTGATTGTTTAATTGAAGGGAAAAGCATTATGTAAGATTAAAACCAAACTAAATTGAACTTGGTAGGCCAACCTCATATTGAAAGGGACATTGAGTCTAATTATTTGTTTAAATTTGTATTGAAAATGATATGAATGAGTAACAAAGGAGCCGTGTAAACCGAGTTGAGATTGAGGCAAATACTGAATCTTGGTTTATATTCAAACCTAACAAGTGGACCGACATTTTCCATTTAGGCCGTAAAGGGAATAACGTACCTGGGAGTGTCTGTTGTATATACTCAGTGAAGGGGGATAAAAACCAGATCTAAGACTTCCCCAAGGCAAAGCTACCTAGCAAATCAGATTAATCTTATTTTTGTTGCTTTCATAAAAAGAATGGTTTTTATTGGGTTATCATGTTTGCTTATCAAGTTCCCAAGCTGTAGAAAGATAAGCTTCATGCGGTAACTCGAGTTTGATTAGTGTTTTTAGTCTCAAAAATTCTAGCGGCTGTGCAACTCCTTTAAGATAGCTAGGAAGTAAACTCTATTTGGTTTTGACGGTGTTTTTATGCTGTACATACAACGCGTGAAACGTTTTTTTTTTTCCCGATTCTTGCCAAAAATAAAGAAAATTTTGCGGTTTCATACAATCCTCCTCCATTACTTCTCCTACGATCTCAAAAACCCCAAAACACTAAAATACACAAAATCTCTCTACTTTCTTGCCGCAGAACAAACTCACAGAACAGATGCCATCGATCCTCAAACTCGTGTAGAACCAACTCAAAATTGGTTATGTCGTTCTTGTACAAAACGCTGGTTATTAGACGCCATCTCTCCCCATCCTCATGCAGCGTGGGCTTGAATGTATACTGTGTTTCCAGCTGGGATTGCGATTTCTTCACTGAGTTGCTTGAGTTTATGGTAGAGGTCCAACCAAATCTTGTTGGGCCCAAATCTTGTGTTACAAGGTTGGGTCCACCAAGTTAAAGCTAGAATTCGGTGCTTTAATCTTCAAAATAATTATGTGGTGTAGTTTTAGTCTTGGGTTTGGTTTTGTTAGGAGAATTGTTGAATTGTTAGGAGCCATGAATTGATTGGTTGTTCTGTGAAAGTGGGTGAGTTTTGCATGCGTGTGATGTTTGGATCTCTCAAATTTGTCTGCACAAGTTCTGTATGACGATGTATGAGGAGTTTTGTACCTATTGTATGACTTCGGTGTTTGGGAGTTTTTAATCTATTTTTGTTGGATTTATATGAATGTGAATAAAATTGGTCTCCATTGTATAATTGTGGTGTTTCAAAATTAATTTTAAAATTGATGTGGGATGAATATGTGAGTATGTATGAAACTGGGTTTATATAATATGTTAGTGAATGTGTTGAAGTTTGAAAAGTTCATCTTAGGAATTGTAAGGCATATGTGTGGATCTAAGTTGCACATGTATAAGGTTAGAATCTTGGAATTGTGAAAACTGTTTTTATGAAATTAATTTACATGTTTATAAAACTGTGTTGCTATTGTACAAAACTAGTAAAACTGGACTATTATTGTATGAAATTAAATTACTATTATATAAAATTAAGTTCCTATTGAATGAAATTGAAATATGATATATGAAATTAGATTGTTTTTGCATGAAACTTGGTTTCCATTGTACCAATTAGAGATGTTGATGTATGAAACTGAATTTTTATTATACAAATGAGAAGCTAATTTATGAAACTTTAAGCTTTTATTATATAAGTATTGAGTTCTTACAGTTGTATGAAACTAAGCTTCTATTATATAAATACAATGTTTTCACTATATGAAATTGAGATATATTTTATATCTTTATGATCATCATATTTATTGTTTTGATAATTACAACATTTATTATTTTGATACTTACAATATCAAAATCTATTTTGATAATTATCATATTTAATATATTTTTTTTAAAAAAAGTTATGCTCAATAATCTCCAAAGCCACTAACTTATCTTGATCCTATTGATTTCCCTCTAACCAAAACTAACGGGGACTTAGCGACATTTACTTATGTGGTTGGAGATATTTTCAAGAAGTTGTTGTTTGCGCATAATTAGGCGGATAATCAAATCAATAAATATACGAAATAATTGAATTTTAATATGTTTTTCTATTTCAGCTTACAAAAATCAGTAAAAAAATCATCACCCTGTAGATGGAGCATTTATTAGTGTAGTATATGAGTAGAAAATTTCTATATATAGAAATAAAGACTTTTAAAGGGTTTTAGCAAGTACTTTGGGTAACTAGATTCCGCTAAAGGTCTAAAGTTCAATCTTTATTTCTCATTTTGCTTCCCTTCATTGTAAAAAGAAAAAAAAAAAGACCCATTCAAAATTTATCAATAATCATGTTCTGCCAAAGTTATGTAAAATGCGTTAACACAAGTCGAGTTGGGCAAATTTGCAGATCGCACAAGACCCGTGTTTTGTGACTCCCAAATTACCCCTGAACTTTGTTGTTCTTACAATTGGACCATTATTAAATTAAATATCCATAAGCTATAAAGATTTTAGGGGGCCGCATTCAAATAGACTGTTCGAGGTCCAAATATAAGTTTAATAATCTAGTTTCATTTTGAAATTTAAAGAAAAAGAGAGGAGAACCAAGAATTTTTTGTACTTTGCACAGATACATTTTGAAGAACCAAATGCAATTTTTTAAAAGTTGATATGTAAAACCAAAAAAAGAGAGAGAAACAATAGCACACAATGACTTCTAAAACATGGCTATACCAAACTAATCCAAACTATCTTTTTATGCGATATGGTTTCAATTAGGTTTTTACTCATGCAGATAAAGATGGGTATTAAAATGTGCAATTCGGACAAAATAGCAAGATGGGTCGGGTTTTGCTGAAACCCGGTCAAACTCGCCTTGCAACACACCCCTGCCAAAAACTTTGATCTTATCCTATCCTTTACTCTCCTACGTATCCCCCCTCTCTTAGATCTAAAAAATGGAGAAGCATCTTAGAAGTATTAAGCATAATAACAGACCCATTTCACACATAAAAAATCTCTAGCTTTATATATAGGCTTTTCTCGTGCATCTTGCATTTCTCTTGGAAGAAGTGGCTCAAGGAAGCTTAATGAGGAAGCCTTGAAGACCTGGAAACCAAGCATCAAGGAGAAAATCTTCTAATTGAGTTTTTCTAAGTCTTTTCTTTTAGATATGTCATTATGTACTTAAGGTTTCAAACATGTTTGAATTTGTTAATTTAGTTATGAAGTGGTTTACTTGTTATCTTTCTAAGATTTGAGTTACTTGACTTGATGGTTTAATTTGATGATGGATGTTTGTTCATAATTTATTACTTCTTTGGTTATTCTTATGCTTGTTGGCATGTGTGATGATTGATCACCTTCATACGTTACAATCTCATTTAGTAGTTGAAAGTAAGATTTAAGGTGGAAAAGAGTGATAATCATAGTAACTAAGAAGTTGGGAGAGTTACTCCTAGTTTATTAGGTGTGTTCTACCACTTAACCAATCTTAATCTAAGCATATAGCTTGTTTGGCTAAGTTGTGAGGCGAATCTATCTCTCAAAAGAAATCAATGTTCATATTGTATTCCCACAGCAACAAGATAAACACCATGAATAAAGTTCTAATCAAATTGGTCATTAAGCTTAAATAGTAAGCACCTAAAAGGATAACTCTTGCATTAAATAGATCTCTCTTCAATTAGGTCTTAGTTTAGTTATCTTGCATAGGTTCAATCCATTCTTTTAGTTTTGTTGCTTTAATTACTTGGCGCTTAAGTAAAATTAGGTTGCTTAGCGACACAAATAACCTACTAGTAGGTAATCAAACTTCTTTTTGTATAAGCAACCAAGAGATCCTTCTAGGAATCCCTGTTTGCCACATTACAAAATGACACCATGCACTTGGAAAAAGTTTACCAAGGTGATTAAAACACCTACCAGCAATACCTTCTCCCTAAAATTAGCCTTTCTTTCCAAATTCACCCTTGTAAGGGGTACTTTATGGTCCATGCTCCCACCCATACTATATAGCGTACAAATCACAAATTGGGGGCTTGATTGAGATAGGAGCAACAACAGGGCCATGGCGGGGCACCAAGACGCTGTCAGAGTGAGCCGAGCCATGTGGTAAAATGTAACCAAGTTGAGGTACTGAAGAAAAGATCAAGTGGTACATGGCATAATTTTGGTAATTTACGTTGTTTTTCTCGTTTAAACACCAGATTAGGTCAATTATAACCCACAAATTTTCCCAATCCTAAGAGGCTATCAAGTGTTTCTCTTTTTAAGTTAATGGAAAATAAATTGAGTCTTAATGATTAGGCTCTTTGATTATTAGAAGAAAACAGGGTCAAAACTCAACTCAATTAGATCTCCCTAGAAAATATGAATAACAAAAAAAAAAAAAAAGAGAATGACTACATAGGAAAAGTAGAAAATAAAAAAATAAATGAATGGAGGAAAAAAATTTCAATGTATCAAATCTTGTTATTCAACTTGATGGTCTTAATTTGAATAATTGCTGAGAGCTTGGCTGCTCCATGTGTTAATATTAATAGTTTAGTGGCATATGCTGAAACATTCCAAAACTTCAATGACCAGTCATAAGGTTTATCTTGTAGTACAAGCATTTCAATTTTCAAAAGATAAAAATAAAAAGAATGGCCTAAAAGGCACTTTTGGTCTCTGAACTTGCATGGCCCAGACACTTTATCCCTTGAACTATGACATGATCCAACTTAGCCCTTAAACTTGCAAAAATGGGACACTTTGTCCTTCATGCCCTACATGTTCATCATGTGCTAGCTTAAAAACAAATGAAGTTTATCTCCACTACATGAAATGAGGACAAGAATGGCAATAGGGAAGAATAGGAGTATGAGCGACTGCGGAAGCAGAGGAGAAAGAATCAATGGCAAGAGGTGATAAGGCTTTTATTCTTTTGGTAATCGCATTTGGCTTTTGTTTCTTTCTTTTCAATTTTATCATCTTCAATTACCATTTTTTTGTTCAATTGCTTCTTTCATTTCATAGATTCCATCACCACATCAACTGATTTTTGTCCATGTTGGTCCAATTGGTGATTTTATAATTATTTGCTCCAAATTTGATATACTTTTCCCTTTTTAATTCCCTTTATTCTAATCTTCATGTATTGCCTTTCCTTCACTTGTTTTAGTCAAATTGGTCATATTTAATGATCAGGTGAAACCTTTTCCTCAGTCAAATGATGGCCAAAAACATAGTAGATCCGACCCATTTTGTGCAACTGTTACAGGATGCCAGCTTTGCCATTGCCAAGCCCATGGACTCTAGCTATGGAAGGAGGAAAGTATAGACCAGGATTCATCAAATCATATGCACACCCAAATGCCAGACTTGGATGAAAGAGAGAACCATTGAGGAATTTGTGAGGAAACTTAATCCTGACTGACATGCAAAGACCGAACCATGATCAACATACTCCACTTTGAAATCACGTTAGTCTTCAAATGATTTGCATATAGGTTTCTCAGCTTAGTGAACTACATCACAAGATAAGTGTTCACAAAGGACAATGGTTTGTTTTTTAGGCTTAAAAAAATCATCGAGCGGTAGTGTGCACTGAAATCAACTTCTGTTTCTGCTGTTTTTTTTTATTTTGTTATTTCTACATCAAAAAGAGAATTTAAAGAAGAGATCTAAAACCAAAATGGTAAAGAGGATCAGAGATGGAGAGTTTTTTGGTATGAGATGGTTCAATATATTCTCATTAGAGCTGGAACCAAATGTGGGTAATGAGATAGTGAAGGACAAGGCGAAGTAGGTGGAGGGGAATGAGAAGAATGAGAGGGCAGAGCTTTTTGGTGGAGGAAACATAGAGAATAGAGCATATTAGGTCGACGAGAGTAGGTGGCATTAAGTGCAAATGCATCACGTGATGTGCACATAAGGTGGAAAGGGCTAAAGTGTCCTGTATTTGCAAGTTCAAGGGGCGAGTTCAACCTAGTCAAAGTTGAAGGTGTTAAGTGTATGGGCCTGACGAGTTTGAGGGTTAAAAATGGCTTTAGGCCAAAGCCCAAAAAGAATATTAGGCATTTGGGAGCAAAAATAAACAAAAAAAAGGGAAATTATTAATTTACTAGCCTACCCCTACCCTAGTAATTGGTAATTGGTTTCTCTCTCCTTCTTTCCAGTTCGCCAGCTTCGTTGCCCCTCACATCTCTCTCCTCCCAAACCCTCTAACCAACAGGAACGGATTTCAATTTTCCGATCCCGTTAGCCGATTTCCAAAACGCCGGCGACGAATTGCGGCTCGTTTCACTGCTAAAGATCGTCCTGAGCTCCAGGGAGTCGTCTCGGCTGGATGGAGCTTCACAAATCCGGTAGGTACCGGCCAGTACTCTTAAAACTCCGTCAATCCTCACTCTATACGTGTTAAATCTGGTTATGTCTCTGTGATTTTTGGGATTGTGCGATTTTTGTTTGAGTCTGGGTACGCGAACGTACCGTGTTTTCGGTACGTCCGATCGGGAACACCAGGCGGATGTGGACCTCCGTGTCCGGCAACTATGGTTTGGATGATGGTGTTATTAGAATTCCTAGGCGGAAGCGTGGATTTGTAGGGAGAAATAAATTTGAGGATAGTCAAGTTTCCAGTGCAGTAACGAAATCGAATGGTGAAGCAAGCGCGTTCTGTCAGATAGGGAAGCGTACCTGCGAGGATTCTAGCAATCAGGTTGTATCTTCCGGAATTAAAAAGAAAAAGGGGTTGGATGATTTTAAGGAATACAGGAACGGTGAGGGGACTTCAGCCAAGCATTTGAAAGTAGAGGATGTTCTTGATTGTAAATCAGATGCGAAAAATAAAGAACCTTTGTCAAAAAAAGTTAAGCGGCATGGTGGGAAAAAGAAGGATCGACAAGAGGGTGGTGAAAATGTTGCCAGGGGGTTTGAACCCTTAGTAGAAGGCTCGGTTGGTTCATCTGTGAAGATAGGTGATGGGCATCAAGAGGATGATGAGGAAAATCTTGAAGAAAATGCTGCAAGAATGCTTTCCTCAAGGTTTGATCCGAGTTGTACCGGATGTTCTTTGAATGGGAAGGTTTCGACATCCCTTTCAACAGAGGGGCTGCCCTTTCTACCGTCTTCTGATCAGCCTACTCCTGGGTCCAAGACTTTTTCTGGGTCAGAATCTGCTTCAGTAGATAGTTCTGGAAGAGTATTGAGACCAAGGAGCAGTCACAAAGAGAAGGCCAAATCCAGGAAAAGGCGTCACTTTTATGAGATTTCTTCATGTGATTTTGATGCACAATGGGTTTTGAATCGCAGAATTAAGGTTTTTTGGCCTTTGGATGGGAGTTGGTATGGTGGTCTTGTTAATGAGTATGACAGAGAAAGAGAACTTCATCATGTAAAATATGATGATCGTGATGAGGAGTGGATCAATTTACAGGGTGAGAGATTTAAGCTTTTGCTTCTTCCAAGTGAAGCCCCTAGCAGTTCAAAAAGGAAAAGATCTCGGATGAGACGAAAACATTCTGATGAAGGAAAGGAGAATCTGAAGCGTGTGAGGGGGAAAGGAAAAGTGAACTCTACTAAAGATGATGATAGTTGTAATGGGAGTTATATGGACTCTGAGCCCATTATCTCATGGCTGGCTCGCTCTTCTCTTAGGGCAAAGAAACAGAAGACATCTGTTTTGTGTCCTGATTCTCTAAGGCAACCCTTATTGTGTGAAAAAGGTGGGAATGAACTGGCCAGTTTGAAAGGAGATTTACTGGAAGGGGCAAAAGTCAAATTGTCTAATCCCTCTAGATTAATACTCAGATCAACAGATAGCAAGAGTGAGGAGTCTGTCTCAAAGAGTCATGGTTGCGATAAAGATAGTAGACCTCCTATTGTTTATGTCCGCAGGCGGTTTCACCGGATGGGAAAAGCATTAGGTCATGCATCTCGAGGGAATTTTGTAGCCAGTGCTATATCTGCATCTTTCAGTACAAATGTTGGTGTTGTCCAAGATTTTCTGGATTTGGAAGAACAGGACATTTTTCACAGCAGGTTGGATCCTGAAAAGGACTTGTGGTTGACAGATGATGCAGGGAAGATGATATTAAACCTTGCCTTGTTACATTCAAGGCTTTTTCGGTTTTCTCTAAGGTTTCAATTGCTTTCTGTCCCTAGTTACTCCTTTGCAGCAGAGAACTTTATGCTGATTCACTTTTTGGTGCCACATAAGTTTAGTACACTGATTACCATGTGGCCAATGGTTCATTTGGAGATACTTTTTGTTGACAATGAAGTTGGACTGAGGTTTCTTTTGTTTGAAGGTTGCTTGAGGCGGGCTATATCTTTGGTTTTCCAGGTCCTTGCAGTATTTCATGGGCCCCATGATCATGAGGGTTTTGTTGAGTCGAAGTTGCCAGTAACTTCTATATGTTTCAAAATATATTCCGTTGAAAATAGGAGGAAACGGATAGTCTTTGCATTCTATAACTTCCATGAAGTCAAGAACTCAAAGTGGATGCTCTTGGACTCAAAGCTTAGAAGACATTGTTTGGTGTCTAGGCAATTGCCTCTCTCTGATTGCACCTATGATAACATGAAGGCACTTCAGAATGGAACAAATCATTTACTGAGCTCTCGTGGGGTGCGCTTCTCATCTATCGAGGTATTCATTCATATAAATATCCTATTTGATTATCGGGAGACAAAAAACTATGTGCTTTCTAGTATGACTGCTTTTCGCTATCATTGTCTTCTAGCTGTATGGGAATGGAATTTTCTAATCCTTTCTTAATTGCAGGAGGCATGAAAAAATGCCCATGATATACTTTTTGGGTCAAATAAATCAGTAAAATCTTGCATGGAAATAGAAATTTCTAGTCCATTCTTTTCAAGAGGCACAGATGAGTGCCTTTTCTATGTATTATTCTTTTTGGGCCAACGACAGCCAATAAGCTCTTGTGATGTTTGTTAGGTCAGTCATGCTACTATATTCATAAACTTGGGTCAATTCTTCCCTTATTGGAGGTAAAGATTTTCATGCCCTCATACCAAGTTTGCCCCAAAAATTTTTGGTCACATTGTACCCCTCCTAGCAGCTTTGCTTCTTTCCTTGGTCCAAAGAGCTAAAATATGTTAAAATGTTCATTTCCGTGTTCCAGTTTTTCAAACTTGTGATTTTATTAATTCACTAGATTATATAGTTCCTCACAGTTTTCTGGGCTCCAGTGTTGTAAGGTTGCCATTATGTTATTCTTTTGATCATATGGCCCTCACAAACTCTTGCCCCAGCCCCCACCCCTCTATGGAATTCTTGTTCCATCATGTTGGGTACATGAAATGTTTTGTGCATTCGTTTTTGGTTGTCCTGATTCTTCACTCTTCAATTGCTTTTAATAAGCCCATAATGCTATGGTTTTCTGGAATCTAGGGACAAGGTACTAGCCAATTATTTTTGCTAGAAGCCTGTAGTAGATTATCTTCTCCAAAGAAATTATTTGATATCATGATCACCAAAGTTAGACTTTATGTTAGAGAAGTAAAACAGAGAATTTTATTGTGTACTTGGCCAACATTAGGCCCCTAGGAAATTAAGACCCAAAAGATGTTTTTGCTTATATCAACCTGGTCAGATTTGTTGGAAATGATGGCAGAAAGTATTTGGGTTCTGTTGATGTGAAATCTAGTTGACTGGGTAAGCCCTATGTTATGCTGAGGTAGTATGTCGGGATTAAGCTAAATGTTAAAATGTACCAGGATGTTGTTCCTTAAGACAACTAAATGAAATACAGCACCTAGAAGGATCCTACTGTCCATATATGTTGGAGGCTAATTGTGCGTGCTAGTAATGGGTGCCTACATCTTCAATATGTGCATGCGAGTCATGTGCTTTGGACAACTGAGTGAAACACAGCACCTAGGAGGATCCTGCTGTCCATAAATTTTGGAGGCTAATTTTGCATGCTAGTTGTGGGCGCCTCCACCTCCAATATGTGCTGAAATTTGCTGATATAGGGGCTTAGTTGACTTAAGAAATATCAGATGCACTTATTTGTCCAGTGAAGATAATGCTCGCTCGCTTTGCCTTTTTCCTTTATGATTTTATTTTCTTAAGGTATTCATCTTGATTTTGTGCCTTTTCCCTGCTTCTCCCATTAGGCTACTTAGGCCTTTTCATTATTTTGTTGTTCTTTGTCCACATTGTTTCTGTCTATGTTTCTGTGTTGTCTTAGTAACACCCTTACTGAACACCAGAAACTTTGCCAATAAGCAGGGGATCAAACTTATGGGTGTCTCAAAAAACCTACCTCATCTGGAAGGTGGCCTAACTTCTTCTAATGGGGTGCTCAAAGATTTTCCCCGGATTATACTTCCTTTTGCTGCTGCACCTATTTATTTTCTCCATTTGCATCTTAAATTGCTTATGGAGCACAGTGCATCTCACAGCAATTTTGAAAACCATGAGATGATTGCACGAGCAGAAAGTCCAGGCCGGATGACAGTTGAAAGCAGTCCTGGAATATTGAAGCCGAAAGAAGTTTTTGAAAATAGTGCTGATAATATACTGCAGCCGTCAACAATTACTGCTATGATCACCACTACACCTGAAGAACATGGAGGCTGCTATTCAGAGTCAGAGCAGCATGTGTTACCACCAATATATTCAGTTGGAAATAATAACACAAACAGGGAATCTGATGCTGTTAACAGCATCAGGGTAGAGATTCCGCTTTCTGACGACCATAATGTGGAGCATGCTGATGGAGAGTTGTCTGATATTCATCAGCCTACTAACTTGATATCAAATATGAGTGATGGCGTCATCCGAAGCCCTAACCCCACTGCCCCTAGAAGTACCTGCCATCGCAGCAGAAGTAGCAGTGCGAACTTTTCCCGTGGATGGTCGGATGGAAAGGCTGATTTCTTTTACAACAGTTTTGGTAATGGCCCCAAGAAACCACGAACTCAGGTGTCATATTCATTGCCTTTTGGAGGTTTAGATTATAGCTCCAAGCACAGAGTTGATCACAGTAAAGGACTTCCTCACAAACGAATTAGAAGAACCGGTGAAAGGAGATCATCATATACTTCCAGAGGTCCTCAAAGAAACTTGGAGACTGTCTCTTGTGATGCAAATTTGTTGGTCACTGTAGGTGATAGAGGATGGAGAGAATGTGGCGTGCAAGTTGTGCTGGAGCTTTTTGATCATAATGAGTGGAAGCTTGCTGTTAAAGTATCTGGATCCACAAGGTATTCATACAAAGCACATCAGGTTCTGATGCCTGGTTCTACCAACCGCTATACACATGCTATGATGTGGAAGGGGGGAAAAGATTGGGTTTTGGAATTCCCAGACCGGAGTCAGTGGGCTCTTTTCAAAGAGTTGCATGAAGAGTGCTATGATCGTAACAGCCGTGCTGCTTCGGTTAGGAATATTCCGATTCCTGGTGTTTGTTTAATTGATGAGTATGATGAGAATGTTTCGGAGGTTAATCCTGTTCGTAGTTCTTCCAGATACCTGCGGCAGGTACAAAATGATATTGAAATGGCTTTGGATCCATCACGTGTCTTGTATGACATGGATAGTGATGATGAGAGGTGGATGTCAGAAGTTTGTAGTAAGTATGAAACTGAAGGCACCAACTCATTTGAAATTTGTGAAGAAATGTTTGAGAGGACAATGGACGGGTTTGAAAAAGTTGCATATACTCGGAAATGTGATCAGTTCACATCTGATGAATTAGAAGAGTTAATGGCTGGAGTTGGGCCCATGGAATTGATCAAGACCATCTATGAGCATTGGCGTTACAAGAGGCAGAAAGCAGGAATGCCTTTAATCCGTCACCTTCAGGTACTTCCTACATTCTTGTATGTATTTTGATTTTCTGTCAGTTTTACCTGATGAAATAACATATTTATTAGGTGGCAATCAGTGTGCTTAAGGAATCAGTGTTGCTGTCTTATATTGTAGAGCAACCAGATATCTAGAATGTTGTACTCATGCTACTAATTATATTCTCGAATATGTTCTTCCTGCCCTGGTCAGTTCTATAGGTAGATCTTTGCATTTGTCGTTGTTTCTTTTTCTTTTTTCTTTTCTTTTCTTTTTTCTTTGTTTATATTCTTGTCTTTGTTCTTTGTATTTGTTGGTTATTTTATTAAAGCTTGCATCATCAAGTGGGGTTCTGCTTTTCATATTGGAAGGGACATCGGGTTCAAGTCTATTTTCTTGCTTTCAAAGGCATGTAAAACCTTTACAAGGGACACTTGTCTTTGTGACTTTACCGTTTTCTCAGGAAAAAGCTGTATGAGATATTTGATATTCTCATCCTATGTGCTTTCCTCAAAAGTTTTTGAATTGATTTCTCTCTTCTGAGCTGATAATTGATATCGAATCATGTGTTAGCACTCAAAGTTTCCTTGCTAGTCCTGCCTAGAGTTGATGGCTGTTTGCTCTGGGCTTAGATTTATCACATGTAGTAGAAAGGTCTGATGTAAGTTGGTTAATTCTTCTCTGATGAATTCCTGTCTGTCCTTCTAAAGCTTTCCTCGAAAGTATTTACTTGAAAAAGGAGTCCTTGAAGTATGTCCTTTTTATTTCTATTTTTTAAGCAGAACCAAAGTGGCTGCAATGATGTTTCATGTGTCTGTTGATAGCTAAAGTTCTTGCCTTTTTCCTAAATAATTTGTTGAATTTATTCAGCCACCATTATGGCAAAAGTATCAACAGCAAATGAAAGAATGGGAACAAGCTGTGTCTAAATCCAGTTCTGCTCTACCTGGAGGTTCGATGGAGAAGGTTGCGTCCATTGACAAGCCGGCAATATTTGCTTTTTGTTACAAACCTCGGGGCTTGGAAGTACCTAACAAGGGATCAAAACATAGATCACAGAAGAAGATTTCAGTGTCCGGGAAAATTAGTGCTACTCTGGGAGAGCATGATGGCTGCCATTCTTTTGGTAAAATTTTGAGGCCTCTACAATTTTCTTCCCTTTTTTTTTTTCTGATATTATCTTAATTCCTGTTGGTGTTATGAAATTCATGTTCACTTCTTAATCCATTATTTAATTGATGTTCCAGGAAGAAGATCAAATGGGTTTGCATATGGAGATGATAGGTTTATGTATTCAGGGCATATTTATGAATCTATGGATGATTCACCTTTGTCTCAAGCATCTCCAAGGTTTTTTTCTTCACATGACATGAGCAACATGGGATTCTCATCTGTGGGCAGTGATGGCCTTGATTGGAGATATTACCACAAACTTCAACTGAGCAAGGCCAAGAAGTTGAATACATACTTGTCATCGAATGACATGCAGATGGTGGCTTCACCCGGCCGGAGTCCAGCTGGCAAGAGAAATGGAAGTCATCGTTGGAACATGGGTTTCTCTAAATGGCCAAGCCAGCAACATTCTTATCTAGAAAACTTCCAGAAGTATGGCCCCGAGTATTTAGATGGTTTAGATCTTGATGAGTTGCGGTTGCGTGATGCTTGCAGTGCAGCACAACATGCATGTAAGATGGCTAGGCTTAAGAGAGAGAAAGCTCAAAAACTGCTTTACAGAGCAGATCTGGCAATCCATAGGGCTGTTGTTGTTCTCATGACTGCGGAGGCTATGAAGGAATCTTCTCAGGACATGAAAGCTGATGTAAATGGAGTCAGCTGATCAAAAAATTGCCATGGAAGCAAATCTGACGGCAACCTGCTGTTAAAAAAATCAGAATCCACACTGACGTTGATTTTGCCAGATTCCATCTGGTATTTCATTTCCCTTGATGGTTAACTATTATCATTGTGGATAGATTGCAGAGGGAAGGTTCTAACAGGATAGATTAAGGTGAGGTAAAGTTCTTTTTGCTGCATATAGCATGAGGCAGTTCCAATGCACATTTTGCTGCTTTTCACCGTCTAGGTTTTTGCTTTGGCGTAAGCTTTGGTGGAAGATTGCTCGGCTTGACATATTGCTACTGCTCTTTCTGGGTATATTAACCGCCAATCTTTTGTACAGATTTTTCTTTCTTTAGCCCTTACCACCTATTTTTGTTTGGTTTTTCTCCCGTAGGTTTGCTTTCAGAGTAGCTTTTAGCCCTGATAATCCCCGATTAAATCAAATTTCAGTTTCTTGTCTTTAGTGTTCTGAGCATTCCATGTATTGATCAAATATTCATATCAGAAGTGAAAGAAAATTATGTAATTACTTGTATCATGGGTTTCCACGGGAATCTGTTTAGAATAGAGGCTAACGAATAACGATTTTCGGCTTCTCTTTGATCCATGTATGTGAATCAGGCATTTGGACCCTCAGGGTGCTGGAATGTACTGCAGTAGTGGAAATGCTTGTTTTCTTAGTTTTGACTCTTTTGAGTGTTTTGTGCTTCTCCAGATGTCTTGGAATCGTGCTTTCTTTTCTAATAAGCTGGAGTTAGCTAACAGGAGCTGCCACTGCTGCTGCTATTGTTTGTATTAAAAGTGAAGTTACACAAAGTTGAGATGCATAAAATACATGTGGTCACAATTTTTAGGTATTCCTCAAAGTATGGGTGCACGGAAAAAAAAATTGAGTATTGAAGAAAGCACCATGTTGTAGAAGAGGAGATGAATTGAGTCTTTATTGGAAAGTTCGAGTTCGAGTTGGATTTATTCGTTATTGAATTGAACTTGGCAAGCTACAAAGCTTGAACTTGGGCCCATGTTAGGTTTGATCTTTAACAAATCGAGTTTAATTTTATATTGTTTGGCTTGAACTCTTATTTTGGCTAATGAGCCTAATATAATATTAATTCAGTATTATTAATTTAATAAAATAAATAAAAACATAATTCTTGAAATCCTAATTGAGGTTTTACCGAGTCTAATGAATTGTAATTAAACTCAAATTGAGTTTCACTATCTAAACCAAGATTTGAGCCTATCAAACCATTAAGCCAAGCTTAATCCTTCAAGCACTATTTTAACAAGCTAGGTTTCTTATCTAGAGTATTTGGGGCAATTCATTTGAGCTAAAGTCAACTAATTTTTTTTAATTTTTACATTTTTTTTACTTGAAACCAATTTTATTTGAAAACCAATGTTATGTAGATATAAAAATCAATTTGAAAGTAAATTTTTAGGATGTTGTTAAATTTTTATGAATTTTTCTTTTTTAAGGCTTAAAACTAGAAAAATTTATAAAAATTTAGTAAGATTATAAAAATTTTATTTTCAATTAATTATTGTAACTACATAATATTAACTTTTAATTAAAATTAGTTTAAAGTAAAAAAAATGTAAAAATAAAAATAAGTCATTTTGTAGTCAATTGACTAAAGTTAAAACGAATTGGGTGTTTGTATTTGGTTTGGCTCGTCTCCAACCCAATTAAAGTGTCCAACATTTTTACTCAAGTATCTAATATATTTTTATAAAATGTTCAATAAATGTCCACCTTCTATAAAAGTAGAACCACACCGTCCTAGGAGCATGTCATTCGCACCTCAACATATATCCATGAAGTTAAATAGATCATTTAAGAAGTGGATAATGAATACAATTCTATCTCATATTCCTTTAGTCTCAAGTTTTTTTTTTTTTGCATTGTTTCAATTTTTTTATTTAAGTTTAATTTAAATTTATTTATATTAATACTTGCTAAAAGTTTTTATAAAATTTATATATTGAAACTACGAGACTTATACTTTTTAAATATAAATTATTTTTTAAAATTTTTTGTAAATATTAATATAAATAAATTTAAGTCAAACTTAAGTTAAAAACTGAAATGGTATCAAGAACCTGGGATGAAAGTAGTAATTCCTTAACCAACAAAAGTACCATTTAACATATTGTTTAGTGGGAAAAGTTTTATAGATTTATTTAATCCATAGTTTTGGGAAAAGCTACCTTTAAAATTGTCCCCAAGTTTATAATAATAGTAGATAGACGCATATGTGAGAAATTTGTGTTGCAAAATGGACTATTACGACATTTTATATCTAGTTTGGATTCACGAGATTCGTGATTTTACCAATTTTTTCAACAGTTTAGCAATATAATCTATTTGAATATTGACTTGAAAAATTTAAGTAATAATTACAATGTAAATTGAATTTGCACCATTAACTATGGATCAAGTGAGATTCAATCACCTGATTTTTTTTTTTTCATACAAGTTTGAATAAAACTCTTATGTAGGTTGTGCGATATAAAAGGTATTGTTGAGGATAAAATATATCTAGCTTACACACTATACTCATAGTTTTTAAATATTTACAATTTTGCCATTGTTCCTATCAACTTCCCACTTTCGCTTATTTTTTGCCACTCTGCAATTGAGGCCTTAATATTTGCCGTCTCCATCTCTGTCCCCTGGAACCTCACCATCGTCTCTAGCAGCTCCTTCTTGTGCTTTTTTCTCTGACAAATCATCAAATTTAGATGCTTTGATGCCTCATCTTCTCTCCTCATTCTTCAATGATTTGCTAGACCTTTGTTCTTGATGGCCGCCATCATTGGTTACACTTAACGCACAAACATCACCGACTGCTTCAAATTTTTGCTTAATGGCAAACTATCTTATCTACCTTTAATTTTGATATAGAATATACTGTTAGTGAGACAAACTCTCTACCTGATTTCTTGACAAGAGAATCTATGTCATCCATTCTCAGTAGTACAAGGGTATGGACTTCTCCGAAGTCATGAACTATCGCCACAACGCTACAATGACTCCAAGGTTGTAAAGATCCCCTTTTGTTGCTAGAATGACACTTCTTGACACTATTGATGGACTCGTCCAAATCCAAAACCATTTTTCCATAATTTTATATTGGGTCAATTATGAATTTTCCTCCTACA
This sequence comes from Aquilaria sinensis, assembly GCA_005392925.1. NCBI lineage: Eukaryota > Viridiplantae > Streptophyta > Magnoliopsida > Malvales > Thymelaeaceae > Aquilaria > Aquilaria sinensis. The sequence goes on from SMDT01000254.1 coordinate 82,393, forward strand.
ACAACATTAATTACACTTTCATCCCTTATATTTTTTTAATATTAATAGAGAAATGAAATTTTATCTTGCATTTATAGAAAATAACAACTAACAATTCGAATTCAAAAGCTAATGTCGATAAATGTAAAAAGTGTAAAGGCGTAAAAGTATATCTTAAAACCTAACAATAAAATTATACAAATTTTTTTTAATGATTATTGTGTTGTTCTGCTTAGTAAGAAATGTTGTTCTACTCATATAAATATGCTATTCTATAATATGCTATTAATTTCATAAGATGTACTGTTTGTAAATTATGTTGTCTCATTCAATAAAAAGCTTTGTTATATTCATACAAATGTGTTGTTCTGTAATATACTATTTATTTCGTAAGAAATATTATTTGTGAATAATGTTGTCTGATTAAGTAAAAAATATTGTTCTATTTAGAAAAATGTGATATTTTGTAATATGTTGTTCATTTTGTAAGATGTGCTGTTCATAAGTTATGTTGTCTCATTTAATAAGAACTATTGTTCCATTCATGCATTTGTATTGTTCTATAATATGTTGTTTATTTTGTAAAAAATACTATTCATAAATAATGTTATTTAATTCATAAAGAAAGGTTATTTCATTCAGATAAATGTGTCATTTGTAAAGTGTTGTTTCTTTCAGACCAATTTGTTATTATGTAATGTGCTGTTTCTTTCAGACAAATGTGTTGCTCTGTAAAGTGTTGTTTATTTCAGACAAATCTACCGTTCAATGTGTGGTGATAATTTTATAAATATAACAAAAATATAAGTGTAACATAGTACGCTGAGTGCATTGAATAGCTATTCAAAAGTATATATGTGTTAACGTATACGATAAATAAAGGCATAAATAACAAAAAAAAATTACTAATGCTTTGGAATCGACACGAATTAGCCTTTAATTTTTTTATTTTGTAAAATAAAGTACTAATGTCATTTAAATAGCCGAATAAACCATTAATGTTATTCAAATGGTCGAATTCACCCAATATTTCTTAAAGCCCAATGAGAATATTATGAAAATCTCCACCATCTTTTTAAACTTTGATACAATTGATACTTTTAACTTAAAATAGTTCAAATACCCTACCTTTGTTTGTCATAGTAGGAAATTTATTAATATTTTGATCAATTATGGAGCATTATCTCTCTTTAGACTCTATAATCAATATTTGAAATATTGTTATCAACCCTTCCCTCCACCTTTGGAGACACTACATCTCACATCAACAATGCTGCTAGGTTTTGAGGAAGGAAAAAAGCATACTCGAAGTTGGAGCTGCGTCCATCGACAATGGTTGTGGTTGAGGATGATATTATTTTTCAGTCTTAATTAGCCAAATTAATTCGATTATGAGTATTATAGCTTTTATCTCATTTTGGTAAGAGAAGAAATTCATCAAGAATCATTTAAATAGAATATATCATTATTTAAATGGAAGACAAAAATAATAAAACAAACCATTAGTGCTTCTGATTTTCTCTGTGAATAATGAAATAAATATTTGGTATTTCCAATTTTATTTGCAAAATTCTAAGCCTAATCTCCGTAAAAATGTAAAAGCAAATATTAAATTTAATGAAGAGCAGATTTTGACTCATTTAAATCTTATTGTTATTGTGACTTAACCTATGAGTCACAGAGACATGAGAATTATTCGAGAGAGAGTATTACTGGATGGAGAGTAGCTTCCTAAACTGAGCAGCTAACTTCATCAGACAGTTTTCGTATATTTATGACACGGGGTCAGATCGATCAGTGAAAAATCAACCAAGCAATACAATTCGTAGGGTAGATGTGGCATTCGTAGAGGATATATCGGGGCTATTAAGCAGCACCAACACACTGAACCAACCAAAGTGAAAAGTCTTAAGACATGAGAAGCAGGAACTGATCAAAATCAAATATTGGTTCAGTTCTGAATTCAACCACAAGACCAGCACAAAAATCCGGAGAATAACTACCCCAGCCATTATATAACTAATTCTGTTCATATATTCTCAAATCTAACCTCGACAATTTCACTTCCCAGCACCCCCTGAATCTCACACACCATCAACATCAACCCCCAATGTTTAGAATCTCCCAGAAAGGTCCTTAGACAAATTGCAACAAGCCAGTGATCGTAATTAATTGCTCACCAGCTGGTTTCTGATGAATAAACAGATCCAAGTTCTCACTCTCCTAACCACTCTCACACTCATCTCCCTCACTGCCCACAAGCTCTTCCATGGCTCCAAAACCGGTTCCTTCTTCAAGTCCAGACATCTTCTCCGGTCCCCTGACGAAATAGCCTCCACTGCCGAGTTCTTCGTCTCCATGCCGCCTTCTTCCACCTTCGAAAATGCTCGGCTCCAGACCGCCTACATTGCTCTCCAAGCTTGGAAAAAGGCCATCATTTCAGACCCCAAAAAGATGACAGCCAATTGGGTCGGATCCGATGTCTGTAACTACACCGGAGTCTTCTGTGCTCCGGCGCTTGACAACCCAAATGTCCGAACCGTTGCCGGAATCGATCTCAACCATGCCGACATTGCTGGATACCTTCCCAGCGAACTCGGAATGTTAACTGAAATCGCACTTATTCACCTTAACTCCAACCGTTTCTGCGGCCGGGTCCCCGAGAGCTTTCACCGCCTGAAACTTCTCTTCGAGCTCGACCTCAGCAACAACCGCTTCGCCGGAAAGTTTCCCTCCGTCGTCCTCGGCCTCCCCAGCTTGAAATTTCTGGATATTCGATTCAACGAATTCGAAGGGGAAATCCCGGAATCCCTGTTCGACAAAGGTCTCGACGCCATTTTCATCAACGACAACAGATTCAACTCTAAAATCCCCTCCAATATCGGAAATTCACCCGCCTCGGTTATCGTCCTCGCCAACAACCACTTCTCCGGATGCCTCCCCACGAGTCTCGCCAAAATGTCGGGCACTCTCGAGGAGGTAGTTCTTACAAACAATGGGTTCAACTCCTGTCTGCCCAAAGACATCGGGAAGCTTAAGAACATCACTGTTCTAGACCTGAGCCATAACCAGCTGGTCGGCGATTTGCCTGAATCAATTGCCGAAATGTCGGCGCTGGAGCTGCTCAACATCGAACATAACATGTTGTCCGGGAAGATTCCGGCGGATATCTGTCGGCTAAAGAATCTGACGTCTTTCAGTTTCGGATACAATTTCCTTACCAAGGAACCGGGGGAATGCTTGGATTTGGATTATTTTGATGATGAGAAGAATTGCTTGAGAGAGAGGCCGAAGCAGAGACCGAGGTTACAATGTAAAGTTTTCCTGTCCCGGCCGGCGGTGGATTGCGGTTCATTCAACTGCCATCACCTTGCTCCGCCTTCTCCGATGCTATCACCGCCTCCTGCAACGCCCTGCAACTGTTCTAACTCAACGACTCAGCCGCCGCCGCCCCCATCCCCTGTACAACCACCGCCCATAAAATCACCTCCACCGCCGCCAATGCCGCTACAGTCACCTCCACCACCATCACCCCCTACGCCTGTACAATCACCACCACCACCCGCGCAACATGTTTTCTCTCCACCGCCTCCACCTCCGTCGCCTCCGCCGTGCACTGGGCAATCGGCACCGCCTCCGACGCCTCAGGCATCTGGCGTGGTGATAATTCCGCCGGTTATAGGAGGAAGATATGCTTCGCCGCCTCCTCCGCCATTCTATTGATGTTGAATTTTGAGGAATTTAAGGTTCGAAATGGTCTCCGGGGAAAGAAAAAATGATGCTACTGCTACCATATCTGCAGGATTTAATCGACAGAATTTGGGAAGAATTTATAGGAGAAATATTGTCTAGTAGAATTTGGAGGAACAGAAAAGAAACAAAACAGTGTTGCGATTTTTTCAAGAACGTACTCAGTAGTAAAACACGACTTTCTAATCAGCAGTTTAAGATCGCGTTTGGTTGATTAAGGACGGTAAAATTAGGAATGTCACAGTCAGTGATGTACCATGATAATTGACGGAGGGAACGCGGGGACGAGGAGCGGCGGATGAGGCTGAGGGCTGGAGGCGGCGGGGGACGGAGGAGGAAGGCGAGATGTGAGTTAACCCATATAGGCCCTAAATTTCTTCATATTTTGTAGCATAAGCTCTAAATTTTTGATGCGGCCAATTGCAACTTGCAAGTATCTGTAGTTGATGATTTAACACTTTCTCCCCTCTAAAGGTATAAAATGAAACAAAAAATTGAGTTTGAGGACATCTCATATAAGATTTTGATATTAGGATTTAAAATATGATAATAATAAAATATTAGGAGCCACAGATGCAATTTATCCAAATAAGCGCACTATTTGATTAATGTTAGGGTAATGATTATGTGGTTTTCAACATTTAAATGTTGTTTCATTTTTTTTCTAACATTCACTTTATTCCACTCTCGTTCTTAATGTTATTAAAATGTTCTATTTTTGTCCTCTTCTGAATGGAAAATATTATGTTAGATAGAAAATGTCACATCAACCTAAAAATTGTAGGTAAAATATCAATTTTAACTCCTAGAAACTTATTCACTCCCAAAAAAACTTTAAACTTTACGATTTGTTGTTTCCACCACCATCTCCACCTTTCTTATTTTGTACTGATTTCGTTTAATTAATTTTGTATCCTTCATCGACAAATAAAACTGAAAATTCTAAAATCGTGAAATAATTGTTTGGGCTTTTGACTTCTTCGGTTGAAAAAGAAATTTTAAGAAATTAGGAATAAAACCTAAAAAAGACATTGTTGTTGCATTTCACCAGATTCGGAACACTTTGTTTGTTGGAAACAAGAATTGGAGCATCTTCAAAAAGCCTTGGTCCATTCGAAGCTAGACTCATCGGTCCAAAGCTTGGTGGAGACCTAGAGATGAAAAACCCATTCGTTGTCCAAAACCCAGATAAATTCGATCCCTACGATCAAGAAGAACCAATCATCAGCGTCGCCGGCGATCACGATCCCTTCAACGTTTCTTACACCATGGATCTCACCGTGAATAGGAATGTCAAAGGGATCTCCAAAAGCTAGTTATGATGTGTTCGATTCCACTGGGAATCAGCTCCTTCAGATCGACGACATGGTTATGTCGGCCATAAGGAAGTTTCCCATCATCGGCGGGAGTGGCCTCTTCCGGTTCGCTCACGGTTACATGCAGGACATGACTCGGGGGATGATTGGGGGTTGGATTTGGACAAAATGATGATGGGCGCACCTCACCATCTTGGAGTTCAGGCAAGGCCACTGCATCTTCACAAACTGGGGATGATTGGAAGTTAGGTTTGGACTAAAGGGCTATGGCGGGACGGTGCCTCTCGGGCCATCAATCATCAGGCTGTGACACTGCTTCAGGCGGTGCTGTGGCCCATATTATCGAAGAATATTGAAAATGAGAGAGGTGGAGATGGTGGTTAAAACAACAACTAGTAACGTTTTAGGTTTTTTTTAAGATGAGAGAACAAGTTCTCAGGTATCAAAATTGAGATTTTTCCTACAATTTTAGGCAGATGTTACATTTTTCTGTCCAAAATAGGGCAGAACACGTCAGAGATGAGAGTGGAACACAAGGAACGCTGTGGGTGAAAATGGGACAACATTTAAAAGCTGGGGACTATAGATGCATTTAACCCGATTAATGTTAATAAAATCTTACAATTTAAATCATTGGCATATTATAAATTTTCGCTTGATAATTCGTGTCCTTCGATTTTTACAAAGTAGAGAAGTATTAAAACATTATTTTAAGGTGAAAATTATTAAATATAAACTTTTATATCTCTTTAATTATTTTCATTGTAAATTTCTGTAATAAATAAAATCATATATTAAATATTGTGCTCCCTCCATTTAATATTTTTTACATTATTTGTCATTTTGGTTCTTTAAAATTCTTTGCACAATTTTCTTATAAGTAAATATTTTATCCAATGTAGGCGAAGAAAAAAAATTCCACTAACATTTAACGTGAACTCTGTTATCATCTAATTAAAACTTTAAACATAATAAGGATATTTGACATTAAAACCCACTGTACAAAAAAAATCACACCCAACCGAACTCGGAACTTTCTGTAGTTGCAACAGGTGGACAAGAAATTGCTGCAGCCGCAATAGTTTCGCTGCCTAGGGCAAACAAAAGGGCATGGCAAAATGGAAAAGCACCGCCAGAAAATTACCATGGGAGAATCATAACGCAGGCAATTAGACAGCAGAAAATAATCACCTGATTAAAAAGAATAAACTTTTTTACGAAAATAATTAATTTGGGTTTCAGAAAGTGTAGAAATACAATTTTAGAATGCTTAATTTCAATACTATTTGGGCTTTTGAAAGTGTAAAATTTCAAGTGATATATAAGTTGAGTAATACTCACTAAAAGTAAAAAATAATACATTAAAAACACAAGTAATAATAAATTAAAAATTTTAAAAAATTGATCAAATAGTATCAGTAGAAGCACATACATGGACTTGAAATTCATATCATGTATGCATTAGTTCTATGTGTAATAAATCAGGGAATTATAAGAGTAAATTTTTAAAGTACAAATCATATACATTTTATAGCTTTTTCATACTCTCGAAAAGCACATTTAAAATAGACTACGTACAATTGTTTGCGTCACTTTTTTTACTTTTTCCCTATATAAAGCCTGTTTCTTTACTTCACACAAATTTTTTTTAAAAATTTGGTTCTATCACTTTAAAAATTGCTAGTTTAATATAATATAAATTCTTTATAAAATTATAGAAAAGTACAAGAGTTTCGAAGATCGTACACATATATAAATGGATTCTTCTTTATATAATGACTATGTACAATCGACATACGTATACTTCTTCCATTTTAATTCTGGTGCCTTTTTTTATTTTTAAAGTAATTTTAGAAAATTTCATTTCTCTTGAAAATTTCATTTCTCTTAATGGTCCTGCATGCATCGCATGTTGATAATTGTACTTATTTTCACTATTTTTTTTATTTCGGGAAATAAGGTTATTGAGAATAAAAGTTTTTTAATACTTTCACAAATTCAATCGATCTCATCATCAGATTTAATATGCTAAAAATTATATGAAATATTTTAGTTCAATCAATTTCATTCTTTATGGTTTTTCGTATTAAATTAAATTATTTTTTAAAATTCACACAAAAATTGACGTAATTTTTAGTTTATCTATATACTTATATTTTTAACTTAATTATTTATTTTTAATTTTTAATTATTAATACCTGAGTTGTCCATCTGAATTTAAATTTCTGTGCCCTGTTATTCAATTTTGCAATCAAAGTTTCTATCATCAAACCATGAATATATGTATTATGCGGCAAGACCAACGAACTAAGATGAATAAAATGGCAAGAAAATCATATATCCAACCTCAAATCTACCAAAAGATTGAAAAGGAAATAATCAAAATTGAAGGCATATCCGATCCACCTGGGTATTTGAAAACCGTGGATGAGGCCACATTTTTTGAAGGATTTTTTATGGGGGCCAACCACAGTCGCTCGACCGCACTTAGGTATCGTTTGGCATTAGTATAAGTGATTAGTGTTAGAGTTTAAAAAAGATTATTATAAAATAGATTTTAACTTCTAATTTTAGTATTTTTATCACAATTATTAAATAAATTATCCAAAATTATAACATTAATTATAAAAATTATTCCCAAACAGGGTCTTAATATTTGATCAGTTGTCGACTTGGTTGTCGGAGCGGCAGGCCTTACCTTTTGCGCGCCGGTGGTGTGGTGTGCTTCCAAGGGTGAGGATAAGAACAATGAAAGCAGGGACTAGTTTGTGAGAGCTATCAAACACCCCTACATACATGCCGCACGGGCACATGCGGGGCCCACACGTGGCCGTGCGGCATGTAGGCCAAAAATGAATCGGATGTTAATAAATTTTGTAAATGTTTCCAAACAATAAAAAATTGAGTTTATTTGTATTTGATATTTGTATTTGATATTAAAACTGTCCATAGATTTTTTAAGCGTAGTTAGAATATAGATTTTTTAAGCGTAGTTAGAATATAGATGCAAAATTGAAGTTCAAGTAATGAAGAAATATTTTAAAAACTGTTATTAATTGGGAAATGCTTTTTAATCTTTTTTGAAAAGCTAATCTGCAATCACATTTGAAGGTTTATTGATTTTTTTTTTTAAATAATGTTAGTATTTAGTACTAGAATTTAGGGAAATTATCGGATGTTAACTTTTAGCATAAGATGTTTGGAAAAATCACTTTAATCAACTTAATTCAAAATAAATTATTTTTATTTATATATTTTTTAATCTGTAATAAATTTTATTGAAATTTCAATATTATGTAAGTGTAATGATCTATTGAAAAAACACTTTTTTTAATCTTATTAAATTTTTATAAATTTTATATTCTATTTATAAAAATTTAATAATATTATGAGAAAATATTTTTAAATGAATTATTACTTCTATATAATGTTAGTTTTAAAAATAAAAAATGTAAAAATGAAAATAAAATGAATTGTTCTGTAAGCCATATAGAGATAAGTATTCAGATTTTAGTAAGATATTCTCAGAATCAATCCACCTGACCATGACTACAAATCCAGTCACCAGTTGGATTGCTTTAATGACACCTCCGCCTCCCTTTCCTGGATTTTATTACACGTGTCAGGTCCGCTTTGCAAACGTCAATTTCCACCGTCCGTATTTCGTCACACGGCATCCAGGAAACGACAATCTGCGGTCATGCTTATGGTAAACCATTTTCCTCTTGACTTTTCCTGACAGACGCTCCATTGATCTACGCAGCCTACGGTGGATGATCACGGTGTAGATTGACTGCGTCGTCAGCGATGCACCTGATCGTTCCAGCTGGGAGCCAAAGTTGGACTGAGATGTTTTTTGAATATCGGGGTGTATTTGTCTTTTTGTGTGCAAAGCGACAGCTAGGATAGCGAAATTTTCGAAGCCTCCAGAACTAGAAGGTCGAAGCTGGCGCCACTATAAGATCAGCTTCGGCCGTCCTCTTACGCTTGTTCTGATTCGAATCCACGGTTAAGGATAAGCGAAAAGTATTCTTTTGATCTAGTATCTGTTTTTAAGTAAGCGAAGGAGATAGCCATCAGAGCTCCGACGACGTCTCTTGGCTGCCGACGGGAGTGAACGTTCGTTATTCAATAAGAATTCGTTCTCGTTTCTTAGTCTTGTTTGAAATTTCTTCTCTGCGTGCGATTTCTGTTTGGATCAGCTAGGTAATGTGTCTGGTCAATGTTGTTGGCTGATTCAGTTTTCTTGGATTCCGTTTGGAGTTGCTGGTGATCGTCAAGAGAATGGGGAATGAAATTGATTTGAAATCCTGCATTTTCTTCCTTTGAAAATGAATTATTTCAAGTTTTTGCCTACTCTTTTTTTCCTTTTTGCCTCTGTGACGCTTTAGTGATCAGATAGAGTTGTTGCGAGAGTAGGCATTCTAACCTGACGGTGAGAATGAGTTATGAAAACGTAGATTGTACTCGATCAGTTTCATGGCTTTAGCTAATTTTTCGAAATCTATTGTCAGGTCATTATAACCATATAAATGGAGATCCCAGAACCCTACTAATAGTAAGATGGAACCTCCCTCTGTTCATAATGAACTCCCTTTTTAGATTTATTATCAACTCCTGTTACAGTGCTGAATTTCATGGTGTGTTATGTTCAGCATATCAACACTCACACCAGAAAAAGGGAATCCTTATGTTCAGCGTATGCCTGCGAATCCTAATGTTTGTGCATGTGCAATTAACAGTGGGGAGGAGGTCATTGAGAAAAAAGAAATGCTGGTTCTCCTTGGTTCAGTCTGCGCAATTTGCACTAAATTTAACTACCCGGAGACATTATTTGGCATTCCTGATTTTAGAAACTACTGTTATTTTGTTAAATTGGGCGTGAATGGAGTTCAGGCAATTTTAATCTCTTAATTTTTTTAAGTGCTGCCATTGAAGTGTTGCTTCTTGTTGGGAAGCAGATTTCTAACAGTCTGTTTGTTTTGCTTCGGATGCTTGAAGTTATTTCGCATTTTGGAAGTTAGGGGTGTCTTTAGCATATGTTAGGCATGCAGATTGTTCCTTGAGCTGCAGCCTTCGGATTTCAAAAGCGTTCAAATATTACTGGGTGATCGTAGAATAGGTGATCCTGCAGGGATTTCCCATTGTTGCCCTCTCCTGGAAGCAGTGGATTGGTCCAGTAACCTGAATTATTCAGATTGAGCTTGGTTAGAACTTCATAGTTTATCAGGAATTCGGGTCCTGCTGTTAGACAAAATTTTCGTTAGTGACGGTACTTCTGTTAGTTTTGGAGGTTTTGATGGGGAACCTACACAGTTAGCCTCTCGCAGGGGTCTCCTAAAAATTGATCTTTCTCTCTCCCCTTTGTTTTTCCCTTTCTGTTATTGATCCTCTAGATACCTAGAAATGATAGGTGCCCGTTCTAGCATAGATGGATTATTGCTTTTCTCAATGCTTTTACTGGCCATAAAAAACCAATTTTGGTTTGAGGTACTTGCAAACCTTCTTGTATCTTCAAAAAATAGCTCTTAAGACAATGTCTCTACGCTCTAGATGTTGGGACTAGGTTGGAGAACCAATTGTACCTAAGAATCAAAGAACTAAGTTTTGGGTTAGTTCAGTTCTGAGAAGGCTCTGGAACAGAGAATTGAATGAAGGTAGTAGGCCTGTCCTTCGTAGACAATAATAAACCAATTAACTTTTCCAATCAATGAAACTTACCCGTGCTTTTATTTTGATAAGAACGTGTTTGATGGTGTGATCTACTGCTTTTACCTTAGGTTGGCACGTCTATTGATGGGTTCCAGTGTAGTGGATTTTGCTCCAGACCTCAAGAAATCAAGTGATATTACAATGAAATTGCTTTGCTGGAGGCTCTGGAATTCTTCAGTGCTCGTTTTTGTTGTTCTGCGCAAATTTATAGATGTGCTTATTTTGATGAACGCTCCTCTCGGAGTAATGATGATTGGAGTTGCAACCTTTGGGGGGTTGTTGCGATGATCAGTCTGCAGCAGTATAGAAGAAAGCAAGAATTTCGTCAGTGTTTGCCTGCCTTGTTTGGGCGACCTTAATGTGTTTTGAGCGTTGGGTTGTTGCTAAAAATGCTCATGCCTGCAGGTAGCATAGGTTGATAACAATTGATTTTATCTGGAAGTAGCTGTACCCATGGGAGAAGTCCCAATTAAGCAGCTTGAATCTGAGGAATTTGGGCTCAATAATCGGGAACAATCATTTGACAAAGGAGTTGAAATTGTTCAAAAGGAACAAATTTCTTCATATTTCAGTGTCAAACAAGGAGAAAATCTTATGGAGGACAATGAGCTGCAGAACAGAGGATTTATGGGCTACGGGTAGGCCTCACTCTCTATTTTTTTTCTTTCTCTTAATTCTTGAATCAAGTGTGCTCTGTTTGGCCTTAAGTCGACATTTTCATTTTCAGGTGTTCTCACTATAGACGAAGATGCCGTATTAAGGCTCCATGCTGTGATGAGGTTTTTGATTGTCGTCACTGTCATAACGAAGCACAGGTTAGTCATCAACTATCCATGCTTGCCATTTATTTGATACTAATCTTATTGATTCTCATTAGAACTCGCATCATTGGCGGCTTACTGTATAATTGAATGAGTAAATTGATGCCACTTTCCGTTACAGTTTCTGTGTTCCCACTAGTCACCTAGAGACATCCAATTATTGGAAGTCTTTGGTTACTGTTGTCATAGGTATTGACTGCTGTCTAATGTTTGTTTCAACAGAACAACATAAACCTTGATCAGAAGGTCAGGCATGACCTTCCCCGCCATCAAGTCAGGCTGATTATTTGTTCGCTGTGTGACACTGAACAAGAGGTTTGTTTCTGGGTTTATTTGTTGTGCTTATAAGCACTTTTACTTTTCTAGAATTTATTGCATCAGTTGGGAAAAAGAACAAAGAAGAAAAAAGAAGGAAGACCTGAACTTGTAACCACCTAACAAAAAAAAAAGAGAAGAAGAAGAAGACTGAACTTGTAACCACCCTATGTCCAGAGCTTCTGAAGCTTCTTCATGCAATATGGAAACCCTAATTTGCTTATTGAATTGAACACAGGTTCGGCAAAATTGCATCAACTGCGGCGTTTGCATGGGAAAATATTTTTGTGAGACATGCAGGTTTTTTGATGATGAAGTAAGTAGACATCTAGAACATGGAAAGTGCTAAGATTTGAAACTGGAATTATTTTAATATTTTCTCTGCTTCTCTGCAGACTTCCAAGAGACAGTATCACTGTGAGGGGTGTGGAATTTGCAGGTATGGTATTGGATTTCCTCTGCTATGCTCCATTTGCTAGTGATCTCGGCATCTATTTATGTTTCCACTTTTTGCCCAAAGCCGCCATCTTTTTTGATGTGGGACGAAAATAATGAGGAGCTGGCAAAAAATTTTAGTTAATTCCATTGACTAGGATTGTTCAGCTGTGTATGTCAGTCAGGCTATATTACCTCTTTTTTTGGGTTTTGGGGGGGGGTGGTTTGTGAATGCTGCATCTGACAATCAATGTTCCATCCTATTACAGAATTGGGGGCCGTGAGAATTTCTTCCACTGCTACAAGTGTGGTAAGCAACTTAACACCAATTCATAGAGTGACTTGAAGACAACGAGGGATTTGCAATTAAGATGAAGCCATATGTTTATTAGTCCACCTTTACTGTTATGGTCAGGTTGCTGCTATTCGATCCTTTTGAAGAACAGCCATCCTTGTGTGGAGGGAGCTATGCATCACGACTGTCCTGTTTGCTTTGAGGTAATGACCACATATCTATCATATTGTTTATATGACGGGAGTATTGGAACCTAAATATGCTGCTCTCCTACAGTCAGTGATATGATATATTTTGTATTTTTTGCAGTATTTATTTGAGTCGAGAAATGATGTTGCTAGCTTACCTTGCGGACATACCATTCACAAGAACTGTTTGAAGGAAATGAGGGACCATTACCAGTGAGAATGAGCCTCTCAGTTCTCAAACTACTTGTTGCAGATTTATTAAGACCTGACATTAGTTTTTACTCATTGGTACAATATCCAAACATGACAGGTATGCATGTCCCCTTTGTTCGAAGTCCGTTTGTGATATGTCAAAAGTGTGGGAGAAATTTGATGAGGAGATTGCAGCTACACCGATGCCTGAACTTTATCACAACAAAATGGTGCGCTCTCTTCTCTCTCTCTCTTGTGTGTGTCTCGATTTGCATCCTTATTTATTATGAAGAAAAAGAATGAAATCTATTAATCTATTCCCTTTCTGTAATTCAAGGGATATGCTCAGGAGTATTAGACAAACCATATTAGCTGACGGTAAATATTTTTGGTAGGTACACATTCTTTGCAACGACTGTGGGCAGACTTCGGACGTTCAGTTCCATGTCGTGGCTCAGAAATGCCCCCACTGCAAGTCATACAACACGCGACAAACAAGAGGGTAAACTGAAGTGGTAGAGTGAGGAGAGCAATGTAGATGCCAGTGATGGGTTCTGCATCCCTGGAGGCGTGATATTATCAATCAACAGTTAGAAGAATCCTCCGACCTGGTCTGAGGTGGGGTTGCTTGTGTTTTTCCCTTACAGTTATTGTTGTGGTCCATTCCTTGGCCTTGCGTGTGTGTTCAATTGTAGACCTGTAAATAAGTTGTAGCCCCTGGCATCTATTTAAGATTTAGTGCAAATAGTCATCCTCGTTCTGTTAGCAATTACTTGAGCTGGGTTCGACACTACGGTCTATCCTTTCCAGTGGCGGAACCACCATGGGGCAGGGAGGTGCCGCTGCCCCCCCCCCCCTGAAAAATTTCGGAAATTTGAAAATATGAGGTACTAACGTGGCTATTTTCTGTGAAATTAAGGACCAGGTGAGAATTTTGGACCCCCCAAATGGTTGAAGAACATACAATGGATAAATAGCGCAAGGGTGATAAATCTTTACCTTTCATTGCGAATTTTCCCCTAATCTTTGAAATATTGCATATTCATTCTAAAACATTCTCTCTCAACATCTTTCTGTCTGTCTGTTTGTCTCTTTCTCTCTCTCTCTCCTCTAGTCTGCTTAAGTGATGATTAATAAAAATAAAGTAATTATTTTAATAATTTTTATTTAAAATATATATTACTTTAATACTATATACACCTAATAATTATTTAAATAATTTTTTATAAAATTTAATTTCTATAAATAATTTTTTCCTGTTAAGTTTCGGTCATCGCTCATCTCGCATCCACCTAGCCCCCGAGCCTCAAAACCTGGGTCCACCACTGATTCTTTCCTTCATGCCTCCTGGTGCACCGTGCGAGCGACAGTTCTCAGTGGCTCCAGTTGGTTCCGCATGGCTGGGTTTTCAAGTAAATGGTTCAGACTGCTCCCTAACCAATCATCCGACAACTACGGTACCTACCAGCAAAACAATGTATTGATGAGCCAGAGACAAGTCATCCAGATGAGATCACTTTTGGCGATTAGGATCGTATTCTCAGAATGAGCTGGCGATACTTGTTAATACCAATACATTCTTCGTAATACTGTTACGGGGTAACTCTTGGAAGCCCTGTAGTATCAGACTTTGGCTCATGTGGTAGCGCTTATCTGAGCTGCTGGTAACAACGTATCATTCTTTGATTACATTAAAAATCTTTTGGAAACAACTATTGTTATTAATGTTAGAATTTTGAATAATTTATTTAACAGGTGAAAAAAAAGTACTGAAGTTAAACTTTAAAAGTTACCATTGAATAATTTTTTTAAAACTTTAATGCTAATTGCTGATGTTAATGTCAAAAAGGGTCTAAGTTATGACAGAAATACGGTTGGTTGGCTACAAACCGTGCAGCTTATCTGTTTTTTTTTTCTTCCATTAAATTTCATCTGCTAATTTATTTCATTAGCCTTTTATGTCGAGAGACAAATAAGAACAAAATTTTTTGAATGTACGACTTGGGATTTCAGGGTTTCCCCAATATCAAATGAAATTGCAGGTGACTCTAATACTTGAGTTCTACGAGTTAGTATCATTGAACAGAACAATATTGTTCTGTAACAAGATTGGAATTAAATATCATTTTATAATAAAAATTACCATAAAACTGTACCTTTCAAGCTTAACCACCTCTGCCCAGCAGAAATAATCACTTGATGTCTTTTTATCAAATTTCAGCTAATCATTGTCGTTGTCACTGTGATTCTTGTCCATCCAATTGAAAATAGTAAGCAGCCAAACAAAAAAAAAAGGGCAAAAATATTCTATTGAAATAAGTAACCGCAGGAAAATGTCATTTTAATAGAACATTCCGATCTCAGGGCCAAGCTACCAGCGCTAGCAGAATCAGGCGTCGGCCCTACATGTTGATACACGCTACATTTAAAATAACTGATCTAAACTGAAAAATTATTAATAGTGTGTGCTACTAAAAATCCCCCAACCCAAAAGTACAGGTAAAAGAAAATATAAAGACACGACTGATTAATACAATGGTAGGGTTGTTCTTTTCCCAAGATGACTGGGCTGCCCTAGCTCTAGCCGATGACAACAGATGAGTGAGCGCAGTGACTTAATCAAGCTTCACCGATGAGAACAAGTAATGCACAAACCAGAAGGAAGAGAGGAATCCGACCGTACCAGTTGCCAACATAATTGCAATGACCATGAAGAGCGAATACCCCAAGTATAGAGTTGCAGACACCGGTCCGCTCAAACTCTTGAGATCAAATATCAGATAGTTTATGGAATACAAGAAAATGTATATGGCAACTGAACCTGAAGCAAAGAACGACTTCCACCACCATTTCCAGTCCTCCACGCAGAGATGCATGTACGTTAACACGAGAGAAACTTCAGCGCAAACCACCACCAGAAGGATCATGACGATAAGGAGAAATCCGAAGACATAGTACACACTGCCCATCCAGATGCTAGACATGATAAAGAAAAGCTCAATGAAAAGGGTGCCGAAAGGTAAAGTCCCAGCGCCAAGAACCAACAGCCAGGATGGGTATTTCTGAGCAGGGATTTCTCTAGGTATCTGGTTGGTTCGTACAGGGTATTCGATATGAGGTGCTCTTGCCCCAAAGAATCCACCAACCAGGGTAAGGGGAACAGAGATGCAGAACCAGAGCAAAAGCAGGACCACAAACAGAGAAAAGGGAATAGCTCCTGTGCTGTTGCTATGCCATAGTAAGAAATTCAGGGTGGTCAAAATAAAAAAGGCAATACCAGGGAAGAAACAAGCAGTCTTCCAGGCGACAGACACCCATCCTTTATGATCACCACAACCGATTGTCCTCCAAAGGCGAACTGCAACGTAGCCAGCTGCAATACCGAGAATCATGTAGAAGAACAGCATACCTGTGATGAGTGTTCCACGTGAAGCTGGCGACATAAATCCAAGGGCAGCAAACAATATTGTGACAACTCCCATCCCAAGAATCTGAACTCCGTCACCAACCATTATACATAGAAGAGCAGGGCTGGATGGGGCACGAAAAACATCCCCTACAACAAGCTTCCATCCAGATAGCTCTTCATTCATCTGAGCTTGAGCTTCCTTGTCAAGCTCCTCATATCGCGTCAGATCACGCCTGACAGTCCTTAGGAATATCACAAGAACTATGCCGGCAAGGAAAGTGATCACCATAAGAGAGTTCAAGATAGAAAACCAATGAACTTTTGATCCCTCCATCTTCAGATAAGCATCCCACCTAGATGGCCACTTGATGTCACTCAACTCAAATTCAACCTCATACGTGAACACAATCGGCTCCTTTTCTTTGATTGGGAAGGAGACAGTAGTTGGATCACATTTTATTGGAGAAGGGTACTTGTCATATATTTTCAATTTCTTCACAGACTTAGCATTGTGAGCGATGCTGCAAGGAACCACCTCAAAACCAACAACCATATACCCTGTTACATCCGATCTGCCATTAGCAATTGAAGGAATCACCTCAGCAGCATCCCCAGTCCCCATGACACGTGCCACATTTGTCTCCTCATACTTACGAACAAGCACCTTGAACTTCAGATGATTAAACACGTAATACACATCCTGAACCTTGATCCCGACCGGGAACCCAGTCCACCTGAGGGCATAACCCTCCTTCCTAGTATAACGGATCGCAGGCAAATTGTCTAGAATCAAATTGACCTGATACATCTCATCAATCCTCTTCTTCATAAGCTTAAAGGTTTCAGGTGACAGAGGCTCAGATTGGCAGAGAAAGATCTCGGTCTCATTCATGTACATCTTAAACCTATATGGTGAGTTCTCGATCCGATCTCCCATGAGAAGCTCACCAAGATTTTCAGCACTATCTTTGACACCCTCTCGCGGCTTACAAAATGGCAAGCTATAATAGCTAAACGGCATTTCAGTATCTATCGAAGTCAGAGAATTCACTTTCACCGACAAATAGTCCCCAACCCCATATTTGTGAGGGTAACTACCTGGAAGATAAAACCCAAATCCAGATCGAAATATCAAGAAAAGGGTCACGACCAAGATCTTGAAATGACCCATCGACTTCATTTTCACTCGATTTTACTCCAGATCTGAGAGACCCAGAAAAGAAAAAAACGATCTTATGAAGAAAGAGCGCAAAATCGATATGAGGGTCTCAAGATTCGGTGAACAATCCGATCAAACAGAAACAAGAGCAGATCCAAATCCAGGAGGTTTGAATGAAGCTAGGATCAGACTGACCTCTTAACAGATCGAGTATTACATGAAAACTAGAGAGGTCTTCAAGTTCTGAGAATTCGCGAGGAGCTGAACATTGAAACCCACGAAAGCCTTTTTTTTTTTTGTCCGACTAAAAAGGATTCTGCCGTCTCTTACTATTTGTGCTCAGGTTTCAACTGCAACTGACCGGACTCGTGGCGTTGATTCCTCCAACGACATTGCAGCAAACATCGGAAGAAAGTCCCTGAACGTTGTAGATAATGAAAATAGAGCCCTTGTTCTTCTAATCAGCTGAATAAAACCCTTCGCTGGTTTTTGTGGTCTTGAATTCGACTGATACACGAACTTGACATTGATGCATTGCAATGTCAGTGGCTACTCGTTTTCCTTTTTCAATTTGTGTACTGTGAGAAATAGAATACTTTTTTTACCCCCTCAATAGCCTTCTTCTCCGAATTAAGTCTCTTGTTGGTTCATATCTTCGAACTTGGAGGTAGAGCTACCCATATAAGGAAGATGATAATAAGGTGGGTCGAGTCAAATTTGGGTCTAATTGGATTAATATGAATTCGGATACTGGTTTGGGTTGATTTTTGGTTCAGTTCAAGTTTATTTAGGTTCAGGTTCAATGGTGATTGGGTTCATTTTAGTTTTGAGTAACTTCAGATCGAGTTTCAGGTCAGATTTGGGTTAATCTTTAGATACACTTGAGTTACTAGTGCATAAGCAAAAATGACTGGGTCACTAGTGTATAAGCTAAAATGACTAAATTGATTCAATTTTTATTCAATTTTTTTGTGTGATTTAATTTGGGTTAAATTTTTTTCTTATTATGTTCAATTAAAAAATCATAAAAATTTTCTTCAATATAGTTTATTACGCATTTATGTTACTTAATATTACTAGTAATACTTTATAATAATTGATTGTTTTTCTAGAACTATATCTTTTAACTTTTACTGCACAGGCCATTCAAACCCTCATCTAATTATCACCTAGGCACATACTATGTCAATATTTTTTTTACTTCTATTCCAATGAATTTTCTATGAAATTGTTATGAAACACAACTACAGTTCACCATTAGTTACTAAACTATAAAATTTTAAAAATTTTGGATAAACATGTAAAGATTTTAAAAGTTTAGGGACCCATGTTATAATTATTATAGGTGATTGAAATTAAATTTTTCAAAATTTAGGTACCTTATTGCATTATACTTGAAATTTTAGGGATGAATTTTATAATTTTGAAAATTGGTTACCAAGGTCATTAAATTTACTAAATATAAAAGATACTTATTTTGGAAGAACCTACAGATGAGACTTACTAAATATGGAAGTCCATTTTCCAAATATAAGACTTATTAAATATAAAAGTTCTAAAAAAATGAAAGTTACTAAAAAATATGAGAATTATTGAATATGAAAGTTAGAAAAAAAATGGAAATATGGTAATTCATTCCTCAAATATAAAACTTACTAAATATGAAAATTGCAAAAAAAGAAAGTTACTAATTATGGAAGTTACCATCATCAAATATGAGACTTATTAAATATGAAAGTTCAGAAAAATAGAAGTTATTAAATATGAAAGCCCTTATATATAAAACTTACTAAATATGGAAGGTAATGAAAAAAGAAAGTTAAGGTTTAGGGTGAGGGTTAAAATCGGGTCTTGTCGGGGTTAGGTCAGTTTTGGATTTGGGTCTTTTCGAGTTCAGGTTATCTCGGATTTGGGTCATTTGGATTTTGGTTTTCCGAACGGTTTTGGATTCAGGTTCTATTGGGTATAATCGTGTTCTGGTCGTTGATTTTTTTGTTAAATCAAGTTAAGTCGAATTTATGTTCAGGTGGGTCGGGTCATATTTTACCATCCTTACATAAGCAGGGCAAGGGATTTTGGTAAATCATAATTTTAGTATATATTTTTTAATAAAATTGTAATTTGATCCATAAATTTAAAATTTTATTAAATATAAGTTGCAAAAGGATTAACTATTTACCTCCACTAACTAATTTTTTTTCCCGCACCCTTATTTGAAGCCTATACCTCTTGAAAAGTCATTGTTGCCCAACACAATAGTAAATAGAGAGGGCTATGATGGCATGAGAATTTAAAGGTGACATGTGTCTAATCATCTGTTCAAACTTTAGGTTTTTAGGAGGTCAGATTACACAGCTTCTTCATTTCATTGTCTCAAGTCGATAAGGCTCAATTTGAAAATACCAATTAAAGTAAAATGTTCCACCACTCTCCTAAATTCTGCAATCTTTGTATATATATATATATATATATATATATATATATATATATATATATGGATGGGCCATGATAGCTCAAACGATCCATCTTCACCAATATGCTTTTGGTTTATGACAATCACTGACATATAAAACACCTCATTTTTTTATATAAATGGTTTTTTCCTTAGTCTCCTGCTGCTCTGTCTAACGTTATATTTGTCTTAGCTAATGCCAATATTCAAGTTTAATTCCCACGTCTCTCCCACATCAAAGAGTTATTCTTATGGCTCTAAATAAGTCATTTAACTTTCTTCGATTGATATATATCATTTTTTTTAACCTTAGGCCCTCATATATTAACACCAGTGTTGTCTATTGGATCTTTTCTTAATTGCTTTATAGGTTCGGAGACTCTAGCCCAAAAAGCGGCTTAGTCCCAGTCTAACATTAGCCCATCGTGGAGGTAGGGGAGTACGCAACAAAATGAACCCCAGGCTTAAGCCCACAGCACTAACTAAACCCATCGAAGCAACCCATCCCCTCTTTTCCTCTAAGATCATTTTTTAACTCATCATTGTTACAAACAAGGTATACAGTTAATGAGATATATTTATAACATAGAGATAGAGGCAGGGAAAATGTCTGTTTTGTAAAACCTGCAAGATAACCTATCATTTGGCTATAAAAGGGGGTAAGAACTTTTTACACATTCCAAGAATTAAATTACCTGACTAGTTGGTCATCATGTTAGACATGAGCTCACAAAGTTGTCTTATAGACGAAAAACATATGATTATGACTTATATAGTGGTTGACATCGTTTACACTTAATTATGACTTATAAAAATAATTATTTTAGTGTAAATAAATTATTCAATTAATTAATATTTATTGAAATTTTAAATCTTAAGAAGCCTAACGAGCAATTTATATATATTCAAAAGTTTTTATTGATTTTCTTTTAATTTGAGTAAGGAAAAACTCCATAAAAATTAGTTATTTTCTAGAAAATAATATTTAGGTGATTATATTAGATAGATAGAGTATCAACTTTTAAGTTATATTAATTTAGACAAAAAACTTGAAAATAGAAAACAAACAATTTTCATAAGTCATGATTTAAATTTAAACACATTGAGACTTACAAACTACCCGACCACAGGAAGATCTATTGTATGTTGAAATGGAATCTCTAATCTATACCCATTAGTTACTTAACAATAAATTGGAGTACATACTACAAAGGGATGAACTATCCCTAACCCTTTCTAGGGATCAGTTCCCTCCTTCCCTACTCTTCTCACAATGCCATGGCACTGGTTCAGTTATTTTTCAGTCTCAAATAAGTTAGTTCCTTTGTTCCATATGTTATGAATGTATCTCCTTCAACCTTATATTTTGTAATAAAGTACCAAAGAAAAATTTGGTAGAAGAATGTTAAACGCATGATATGAAGCAAACTAGGGGAGCTAAGCTTGGGTCTATGATGCTTCCCATTTGTTTATCCACCACAGTGACATGTTACACATTAATGGGCTAGGAACATGTAATTGTTTCTCACTTTTGTATCCAATCGTTCTATCATCACAATGTTCACAACGAAATAAATTTGTTACAAGATGTCTTTTTTTTTTTCTTTTTCATTACCATCTTTGCAATGTAAATTGATGCAAGGAAAGAGTACTCTGCTTTTGTTTTTGCTTGTCGGCAACTCCAAAACCAAAAGCAGGGCTGAGGTTTTCTCGCCTAATTCATTGGGAGTCTCCCGCTCCCACACACGTCTTATGGGCCTCTGTGTTTGCCGAATGCCGAATTAACGTGTTCCCAACCCAACCCCCACACCACCCCTCTCAGCTCACACGTTTGCACCAAGCTGTCTCTGTATGGGCCGTTCAAAACCTTCATTTTCTCCAGTGGTCCTCTACCCTTAATTTTCTCACCTTTCAAGCCCCTTGAGTTTTGTTTTGGTTATATGTGAGAAGCTTAAGAGTTAAGGCATCTATTTCATAAAGGAATAATATTTTATTTATATATGATGAGCAATAAATTTTTATTTTTTTTAATGGAAAAAAATTATTTTTTAAGACAAATTGAGCTATGGAAAAAATAATCTTTTTTTTTTAAGAAAATTGAGTTTAGTTAATGATTGATATATTTATGGTTTTTATATTCCTTTTCGTTCAAACTTGTCATATATCAATGAGTTGGTGAATAAGATGAACTTTTCTCCCTGGAATTTCTAGAACCTTATTTTTATTAATAGTAATTTCACTAATTTGTCGCAAAAACAAGGAAAAAGACGCCTCCCTTTGTCAGTTTATGGACGCCGCTTGTGCGAATTCAATACCATCCCACTTTTCTTTCAGATGCGCCATCTGTCTCTTGCATTGCATGTGCTGCATCATGAATTCTCTAATTATTATTATTATTATTATTATTATTAGGTATACAGTTTTTGTTACAATTCATAGAATTTGAACCCGTTTTTAAGAATTTTTATAATTAGTGTTAGAGTTTTTAATAATTTAGTAATAATAGAGATTCAATCATTAAATTTAAAAAATTAAAATTTACTTTTAAATAGTTTTTAATCACTAATTACTGATGTTGATATCAAACAAGACATTTGACTGTGCTATATGGGCTTGCGTCAAAACTTGCAACTTTTTGTTTTCTTAGAGTCAATTCATTTTAACCGTTAATTTAATTTAAAATAATTTATTTTTATTTTTACATCTTTTTTACTTTGAAATCAATTTCATTTCAAATTTAATATTATTTAGATATAGTAATACATTGATTATAAAATTTTTATAATATTATTAATTTTTTATGTATTTTTTATTTTTAAGACATAAAAAAAATATTCACAAAAATTTAATAATGTCATAAAATTTTATTTTGAATAGATCATTACACTTACCATCTTAACAGAGATCACATACGTAGATGTTGTAGTTTTTAGGGGCTTAAATTATTATAGAATTAGATACGTATACTTTCACCAATTGAATTAAGCTCAATATGTGTGACTATTTAAATTGCTATGTTGTACTTAATATTGAATCCTAAACGTCAGACCGTCTTATAGTTATCATGTTTTTTTTCAAACTATTACAATTTTTTAGATTTTATATTATGTCTTTATTATTAACTGTATAGAGAAGAGAATTTAGGAGAAAGACCATTATATAACTTTTAGGACTTGTTTTGAGCAAAATGTATAACTATGAGGACTAGTACTGGGGTTTGTACTACTTCGACTGAAATTTGGTATAAATACTACTGGTTCGTGTCTGTTTCAGGTTTGAAGTTACAAGCCAGACGCAGAACAAATAGGCGTTAACAAGGTGGGCCGAAGCCAGCGGAGGAGATGGCCACCGGAGCGGCGGATGGGCTCTTCTGGTCGATCTACGAGGGATGCATCTCCGGCGGCGACACCTCAATCGAGCGGCGGCCATACCACCGGAACTGCGGATGCGCGCTTCACAACAGATCGCGAGGGAACTGTCCCCACGCGCTTCCGAAGTGCAAGAATGTGTCGTATCCGATGAGGAGGTCATGGAGCGAGGGGAATCTCGTCTTGTCCAGCTATTGCCATACCTCGCCGTTGTCTTCGCCGTCGCCGTCGCCGTCGCCTGTGGTGCGGTGCTCCAACAGGCCGCAGGTGCCGATTTACAAGGAGAAGGCGGCGGCAGAGAGATCGGAGTAAGATCTGAAATGAATCCTGCTTTTTTCTGGTTGTTAGTTAACTGTTTTTCTTTTCCTTTTATTTTTTAATTTCTTTTTACTAGTAGAATCCAGGTAAGAACAGATGCAAGAACGACTGTCTTCTGTAAACAATATTGGCTGGAATCAAGTGTTGTGGAAATTTTGGTTAATTTCTGTGGTTTTTTTTTTTTGTCTTTTCAATTAAATTGTCTCTTTTCTGAAACCAATAGCAATTAAGGAACATGAAGTTGATTTGGCTCCTGTTTCTCTAATTACCAACGGCTCGTCTGGAAGAATTTTTGAGATTTTAAATAACTTATTAATATGAAGATTAAAAGTTAAGAAACAATGAATTTTTTAAATGCTAATGATGCTAATCGCTAACGGTTGCTATCAAAAGAGGCTGAATGTTAGTATAAAAATCTACACATTTATATAGCCTTTCGTTGGCGACAACTTCTAAGATCTGTGGTAAAGTTGTTAATAATGATATTAACCTTTAGAACTGGTGATTAAAATTTTACCACTGAATAATTTTTCCTTTTCTATAAACTCTAACCGTCTCATTCTCTTGAGATAGCGAAATTTTTTGGCATCTTGTCTTCTGTGTGCCGCTGGATCGAGTTTCAATCTCCAAACTGCTCCGACATATATTTGGCATCTTCTGAATATCGTTGAAGATATTTTGTCATGGGCCAAAATCAGAAATCAGCCCTCGGACTCGATCAAAACAGACAGACAGCCCCTCGAACGTTGAGTCGGCTCGTTTAGGCCCTCGAGCTCGTTGAATTGGGAAACTTAAGCCCTTATGCTAGCCTTTATTACTAACGTGTATGTTTGCCTGAATGTTTCAGGACATTTTGGACTGAATTGTCAATAAATTGGAACTTGGTTGACCTCATTCACATTTAACAAGTTTTTACCAATAATGGATCTTTTTTTTGTCTTGGCCTAAACCCAATTTTAACCCTCAAACTCGCCAGACTCGACACTTCACCCCCTCAATTTGAATCCAGTTGAACTTGCCCCTAAACTTACAAACATGGGATACTTTAGCCGTTTTAGCCCCATGCACGCATCACATGACTTAATGCCATTATCATCATTTCAAATCTCTCTGCTTGCCCTATTCTCGGGCCCTTTCTTGGTGTTGGTCCTCCATCTCTCCCTCTACACCCTCCACCCTTTGACGATGACCATTCTTTCCTTGTTGACTTTGATCAACTTGCCCGCTCCTAGCTCTTCTCCCTTTCTGCTTACTTTGTCCCCTTCTTCGCTCTTTCCTCACCCATATCCTGTAGCTACTTCAATCCTTCTACCTTTGGCTTTACTATGTGATGTAGCTCCCTAGGAGCTTGTCGTAGTAACCTGTACTGGCTAGTCAAAACAACCTCCTTGAATGCCTTAGAAGTACCGTTTACCGCTGACATCTAGGGTCAAAATCATGTTGAAATTGTTAGGGCTTTTGCATAAGATGAGAAGCTGAACACAAATTTTGATTTTAATTTCTTCTTGCCACTTTTTTTTCCCTTGTTTTAACTGGCGATGATGTTTCGAAATGAAAGGTTGGCCATGTCTTCTTGGATGAAATGTACCATGTCCTTTTAATGAGCTCGACTTTGGCTAGTTTGTGAAAAATGATGGTGAGTTTCTTGACTATTTTCTTTCTGATATTATGTTTGTGTGATTGTAATTGCTGCTTCAAATCTTCTAGTTAATGTACAACTCTGTTCTTGTTTGTCATTTATAAAAATTGAGACAAAAAATTTCCTAAGTTTTGATGCTAAAAATGGTGAGGATTAAGCACATGAGTATTTGAAAAATGCCTGAATGAGCAAGCTGAGAGGCTTTTGATAGAGCAAACGGTGTTAAGCATGTGATTTGCACATGGGGCCAAAAGAGCTATAAGTGTCCCGTATTTGCAAGTTCAGGGGGTGAGTTGGACAGATTCTAAGGTGGTGGGGTTAAGTGTTCGTATCTGGAAAGTTCAAGGGTTAAAAATGGTGTTAGGCTTTTCGTCTTCTTCTTCCTTTCTACCGCAGAGTCCTTGTCGAAAGGGTTAAAATCCGGCAGGCTTCCCTCCTCCAGTGACTTGCCTTGCCACTCCGGCAGTCCACCCTCTTACCGCCTTTGCTCCTCCCTCTACCTAACCCTGATTTGAACAAGCAAAAAGTGTATAGCTACGATAGTGCTAGTCTTCAAAAACACGGGAATTGACTCAGATCCCTAAAGGCCAGGCGAAATCAACTATCTTCAAATGGTCTACAAACAGAATTGCTTTGAGAAACATAGCACAATGGAATTCTTAGGCAATGTGCTCTTCTACCGACGCTTAGTTTGTATTTCGTTTCGATTCCAAAAACCAAATTGAGAGAGAGATTTGTTGAAGAGCTCGCTGCACTCTCCAAGCCGATGGTATCTCCAGAGTATGCGATCAGACCAACTCCGTCGTCCTCTCCATCAACTTGGACCGGTCCGTTAACTGGCTCTTTAGTCTCATCTTTTTCATTTTTGAATCCAACAATGAGTTTGATTTTGATTTTTCTCCGTTCGTTACATAACATAGGACCGGGGTTTCAATCTGTTGGTGATCCCCAGGAAAGGCAGCCGGAGGTAGGCCGTCGGAGTGGCAGGGCGAGCGATTTGAGGAGAGAAGGCTGTCAGATTTTAACCCTCTCAATGACGAATAGACAATGGGAGGGCAAAAAATGGCGGCTGAAGGAGGGACCGAAGGCAATAAAGATGCATTATGGGTTGAAATTTGTTAAACCATGAAGGAGATCATCCAAGTTTCAATATATTGAAATTTCAGTCTAAAGTGATGTGAAACGTTCAAACAGATACGTACGTTACTAATTGAGAGTTGAGACTGACAAAAGGGCTTAAGTGTCCTGATTAAGTAAGCTTGAGGGTTTAAGCTTATCTTTTAAATATTTTATTTCTTGGTTAAATGAGTTTGAGTTTTCTTTAAGAAAAGAAAAATGTATTTTGATCTAGTATTTCACTCAAGTTTGATTTCTCAAGTATTTTATATCAAAAACTTGAAGTAAGTTGATTTGGTGTTAAATTGTGTTAATAAGGTATGAAAATTGACAAATTGTGTAATAAAGTGCAAGGAAAGCAAAAACAACGAATTAAAAAGATCCAATGAGTTGGTTTGCATGTTTATTTTTGTACCCTAGACATTTTAGTTTCAGGAATTTACAAAGCAATAGGTTAAAATGAATCAGCGGGTTGATTTCTGAAGACAGAATCGTTTTAGTTCCTAGAAGTCAGAAACAATTGATTAGAAACAAAACAACTAGTTGAAAATCACTAGAAATGTCTTCTGTGCGAGAATGCGTTACAGAAATCTTTGAAAATTTAAATTTGACGCGTTTTAGCTCAGCTCACCACGTGGATTTCACAACAGCCCAATCAAAATTCTAATCGTTGGAGAAAAGTCTGCTTTGTGGTCTGAGACTCAATTTTCAATAGGTTAAAAATTTTCCAACTAGTTAAAAATGCTGAACAGAAGTAAAAAACTGTCAAATTTGACAACAATGGTCACTGGATTTTCTTGGAAGGTTTTCTGACATTCCCAACGACTCTTCAACATCTCAGTGGCTCCCAAATGAGTATAAAAATATGGAGAAACATATTGGGAAGAACTCTTAGCCATTAGAAGTGAGAATCCATTATCTAGATCAAATCAAGTGTGCTAAATTTGAGATTTGCTAAAAGAGTTTGTGCTTTCATTTGTATATCTAGTAAGAGTGCTATTTGTTTGAGCTTGTAACCTTATAAATGTCATTTGGTGAGATTGAGTTGGTGGGGCTCTTAGTTAGCCTAGTGAGTGTTGGTGGTAGAGAGAGCTACCAAAGGTGTGTGTGTGTGTGTGTGTGTGTACTCTTGATATTCATAGTAGAGAATAAAACTCTCAAGTGGTAAACTTGAGGAGAGGAGTATGCTTTCAAGAGGAAAGACCAAATCTTTATAAAAATTCTTGTATGCAAGCTTTTCTTCTTCTACTTGTTTGATCATTGCTTGGTGATTTATCTTCCTTCATTGATTGAAGTTGTTTGTTTTCAAAAACACTTCAAAGCAAGTTTTCAAAGTAAAATTTAGGATCATTATGGTAGTATGGTAGTAATTTTCTAGTTAGAATACATTTCTTTGAACTCCTTAAATTGTATTTTTATTTAAAAGATTAAAATCTCATTTTTTGTGAGTTTTAAAATTCAACCAATTCTCCCCCTCTTAGTCACTCTTAGACCAACAAAATTGAAACAATAAGTTGTTTTAATGAGTATTTAAATTGAAAAACAATGGGAATAATATAGGTTTTGAAAAAAAAATCAATAAAAATGAAGATTTTGTATAATATTTTGGTTAATCTAATTTTAGGAATGCATGGAACAAATTTATACAAATGCATTTTAACGTTTTTGTTCAGGTTATCATGGTCGGCTTCTTTCTTTGGACTTGGTGTGGCTACTTCAATCACGTTTTCCAGGAGGAAAATTGTATAAAACAAATCCAAGTTGCCAACTCTCTAGTTATATTTTGGAAAAGGGATAATACCAGTTTTTATTTTAAATAATGTACTATAAATTTTATTTTTTTCACAAAAGTATTTTCTTTAATTTTTAATGAAGTATAACATTTAATTAGTATTATGCCAGCAGCATTTTGAGCTGGGCATACGGCGAAAGGGCCGAAAGGCAAGTGGGCCAAGTGGCACGTTACAGATTAGACAGACGATAGCATGCGAGCGGCAAAGAGCGCGCAAATTTTGAGGTCAACGCCAACATCCAGCAGCCGGCGACCATTTGTGTTCTTAATTTAAAATTCATTAAAAAATTTAGAGTAGTTATTACGTACACCTTCGTTAAATTTTAGGCTAGGGCTTTTAGTTTTCTTGTTTTCACAAAGAAGGGCCTAAGGTCTTAAAACATTTAATCAAACAGCAAAACAACAACTCTTGGCTCTGATACCAAATCGCCCAAGTACATTCAATTAAAGCACAATCATGAACTAAAGATGCATCCAAAAGATTTATTAACTTGAAATTCAAACTTATAGAGAATTAGTAAAAACTAGTTTTATCACACAAAGACGAAAAACACTGGAATGATTGCAAGCCTAAACTGTTGAAGTAGAAATTCAAGCTTCAACAGAATTGACATTACTATGGTACAAGTACAAGCACACAACTTAAGTACTAAGTCATAGAACACAAACTCTAGAGGAAAGAAAGGCATCCAACGCATGGACTAGGAAAAGAGATATGAGAATTTTTTGATGCCTTGACTCTGGAGGAAGGCCTACTTAAATAGATAGAAGTCTTTGGCCTTGATGATAAGGCTCAACTATTCTTCACCAATCAGAGAAAAGGAGAATCTAGGACCACTGGCTAGTGGGCGGATGGTGCTCCATTATGTTGGTGGAGGTAATAATTCTGGCAGCTGGCAGGTTGTTAGCAACTTTTAATTCTTTTCGGTATCTGCTGATACTGACTTCAATCATGCAGAAATCAAGGCACCTAATCAAAGATGCCTTTATTAGGTTCTTGCTGAGCCATTCTTGCTGGATGAGGATCCAATGCTCTCTTGTTCTTTCTGAACCAATTGTTTCTGAGCAGATTTTAGAATTCTTTCCTTTATTATAGAGATAGGGATTTGGCTATCTTTGAATTGTACTCCTTGATAGAATCGGTTAAGCATGACATCCAAGAAATCCTCATCTGAGTTTTTCTCTTCATCAATTAAATTAATTTTATCAAATATGATATTCTTGGGCAAATATTGGTTAAAGATACATTTATCCCACCATTTTGTTTCCCAAATTCATTCTAAACAATGAGTAAAGTGGGTGTCATAATCCACTTCTTGTTTGTCATAGTGCCATTGGAGGATTCAAGGAATATGGTTTATGACCACAAAAAAGAAATCTGGGAATGACACATTTTGATTTTTCTTGAGAAATTGTTCTTGGAACATGCAAAATCTTTCAAAGGACTTCATGACTTATTTTGGGAAAGAGTCTATGAACAAACCGTTTCTAAAATACCAGTTACAAAATTAGTTAAGAAATTTCCTTTGTTTTGTTTTGAATAAAATTATCCATGAATGCTGATGGTCTCTGTTTTAAATATAGAAGACATCATTCTAAGCCTTGATATAGTCCTAATATGATAATAACATACTCTCATATTTTCCTCTAGTCAATATTCTTCTTCTTTCGGATAGAACTCCCTATTCCTCAAATGTCCAAACTTGTAATATTTTAAAAGAGGAAATTCCAATTTTTGAAATATGTTTTTTTTTAAGGTTCTTCATCACCAATTTTAGGATTAATGGTGATCTTAGTTCTTCTGGGTTTATATTCTAGTTCAACAGAACCAGTTTCTTATAGTATTAATTCAAAGTACGGAGGTTTCTTTAGTGGCTAGAATTGCAACTGGGGATTCTGATGTTCAGACTAGTACTTTTCTACTAATTCTATGATTGAAAAATGTTTAAAATCTTTGTCTTCTAAGGAAATTAAGCATTTCCTTTCTATTTCTTGGAATATAGTTGGTATGCCCAAATTGTGCATAGAAATTTCTTGAGATTTTGAGGGCCTAAGAAAAATATTCTTCTATTTAATTTCTTAGGAATTTTTTTGCAAATTCATGTATGTTCTTCTTTCTTGGGAAGCCAATAGTTCATCATTGCCAAGTCAAAAGTCTCTTATCTTGGAAGGTTCTCCTTTAGATTTTATCTCTTTTTGAAATAATTCTTGGGATAGCTTTCCTACTTGTTCAAGATTTTCTAAATGGACATGGTGCCGAGTTAGAAGAGCTCTGGTTAATTTTGCGTCTATCTCCAGACAATTTTCTATTTCTATTGTATCTTCTTTAGATTTTTAATAGAGAATAGGTTTGTTTTTCTGATTCAAATTCTTTACCATCTTCTCTTTCCTAAAAAAATTCTTTGGTCAAGAAATTAGGTAAAGAGTTGGTTTTTCTCACAATATATTCAATATCAAAATCGAAAGCAAATAAAATGGCTTGCCAACGAGCAAAAATTTGATTAGAAGCTAAATTTTTAACATCTTTAAGCAAAACATCTTTTGCTACTTTATAATCAATTTTAATTAAGAATTTCTTGATGAGAAGATCTTCCTTAAATTTTGGGACACAAAGCATAATTACCAAAATTTTCTTCTTAATAGTGGCACAATTCTTTTGGGCTTAATTCCAAACCCTTGAAGTAAATCTTACCAATTGTTTTTTATTATCAATTTTCTATTTTAATATTCCACCATAGCCAATATCACTGGCATCTGTTTTTATAATTTTAAAAGCTTTTGGGTTGGGAATATTAACACAATGAATTTTTTTAATTCTTTTTTTAACTAATTGGACAACTTTAGTTTGTTCTATGCTCCAATCAAGAAAATTATTTTTTTAATCTATCAAATAGAGGTTTATAATCCTTGGCAAGATATTTATAAAAATCTGGAACATAATTTAAACTTCCCAAAAATCTCTATAACTGTTTCTTATCCTTAATTTCATCAGAAAATTTATCAATAAAATTTATTGATATATTAATAGGCTTAATTGTTCATTTGCGAATTGTATGGCCAAAAAATCTAATTCTACTTTGGAATAATTTCATCTTCTTTGTTGATACTACTAATCCTGCTTCTTCTACTATTTTTACAAATTTGTTTAAGTGCTTCCAATGTTGATCAATCAATTGAGAAAACACAAGCACATCATTAATGTAAACAATAGTAAAAGAATTATAAAAATTAAAAAAATCATTTATAATTTTTTGAAATTCAGAGGGAGCATTTTTCAATCCAAAAGACATGACATTTCATTCATAATGGCCAAATGGGACGTTAAAACTCGTTTTATATTTATCTTGCTCAACAATCTGAATTTGCCGATATCTTAACTTCATATCAAATTTTGAGAATACCATAGTTTTATGAAGTCTAGATAACAAATATTTCTTGTTAGGTATTGGACATCTAATCTATCTAAGAATTTTGTTCAGAGGCTTATAGTTTATTACCGATCTTGGTACTCATCTTTCAATTTTTGAATTCTTAATTACATAGAAAACAGAACAACTTTATGGTGAAGAACTATTTCTAATCAATTTCTTATTTAACAAATCTAGGATTTATTTTCTACAGTGGGTCAAAAATTCTTCATTCGTTTGGATTGCTCTAGACCTTATAGGAATGATTTTCTTACTAAAGTTTGGTTTATACAGAAGATTCACAATGCGTTTCTTTCTTTGCCAAAAGGCATTAGGAATATCAGCATAGACTTTGTTGGCTAAAATTTTCTTGAAATATTCTATTCTTTGTCCTAATTCTTGGTCTTCTAGTTTTTCTTCAACACTCTTGTGTTTTACTTTTTCTTGTAAACACATAAGAACATTCTATTTTCTTTCTAAATCTATATTAAGTTCTTCTAGTAATGATCTTTCAAGTGGTTCGGCAAACTCAAAAGTAATTTTCTTTTCAAATTTCTTAGTAGAAATCTTATTCATGCTTACCTTAAAGGGCATGATTACAGCCAAGAATGGGGTTCTTAAACTTTTTTCTTGGCTCATGTTCAAGATTGTGAAATGTTGTTTAATACAGATGTTTTCATTGCACACATCAATATTTATCAATTTAAACCTTATTGGTATGATTACTTTGTTGGCAGTAATAATAGATCCAAATGACTTATCAAGGAATTGGTAGGGAACAATACCTTATTTAATATAGTTTCTATCAACTTCTAAATCTAGTATGATCACTGTTGTCAATTTGAATTGCTTTTCTATTAACAAAGTCATTATACTAGTAAATTTTTGGTTTGGCATATAATAGACTTCATTAAATTGTAAAGGTTTTTCTTGGGAATATTCTATTTCTAATTCTTTATTTTCTTGGCTGACTTCTGGAACATTTTTCCCTCTTTCTTTCTATTTTGTCTTAAACCTAAATTCTTCCATATCTTTCATAACTATCTCATCTTCTGGAAGATCTTGAGAATATCTTTAAAAATTTTCAAGTTCTAAAATCTTAATTCTATTCCTAAGAGATTTTATTTCTACATTTATTTTTAAAATTTCTCCTTTTAATTTTGCTAGTGTCGGTTCTTTATGATTCTTTTGTGCCTTGTCTATTCTCTTAAGAATTTCATTTAAACTATGGACAAGAGGCTTGGTTAATTCTTGTATATCAACCTTCTTTTTAAAATTTCTTCTACCTTAATTCGTTTGATTTTCTTGCCTTCCTACTTTATCGAGGTCTTTAAACAAAATTTCTTTTCTTAATTCTATATCATCAATCTATTTAGCAAATTCTATGATTCTTTCATCTTTTTCAGTAATAACATTAACTTAAATCACATTTAATTGTAGACTATCAAATGTGTTTTATAACTTGCAAGAATCACAATCACAATTTGAATCACAACTTTTTGACTCAGATTCTGAACTATAAAAAAAATCAATTACATTTATTTCTTCAGAACTTTCAGAAGTTATTTTTTTTTGGACTTCTTCGAGGTTACTATCATTGTTTAATAGGATTTACATTAAACACTTTTTCAAACCTTCATCTATCTTTAAAGAGTTTATTTTTTGTCTTGTTTTGCATTTATTAGCAAAATGTCCTGGTTTACCACATTTCCAACAAACCCTTTGATATTTTCTAGATTTTTTCTTTCTAAATCTTTTAGAGGATCTTAGTTTTTCTTCTAATCTTTCAAACTTTCTCCTTTTATATTTTTTATAGGATTTATGCTTTTTTTTTTATTTTTTAGGCTCATATTCAGAGTATGACATTGGGATATCATAACCAAATTAGGAGCAAAATCTGCCCATTTCTTTTCTTCCTGCTATTTTTTCTCTTTTCACATGTTTTTGCCACTTCATTTCATAACACATTTTTAAACCAACTTTTTTAATTTCTGCTATGATTTGACCATAGGTGTAATTTTCTAAATTAGAGTGACCTTGGTTTTTCTCTTTGATGTGATCCATGACTAATTGACCAAAGTGTTTAGGTAATCCTTGAATAAATTTTTCTTTCCAAATAGAGGATCTACAATCCTCGCTATCATAAACTTTAGTAAGGAAAGTATTCTTATACCATTCTAAATCTGATAGGGTTCTACATCTTAGATTTAGCAACAATTCACCATTTCTACTTTCTTTACTTGCTGCATCACCAAAAAAATGAGAATAAATAGTGCACAGTAAAGTATTTACAATATTAGGTTCACTTGGTTGGATTAGTTGGTTTCCATGTTGTACTGTGAGTATTTTTTTTACATTTTTTATTTTTTTATCTATCTTTTTCTGTTAGACATTTTCCCACTAATTTCTTAATTGACCTGTAAAATCAGTTATGCTCATTTCAACTATATCTAGATCTGAATTATCCATTCCTTTTCAAGCAGTTATCCCAAACATAATCATATGTTGGATAATGTTTATTTTCTGGTATTCTGAGAAACCATTTATATTTCATTCTCTTATTGAATCTCCTTTATATTTTGCAAAAGCATAAGGCTTAGAATAATTGTTTAATCTTATGTCCACTAGAGATGGTTTTGTTGGAGCATAAGGATGACACATATTCCAAACTCTTGAAACATTTCTAATTGGACATCCTTTCCTTCATTCAGAATGAATATGATTTAATTCTATATTCTCCTTTAGTTCTTCAGACTTGATTGTCAATTTAGCTATTTGGTCAGCTAAATTAGTAATTCTATCATTTGGCTTTAATTTAAATTTTGAAAGTTTCTTAGGAAAACTTATTGGGGATTTTGTTGTTTCTGGCACAAGTTCTGGTTTATAGACTGAAGCTTTTGTGAGACCTAACTTATACTTATCCAAAGATGTTGTAATTCTATTCATTTGTTTACCTATAGATTATAGACAAAGGTTTGTATAATTATTCTGTTCCATGATATTTTGGAGATCTTTCTTATCAACAAGTTTCTTAGTAGTTTCAGGGTTTTTTGCATTAAAAGTGTTGAAAGTAAAACCGATGTTTTAGTTTCTTCTCCCATTATGACTGTAGTATTTAAAGGACATGGAGATGTAATTTCTTTTCCATTTTTAGTTTTATATGTAGACCACGTTTCTTCCAACACATCTAATGTAGTTTCTTCATCCAATACTATGGCTGAAATAAACTATTCAAAAAATTTCAAATTCTTCTTAATTCTCATTATTCTTTTATGCCAAATGTGTTTAATCTTTTTTCTATCTTCTTTGGTATATGTGTCAAAAAACCATTTTCTCTTAATTTCATTTTTCTCTGACCAGAAATCTTTATTCAGACTTTAAGGGTCAAACCTAAATGCTTCTGTTAAGATATTCAATTGAAAATCTGAAAAATTAGGATTGAGAGATCCTACGGATATAAATTTTGTTTCTTCTTCTTGTTGTCCAGAACTGTGACCCTTTTCTAAGACAACTTGATGAATTTTATACACGGGATGTGAAAATTATTCTATTGATTCTCTAACTCCTCCTATAAGTTTCTCATGTTTAGATTCTGAAACATAAGAGCATGAAGCTTGAGATGGCTTGTAAGCGATTCTTAAGGGAAGCCTTTTTTGTTCTAATTCTGGAAAGTCAATTTTTGTAATTCTGTCCTTGCTAAATTTTATTTCAACTTCTCCATTTTTGTATTCAATAATTCTTTCCAATTATTGAGGTTTCAAAGGTTTCCTGAGTTTTTCATTTTAGAAAATCTATTTTTCTGGAAGTTTAATGTTTATAAATTTAATTGGTTTTGGAATGACAACATGACTTTTTTCTGTATTAGCTTTTAATAGTAAAATTGTTTCTCGTGTATCAAATTCTAAAGCCTTAGGCTCAATTTGTGTTGTCACTACTTTGCAATATATTCTATAAATCAAAGCAAGATTTTGGGATCCTTTTAGCATATCAAAACTATGTGTCATGATATTTGCAGTTAAGACTTTCATGGTATGAGGATCTTTCAAAGAAACAGTAAAGTTTGTATGGCAATTAAATAAATTGGTCCATCACAAAAACTTGATTCTACAATGCCTAGCAGAGAATTAGAAAATTTATTATGTCTATAATCTCTTAAGGCAATTATCATAGAAGTGTACAAACTATTTTTCTTTAAAGGTTTTAGAGCAATTTGCATAAGCCCAACATGCAAATAGTTATAATAATTTCCTAGATAATTTTTGATTATGTACTTTGAAAGCAATTCAAATTTATGATATTTTTCCATTATTGGAATTGTCTTTTCTACCATTTTAATGACATAAATCATTCTGAAATGAAAAGTTCCTTTTTAATAAACATCTCATTTATCCATTTTAAGAAAATTTCAATTTCCTAATTTCCTTTCAACATTTCTAATTAATACAGTTTGTGAGTTCTTCATTTTTCTATTCCCCATAATTTCTTCTTCTTCTTGTGTCTTTGAAGCAAACATAGTCAAATTTCTAAAAATTTTATCTATTAGTAACTATTACTTAATGTTAATATATTTACCAGTTATCTGTTAACATTTTACATAATTTTACTGTTTTTTTGCTTCAACAATGGGTCTTACGATTGCTATGCGACTTGGGTGATAGTTTGAAAAGATCATAACAATAATATTTAATTACTAGCGGGAGAAAAACTTTGAAAATTTGATTAATTCTTGAATCATTAAAACAAGACAGAAAATAAACTTTAGGGACTAGAATGCTCAAAACTTGAAATTTTGGTGTGGGTACATGGCATTCACCTGGTGTACATAAAAATTGGCCAAAAATTTATTATTTTATTTTATTTTTTTTTATGTAGGATCAATGCTCTTTAAAAAGGAAAATTACAAAAAATCCCTTGTAGTTTGGTCTACCCTCTATTTTAAAAAACATACACTTTATCCTTATTTCATTTATAGTATTTAAAAAACTTACACTTTACCCTTTGCTTTTTTTATAGCGTCTAATAATAAATTTCAAAATTCTAATTTAAATTATTTGATAATCATGTTTCAGTAATTTCAAGATTTTTAATATTTTTTCACAATTAACTGACCTTAAAAAAAATACTAATATGTATTTACAGAGAGGAAATGCATTTTTAGAAAATGAAAATTGATAATTTAAAATACCTATTAACTATAAAAAATATTGAAGAGGTTAAAATTACTAAAAGAAACTATTGTACATTTTAAATTATAGTTTTAGAATTTATTATCAGATAATGTAAAATAAAGGGATAAGCTGTAGGTTCGGATATACTTGGGGGTAATTGTAAGTTTTTCCTATTTAAAATTTAATATTCTACCTATTTAATACAAAATTTGGGAAATAATTAATTTTCTACAAGTTTTTCCCATACATAGCTTAAAAAAACTTTAAAAAAATAACTTAGGTTTTAAAAAAGTATTTAAAAATATTTTTTAGACTTATTGAATTATAAAATTTTAACTGTTATATAAGTTGGAGGAAAAATTAGAAAATAAAAAAATATTATATTAAATATTTTTTTTCTCAGAAAAATCAATCACGTTAAGTGCAACTAGTTTAAATAGTTTGGTAAGAGCATTGTACTCCTCTGTCCCACTAGTCTTGCTTCATATTTCTTTTTGAGGTGTTCCAAATCTCTATAACATTTTTTAGAGAAGTATGAAATAAAAAATTAATAATGTAACATAAACTAAAAAAATAAAATTGTTGTTCATAAAATTGATAAAAACATCTTGCTTAAAAATTGATAGGAAATTTTATGAATAATATGAAGAAAATAAACTATAAAACCACTCAATTCAGAAGGCCATGTGGCTGTTATGTTTTTGCCTAGTGTATAACATGTAGCTGTGCTTTCTCTGTTAACCATTTATTACTTTGACCGATCCGATCAAATGGCGTCTGATCAGATTCTAACAACTAAGATGGTCACATTATTGTTCATCTTTTTTTTTCCCCTACTATTATTTGAGAAATTGTTTATCATTTGTAGTTGTTTTAAGAAATCAATTCTTCTTTTGCCAAAAAATAAAATAAAAATCACCATTCAAAATTCCATGAGAAAGAGTATAAAAGGGTTCTATAGAAATTATGCCTTCGTTTGGTTACTAGGATTTTTAGAGATGAGATGGGATGATTATAATGGGATGATGCAAGATGGGAATGGATGTGATGTTGCAATATCCCATCTCTTGTTTGGTTGCACATAGGGATGTTTGGAATTTTTTCTTATCCTTGGATGCTTTGATGGATGGGATATACACACACAGAGGCACATGCATACATTTGTTTTTGTTGTAATTTTTTTTTCATTGTCACATGAAATGATAATTTTTTTAAAAAAAAACATTGTGGTAATTTTTTGGTGAATCATGGGAAATACTTGCACAAATACGCTGTATAGCAATTATTTTAAAGAAATGAGTGTGGTAAAAGGGTGATGAACCTAAACAAATAAATCATAAAAAAGGAGCTATAAATTGTGCTTATTTTTGGAAGAACTAGTATAATATCTTAGAGAAAAAAAATCAATTTTGCTAGAACAAGAGCTACATATGAACTCTCTACTAAAATTGAAAAGTCATTATCAAACAATCATATTTTCCAAGGCCAAGACCCATATAATCCGACCATAACATTTTAACAATCATATTCCAAGTGCTATTTTCAGAATAATGAGCAAGCTCATTACTCCAAAATCAAAATACATAGGCTAAATAATGAGACTATTAATCATGATATTTGTCTAAAACATGAGTTAGTAGTGCATTAGTTATCATATATTAAGTGCTTCACATACGCCAGCCTATCTTCTCCATCAAAGCCCAAAAATATGTGAACATTTTGAGGACTAGTAAACACTTTCCTTGTAGCAATTACTCTCTCTTCAATGGTCAAGTCCATGTTCTTAAGCTTACTACAAACAGCTCTCTGATCCACAAACATTTTTTTGTTAGAACTAATAGATTCAACAAGTTTATCAACAGACTCTCTGGACTTAGTCATGACATCAACAATCTTGTCTCCCAAAGACTTGATTGATGAAGCAGACAACATTTCGCCAACCTTTGTTTTTTTCCTTGCTGAACTATTCTCACCACTATGTGATTGGCCTTCGTTACCAGACCTCTCATCAACATGAATTTCATCACCATCTTGTCCCTCATCTTCCTTATTACTTTCATCTCTAACATCTCTAACAGTAACAGATGCTTGTCCATTTGCACGATCATTCCCAAATATACTTAGGAGCCTCGCATAATAAGGAAATGACTTGTTCATATCATTTCTTACCCTTTTATCTCTTTACATAAAAAGTGAGTATGTAAAAAAAATAAATTTGAAATACTAAAAAAACAGAATCTAAATAAAGAAATAATAATTTACTTGAATATATGTATTCCGTGCATCATCACTATCGCAGTTAACACATTTCCTGACATCATTCAATCCGAAGCCACTAACATACAACAACTCTGTCACAAGGTGATGTTGTGTTTTGGGAGCCTTCACAGCAAATACTATATAGGGGTCAGCCCTTAACCTTGAATTTGGCAACACTATTGCTAGCTCTTGTTCCATTTTGCTGGCTATACCTGATTTCAGATTTCCATTAGGAGTGATACCACCACTATGTGCTTGTTTTTCTAAATACTTTTACAATATGAATTATGTTGTGTATATCAACATTTTAATTTGGTATAATAAAAATTGAGTTTTGTATATTGGCATTTCAATTTTGTACAATAAAAATTCAGTTTTGTACAATATAAACCCAATTATATACATCAACATCTTAATTTCATATAATATGAACTTAGTTTGATATATCAATAACTCAATTTCGTATAACAGGTACTTAATTTTGTATATCAGCATCTTAATTTCATAAAATCAGTACTCAACGTTAGTTTCATACATCAACATCTCAATTTTTTGGAATAGGAACTTCATACTGTGTTGGTACAATAGTGACACAGTTTAGTATAATAATAACACAATTTTATTTTATATATATCTATACATATACATATACACAGATATATATATGTAGTGGATTAATTTTATACAATAGAAACCTAGTTTGTATAATACAACTCAGTTTCGTAGTATGTTAACTCGTAAGTTCAATCTTCATATTCATACATCAGGAACCTAGTTGCACACCACACCTAATCAATAGTGATCAAGTTTCATATAATTGTAATCAAGTTTCATACAATTGTAATCTGATCATGAATCATACAACAACCCAAAATCATACAAAAACCATAAAACTCTTACAAATTCATCATTCTAAGGCAAATCATACAAACCTGCATAGTCCAGATTCTTACATATAACAAACAATAGCACATAATCATACCTTATATTTTTTATTTAAAGCATATGTATAATAACCCAGTGACCCTTTTTTGCTTTTAAATAACACATGGGGCAACAACAAATAGATAAGCAGGGAGTTGATTGTCATTTAGAATGGGAACATCGATCGTTGTTTGGAAGAGAGAATGGTCGGTTTAGTGATTTCAAGGGAGAACAAAAATGAGCCAAATGGTGGTTGGCTTGGTTGATTGTCATTTGGAATGAGAGCATCAGGCGTCATTTAGATGAGATAAATAGGTGGTTTGCTTTTTTAGGGGAGAACAAAAAAGGGACGAATAATGGTGTTCTAGCCAATCGTCATTTGTAATGGGAATATTGATCATTGTTTGGAGGAAAGAATGGGTAATTCAATAATTATAGGGGAGAACAAAAAAGGGTGTGAACAACGGTTGATTTAGCCAATTGTCATTTGGAATGAGAGCACTGATCCTTATTTTGAGGAAAGAATAGAGGATGAATTTTATTTTATTGTTTTGGTAGTTTATTATTTTAGGGTTATATAACTGTATAGTGTGTTTTGGAGGAGATATGTATGAAATCTGGCTTCTTATTTTGACTCAAACTAGGAGACTGAGATCTTCTGATAGATGCTAACCGGTGCATATATACCAGGAGAATAATGTCAAATCCCAGCCTTTGTGGTTTATGGGCTTTAAAATTGCCACTATAGCTTTGGTTGTAGCTACTAATAATTAGAAATAAAGTTACTGACAATAGCATTTGGCATTTAACAACCTTTGCTTAATTGTGGGACTGATGAATTCCTCTATGATAGTACAACTTTTTTGGCTTTTTTTTTTTTTTTGTCTTTATAGCCAATTAGTAGAAGCAAATACAATTAGTTAAAACGATGATTAAGGGCACTTTCAATATGAACCATTTAGCAAGAAATGCTCTAGCTTCTCTATCCTTGTATAGGAGAAAATGATGACCTTGACTCTCATATTTGATTACCATCATTCATAGTCAAATAACCTTTGTTGGCTATCTCGGCTATTTGATTTCAGTTAAAACCAAATAGATCGATTGATCACTTCTAACACTACCTGATGATCATTGTCTTCAACTTCACCGAGTCATTTTGCATTTTCAAGCTTAGTTAAGCAGAAGCTGGTTTGGGTAGAGATGGGTTCTTTAATTCAAGTCCATCATATTTGGATAATACTATCAGTGTTTAGGGCTAGCTGATGTACGGTTTCACTAACATAAAATGTTAATTACGAATGGGGGAAGTGGTATGGCAGTTGTGACTAGGAGTGGTAAAAAGTAGTCAACACATTTGGATGAGAAAGGGGCAATGGGATATTTGGGGAACTTGCAATGAGAGTGAAGACTAGTGTTGGATAGTTAATGATGTGAGGTCTTGGTATCTGACATTGATAAAGAAAATGGAGAATAAAATAATTATTTTTTTAATATAGAAAATTAAAATAGAATAATAATTAATGATAATTATTTTCCTAGAAGACATATCTTTTGATCAAAAGATATACTCCCTCTGTTTCACAAAAGCTGTCCTCTTTACTATTCACAGCAATTAATCTATGATTTTATTTCTCATAAAATTTATCATAAAAATATGAAATTTTTACATGAAAATGAAACTTTAAAGATTCTAGTTTTTAAATATCATTTTTTAGAATTTTTTTGAATTCATATTAATATAAATATATTTAAGTCAAACTTTAGTCAAAAAAGACAAAAGGGCCAACTAATATGAAACGGAGGGAGTATTTGTTTTCTAATAGGCATGTATGTTCTAAAGGATGCATCTTTTGATCAAAGAGCATACCTTTTTTCTAATAGGTATGTTTTTTTATAAAGGACACAATATTTGATCAAAAGATATCACTTTTTTAAAAGGCATGTTTATTCTCTTATAGACATATTGTTCTTAGAGGGTACACTTTTTAATCAAAAGATGTCTCTTTTTTAAAAGACATGCCTCTTCTCCAAAGTTTATGGTATTATAATTATCAATCACTGATATAATGATTTTGACATATTCATAGGGGATTCTTAGATTTTGCTGTATAAGAATTCATTTGGCTTTGTAAATCTTGAAGGAAATTGCCATCAACTCAGAAGCAAAATAGTGAGGGCATAATTTCCTTAAGGACAATGATCATTTTGATGTGCAAAGCCATTATTTCGTTCATCTTTTATAATTTTTCAAAGAATTTTAAGGAAATTATTCGCTATGGAGACTATTGTTTCTGATTATGTGTCTGTCTTCAATAAATTTTTAAATGTTGATATAATCAAACAGGATCAATTTGATGGTACAAATTATACTTGCTGGTAGGATAAACTATCATTTTTCTTGACTGAACTAAGTGTTCATATTTATTGAGTTTAGAACTGCCTATTATTCTGTAACCGTCTAACAAAGATACTGATAAATTAGAGCGCAACGTAAGAAACGTTAAGATGACAAAGTTTGCTATAGAGTGTTGATTTTAAATGCCTTTTTTGATTAATTGTATAATCTATATCAATCAATGCAATGTCCACAAAAAAATTGAAAAGTCCTAGAAAACAAGTATGTTTTAGAGAAACAAGGTACTAATAGATTTCTTAGCATGATATTTCTTAAGTTTCATATGTCAGATCATAAGTTGGTCATAGATCTAGGTGATGAATTGTTGGTTCAAGTGTCTAAACTCAAAGATTTAAGAGTAGAAGTGTCAGAATAACTTTAGGTGGCAA
Organism: Aquilaria sinensis; assembly: GCA_005392925.1. Taxonomy (NCBI): domain Eukaryota; kingdom Viridiplantae; phylum Streptophyta; class Magnoliopsida; order Malvales; family Thymelaeaceae; genus Aquilaria; species Aquilaria sinensis. The sequence goes on from SMDT01000254.1 coordinate 125,194, forward strand.
TGGTAGTTGCAAAATAACCTGCCACTTGGAATGATTAGATAAAGAAATTGATACACACTTCTAAGGATTTCACCATAAATCAACTGATAAAACATATTATAATTGAAAAGGAAACTTGTATGTGTGAAAATAAATTTTCTGTTGAGTCTTAGGTGAATAACATTGAGTCTGGCACTATGAAGTCTAGAAAAGGTGGTAATAATTCTGAAAATAAGTGAAAATTCAATAAAGAAACAAGTGCAAATTCTATCTCTAACAAAAGAACAAACATTGTTTTTTTTTTTGTGCAAAAATGAGCCATTTGAAGAAAGATTACAGGTTCTATGAGAAATTGAAACAAAAAAAATAATGCTTGAAAGAAGAATGCTAATGTCGTGGAGAAGACAGACAGTCCTTCTGAAATTATTGCTATGATTGCTGATCTTAATATTAGTATGATAACTAAATGCAACATAGCAACTTCTGAAAAGGCTGTTGATTGGTGGTATGATTCTGTTGCCACTGTGTATATTTACAATAATAAAAACTTGTTCACTATATATGATGCGGTAATTCAAGAAGAACAAGTTTTTATGGGAAATCATGATGCTGCCATGGTTTAAGGAAAAGGAAAAGTAGAGTTATAATTCACATTGGGCAAGAAATTGATTCTGACCAATGTTTATCATGTACTTGATCTGAGGAAGAATTTGGTTGCTATAAGTTTGTTGATGAAGAATGGCTTGAAGATTGCCCTAGAGGCAAGAAAAGTTATTTTTTCGAAGAATGACGTATTTGTTAGATAATGATATGTTTGTGATGGAGTTTTTAAATTAAGTATTAATAAAATTGATGTTGTTGCTTATATTCTTAAGTCATTTTTTGATTTATGGCATGCTCATTTATTACATGTTAATTACAGATCAAGCAAATTCATGTGTAAAATTGGATTAATTTCATGTGCAAAAAAAAAAAAAATCTTGGAAAATGTGAAATTTGCATATAAGCAAAATGACTAAGAAGCCTTTTCCAAAGAATAACAGAACATTAGATTTACTTGATATTGTACATTCTGATAATTTGTGAATTAAATGGTCATTTAACTTGTGGTGGTAATAGGTATTTTATTATGTTCATTGATGATCATTCTTGATTCACACATGTTTATTTAATAAGAACTAAAGATAAAGCCTTCTATATTTTCAAAACTTATAAAGCCTTGGTTGAAAATCAATTAGAAAAGAAGATTAAAGTTCTTCAAAGTGATTGAGGAGGTGAATATTTTTCAATTAAATTTTCTATTTTTTATAAAGAAAATGGAGTGATACATCAAATTAGTGCACCATATACTCCCCAACAAAATGGATTGGCAAAAAAAAAAAAAACAACTTTGGTAGATATGATTAATTCAATGCTTATGCAAGTTAATATACTAATGAATTTATGGGGAGAGGCATTGTTAACAGCCTGTCATGTACACAACATAATACCTTATAAGGAAACAAAGATATCACCATATGAGGCATGAAAAGGAAGAAAGCCAAACTTGAGTTATTTAAAAATTTGGGGCTGTTTAGCATATTATAGAGTTTCAAATCCCAAAAGAGTTAAATTGGGACCAAGAGCTCTTAAAAGTGTTTTTATAGGATATGATGAGAACTTAAAAACATATAGATTAGTGGATTTAGACTCTAACGTAATTGTTGAGTTAAGAGATGTTGAGTTATTGGAAACAGATTTCATTGGTGATTCAAATAAAAATCCTCAATCTAATGATTCTACAACAATACAAGGTGCTAACTAGAAGTTAATTGCTTCAAATAAGCAAAAAATTGATGAAAATCATAGTGAATCTAGAAGAAGTAAAAGAGTACAAAAAGAGAAGCTCTTAGATTCTGATTTTATTTCTTTACAATCACTAATTTTCTTGGTAGAAGGAAGTTGAAATGAGGTAACTAATAAAATACATTTTGTATTACGTTTAGAAAAGGATCCTAAAACTTACTGATGCCCTGAAGCATCTTTGTCTAATGACATGGTGAGTTCCGAGGGAGCTTCCGAGGAGGGAGAACGTCTGACGGAGAGATTCCCCAGGTGGGAAGGTACTTGAAAGGCTCAGAAAAAAGCGTTAGGAGGTCCCCGGGATGTTTTTCCGGGGAGGAGCCTCCGACGCCCAAGTTAGTGTCATGATAGTGAGTAAAATAGGGACCCTAAATGGATATAAGATCTGGCCTGTATATGTTTTCTGCTGTGCGAGAGTGCCGATGGCGATCCCTTGCCAAGTCCTGTTTCCCAGTATTTATAGAAGTACCTGGCCCGTTCGGATCCTGACACGTGTTCGGTCGGATTCTTTCTGTGCTTTTTGGGCGTAGGGAACAGGTAGCCGTTTGTAGGCTCCTGGTTTTGTGGCTGAGACGGGACTTGGATGATGTCAGCGTGTCAGGCCGCCGTTTCAGGCAGCGTGTGGGCGATCTGTCAGAGGCTCCTTAAATGCTCATTAAATGCTCATGCCGTACTCCCGAGGTCCTTTGGGCGAGGTCGCCCTTTGGTACGAACGCCCTTCTTCGGGAATCACGCTAGTGGCTCGGGGAGTTCTCTAGCTCGGGAGTTCCGCCTTCGGGGAAAATCTCTCCTGCTTTCAGTAGCTGGTTCTTTTCTTCCAAAGGCGATATGTTCGATTCCCCGATGGAGTCAGCAACACATTAAGATAACCTGGCGTTTCAGCCGAAGTACTTACTTCGTCATGCTCGACTTCGCTTCTGCTGAGGTCGATGGCAATGCTTCTTTCCGAGCTACGTCAGGCTCCCCGAACAAACCTTCGGGGAAGTATATACTGGAAGAGGCGAGAGCCCTTCGGCTATCACAGGCCCCCCCTCGAAAAAGCCGAAGTGGAAACTTCGGTTTGTTCGCTTCCTGAGGGCCCCTATTTGGGCCTTGAGTGCAGTACCTGTTCCGAAGACGGACCTTTCGTCCGAAGACGTAGGCTTTTCTACCATAGCCTGTCTGTTGGTATCTTCGAAGTAACCTGCTTTCCAGCTTTTTAGGTCTGCGCCACGTCATGTGTCAGGAATAGGTGTGTCAGTCTGGAACGACGCGCCTAAGGATGAGGGGTGTCGGGACACGCATCCCCCCTTTTGGCGCGATGGTTGACACGTGGCAGCTTGTTATTGGTGGGGATTGTGTTGTAACGGCAGGTGCGCCTTTTTAGGTGCAGAAGAGCAGTTATGGCGACGTTTCGCCTTCGCAGAGCACTTATGACGCCGGTTCGCCTACCTCCCTCGGCCTATATATATGCTCATTTCGTCATTTGTCTCTTTTGCTTTTGCTTTTGCTCTGGTTTTCCTTCTGCTTTCTTCTGCTTTTCGCGGCGGTTCTTTCACCTGAGCTTTTTTCCGGTCACCTTTCACGACGGCGTCTTCACACCCAGATTTCGGCAAAAGATTTGGTGGGTTTTGATTTCCAGAACTCTTTGTTTTTCAAAGTTTTCCCGAAGTTCATTTTTGCCTTTTTCCGAACTCGTTTTTCAGCCAAAAATGCCTATTCCTGAAAGTTGGCACCCTCTTTTGTCCCACCCTTGCTGCACCACTCCTAAAAAATTAGCAAGGTGGAAGAAAAAATTTTTCCTTCCTTCGTACGCTGTTACGAGGTTGCCACGTTCTGACCATTACAGCTTCTCAAACCATAGTAACGAGATTACCGTTTTCCGAGCTCAGCTGAAAGCCGGACTTCGGTTCCCCCCTCCGAAGTTGATTTGCGACTTTTGCCAATTCCATGGCATTGCCGTAAATCAACTTCCTCCGAACTCGTACTGCTATTTCAACGCCTTCCTCTGTATGTGTGGCGTTTTCAAAATAGAACCCCACTTCATCATTTTTATGCAGTACTACAAGCTCTACGTGGTCCCGAAGGGTGGCTTTTACTTCATGCTACCTCGGGGATCCGGGAGCAAAAAGTATATGTTCACCTTCGCCACTAAGGACAGCTGGCAAGGGTGGCAAAAAAAGTTTTTCTTTCTGAAGGTGGAGGAGGCCTGGTCGCATGTTCCGACCAAGTGGGCTCAGGGAAGGCTGGAGGATGACGTCGTAGATCCGAGGATACTGTTGACTCCCGAGTTGGCTTCCGTATTCACGGATTTCGACGGACGTATCCGAGCCGTCGCCGACTGGGGTCCCGAGGTCCCTTCGCGTTCTCTTTACCCCTTCCCCATCAATTGGAGGCTGATGACCGAGGAGGTCCTTCGGGAGCTAGGGGTGGTAAAGGAGCACAAGACGGACCTCGGGATGCCGGCTCCTGCCATCGCTGGGAAGGATTCCTGGCTAGTGCAACTCCTTCGGGAGGAAGTTTCTTTCGAAACTTTTTATGAGAGTAAGTTGTTTTTCTAGTCTCTTTGTTATAACTTCGTTCTGGACTCACACTGATGTCTTCCTTCTTTTTCAGAAATGGGCGAGGACACTGCCGCCTTCTACAAATCCCTTTTCCTCGGTCAATCCGAGAGGGGTGAGCAGACGAAGAAAGCCGTCTCCCGAAGGCGGAAAACGACCGGGGCTGGGCCTTCGGCTAAACGGGCGAAGAAGACCATTCCATCCGTTCAGCGAAAAGCTTCCGAGGAGGCTAGCGAAGAGCCGGAAGCTGCCACCGTCCCTCAGCCCGAGGTTACTGCCGAGGTCCCTCCTCAGAGTCCTACCCCGTCGCAGGCTCTTCTGGACGCCGTGGTAGAAGCCCCTTCTGCCGAAGAACGGCCCAAAAGCAAAGGCAAGGGGATCTCTGTCGAGGAGGTCCCAGATCCCGACGATGATGTGGTCGAAGTGCCAGCAGGTTCGTTTTGTGATGTCTTGCCTTAATCCAGCTTTCTGTTTTGAGGTTTACTTGCCTTAATCCAGCTTTCTATTTTGTGGTGTAGAGGAGTTGCTCACTCCGGGTTGGGCAGCTGAGCATGCAGAGAGGAGAGCCCTTCGGGACGCCCGCATCCCGAAGGGGAAAGTCCCGAAGGAGCCTTTCTGGACGTTTATGGAGGACATGAATTTGTACTCCGGAGACTGCCAGCAAATGGCTAAAGAGATCTCGAAAGGGATCCTCACCGAGGCCTCCTTTAAGGCCATTGCTGAGGCTCACCCGGGCGACGATTCTCTTGCCGCGAAGCTTTCCGAACACACCGCCCAGGTATACTTCGCTCCTATCTTTCCTCCTTGAATTTTTTCTAAGTGTTTGGTTTTCTCTTTGTCTTAACGACCTTGCCTTTATCCTTTTGCAGCTTCTGGGGTATGCCAGCTTTCTCAGAGTTCGGGTGGCGAGGCAAACGGCGTTCCGAGCTTCGGCCTTAGAAGCCTTAGAAAAAACTAAGGCCATGTGCTCGGAATTAGCTGTCAAAAATTTGCAGCTGGCCCAAGCTGCGGAGAAGGAAGTTGCCACCCTTCGGGAGGAGTTCCAGAAAGAAAAAGAGGAACTTGTGAAGGACTCATCCCAGAAAATTTCTGACCTCGGCTCCCAGGTGGCGGAGCTGATCTCGGCAAATGAGGCGCATCAGAAAGAGAAGTCAGAGGCTGAAGGTCTCTTGGCGAAGGCGCTTGCTGAGAAGGCTGCGCTCCAAGCCGAGGTTGATGCTTTGAAGAAGGAGCCGAAGAAGAAGACGAAGGCACTGAAGAAGGAGATCTCTGATCTGCAGAAGGACCTCGAGAAGCTTGAGGTCGAGAAGGATAAGTCTGACCAGATGACCAAGGTTGGTTTTCAGGATGGGTTCTGTCTTGCTCGGCACCAAGTCCTTCAGAGGTTTCCAGATCTGGACCTCTCTTTCTTGGCGGCCCTGAACATTCCCGAGGGACCTCGGTGGACCTGGTCTAAGATTGATCATCTGAACTTGCCTTCTTCTATTTCGGCGCCGAAGGTGGCGGAAAAGGACGCAGGAGCTGATGACTCCCGGGACGCCGAGATTCCTTAGCTTGTTCTAGGATCCTTTGCCTTCTTTTTCTTCTTTTTCTTCTTGTAATTTTCCTTCTCTGTAAGCAGTTTTATAAATAAAGATACTTTCTTTCATAGAATTTTGGCTAAGTCTTTCTGTGTGAATTTTTTCGTTTCTCGCCGTCCCGAACACGTTTGCTCTCAGAGACTTCGCGAGACGATCACCAGACTTGTTTAGGCTTGGGAGTACATTGCCTTCTGCCTGAAAAAAAAACTTTTATACTTAGAAAAAATTCTTTCTAAGAAACTTTTGTACTTGGAAATTTTTGTATCTTGTACAATTTTTTCCACTAAGGGCTTTAAGCATAGAACTTTTTCAAGGCTTCCGAATGCCAAGTATTTTTTAGTTCTACGCCTTCGGCATCGCCGAGTTTGTACACCCCTTTTCGTACTTCGGCCAGTACCAGGTAAGGACCTTCCCATTTTGCGCGAAGTACGCCGTGGGACGGCCTTCGGGGGCCAAATTCAGCCTTTCGGAGGACGAGGTCTCCTTTCTTTATCCCCTTTGGCCTTGCGCGTACGTTTATGGCCGAAGCTACTCTTTGCTGGAAGGCTTTTCTTCTCAGCTCGGCTGTTTCTCTGTGTTCGCTGACGAGGTCCAGCTTGGTTCTTAGGCCGAAGTCATTTCCCCTTTCATCAAACACTTGTACTCGCACCGAAGGTTGTACTATCTCTATTGGGATGATGGCCTCTGTTCCGAAAACAAGTGAAAAAGGGGTTTCCCCTGTGGCTCTTCGGGGTGTTGTTCGGTAGCTCCACAATACACTCTGGAGTTCGCCTGGCCATTTCCCTTTTGCTTCCCCTAGCCTCTTTTTCAGACCATCTTTTATGGTCCTATTAGATACCTCTACTTGGCCATTGCTTTGAGGATGGGCTACTGGGGCGAAGTGCATCTTTATTCCGAGGTTGTTGACAAAGTCCTGGAACCCTTTGTCTATAAACTGGGATCCATTGTCGGCTACCAGTATCCTCGGTATGCCAAATCTGCATACAATGTTCTTCCATACGAACTTCTGCACTTCTTTAGCTGAGATAGTTGCTAATGGTTCTGCCTGCCTCGACCCATTTAGAGAAGTAGTCGACTGCGACTACGCAAAACTTTACGCCCCCAGGTGCTGTCGGGAGCGGCCCGATGAGGTCTATGCCCCAAACTGCGAAGGGCCAGGGATAGTCAGCCGAAGTTACCATTTCCGAGGGTGCCCTCTGGATATTAGCGTGTCTTTGGCAGCTGTCACATTTTCGGACGAACTGTCGGGCATCCTTTCTTAGGGTAGGCCAAAAATATCCTTGGCGAAGTACCACTGCGGCGAGGGCGTCAGTTCCAATGTGTGAACCACAAGCGCCTTCGTGAACTTCTTCGAGGATCATTTCAGTGTCCTCTTCGTCAACACACCTCTGTAGCGGATTGGCGTATCCCTGCCGATATAACTCTTCTCCGATCAGGAAGAATCTTCCGGCGCGTCTTCGCACCTTTGCCGCTTCATTGGGGTCTTCGGGGAGGGCATTGGTTGCGAGGTATCTTTTTATTGAATTCTTCCAGCCTTTTCCCGAAGTCACTATGTTCAGTACTTCGATGCTCGGGCGGTCTAGTACCTCGGTATGCGTTTTTGACTTTGCCAAGCAATCTGCCTCGGCATTATGTCGCCGAGGCACATTTTCGATTCGAACGTTGTCGAATTCTCGAATGAGCTTAGCCACGAGTTCGTGGTATTTTGCCAAGGTTGGGTCCTTTGCGCCGTAGTCTCCTGCTGTTTGTCGAACTACCAGCTGGGAGTCACTGTGAGCCTTCAAGTTTCTTATGCCAATTTTCCTGGCCAGGCGCAACCCTGCTATGAGAGCTTCATACTCAGCCACATTGTTGGTGGCGCTGAAGCTGAACTTGATGGCCTTTATCACCTCTAGACCTTCGGGTCCTCTGATAATTACCCCGGCTCCTTGGTGTTCGGAACCTGAGGCTCCATCCACATGCAGCGTCCATTCTGGCTCATCTTCACCGAGATCTGGATGGCTGTCTTCGGTTATGGGTACTTCGGCGATGAAGTCTGCCAATGCTTGAGCTTTAATGGCTTTTCTGGGCTCGTAGGTAATGTCATGTTCACCCAGCTCTATGCACCATTTGGAAAGTCTTCCCGAATGATCAACTTTTTTCATAACATCCCGTAGAGACAGACTACTTCGGACGATGATGGGGTGAGCCTGGAAGTATGGCCGCAATCTTCTTCCTGCCAGCACCAAGGCATATATGGCTTTTTGGAGCAATGGATACCTGACCTCGGCGCCGTGCAGGGATTTGCTTACGTAATAAACTGGCCATTGCTTCGACCCTTCCTCTTTCACAAGGACCGAGCTTACTGCTTTTTCTGAAACAGCGAGGTACAGGATGAGGGGCTCTCCTTCGCGAGGTTGTCGCAGAGTAGGCAGTCGAGACAAATAGATTTTAAGTTCTTCCCAGGCTTTTTGACAATCCTCATTCCAAGGATGGCCATCGTCCCCGAGGTCATTTTCTCTTTTTGCTGCCTTAGTAAGGACTTTGAAGAATGCCCGACACCGATCTCCGTACCTGGAGATGAACCTGCTAAGAGAGGTTATCCTTCCAGTGAGTCTCTGCACATCTTTCACTGTGACGGGAGTTCGGAATTCGAGCAGAGCCTTAATTTTTTCTGGGTTAGCATCAATGCCCCTTTCTGATACCATGTACCCCAGAAATTTTCCCGAGGTCACGCCGAAGACGCATTTTTCGGGGTTAAGGCGAATTCCGAAGATTCTGAGTTGTTGGAAGGTTTCCTTTAGATCTGTGACGTGGTCGTTAGGCACCTTACTTTTGACTATCATGTCATCAACATAGACTTCCATGTTCCTCCCTATTTGGTCATGAAAGACTTTGCTCATCAGCCTTTGGTAGGTGGCTCCTGCATTTTTGAGCCCGAAGGGCATCCTAGTGTAACAATATGTTCCACCTTCGGTGATGAAGGCAGTTTTCTCTTCATCCTCGGGATCCATCCTTATTTGATGATACCCACTGAAGGCGTCGAGGAAGCTTAGGAGCCCATATTCGGCAGTTGAGTCGACCAACTGGTCTATCGGTGGGAGAGGGTAGGAATCTTTCGGGCAGGCATCGTTCAAGTTTCTGAAGTCGATGCACATCCGGAGCTTACTACTCCCTTCTTTTGTAGCAATGACCACATTGCTTAGCCATTCGGGGTACTTGACCTCCCTAATTACATTTGCGTCCATCAAGCGCTGTACTTCAGTTTTGACGAATTTACTTTTGTGGACCGAGATGCCTCGTTTCTTTTGCCGGACAGGTTTTGCTTCCGGACTTACTTTAAGGCTATGTTGTATTATGCGAGGGTTTACCCCTGGCATATCCTTTGGCGAGTAGGCGAACAGACCTTTATTCATCAGTAGAAAGGATACAAGGTTTTTCTTGTCACCTTCGGCCAAGTTTTTCCCTATTCGGGTATTTTGGCCTGGGACAAGTTCTATTTCTTCCGTTTCTACTTTTGCGAACTCTTCCGCCCCGCCCGTTTTTGGTTCTTCGGTCGGTAGAGTCCCTCCTGCTGTGGTTTGTGCGAAGTTGGCTGCTGGGGCCTTTCGGGCTTTGACAAACACCTTCCTGACCTCGGCTTGGTCGATGAATATTTCGGCGTCTCCATCCTTGGTGGCGAAGGTGACTGTTAAGTACTTCACATCTGGGCGAATGTGCAAATTCCCTTGTGTTTGCCTTCCAAGGATGGCGTTGTACGACGAAGGGACATCCATGACGATGAACCTTGTCATTGTGGAGGCAAAAATTTCTCCTTTTCCGTTGACCGAACTCCCTCTCATCATCAGGGGAAGGTCGATCCAGCCGAGGACGGGCAGCTCTGAGGGTCCTATTCCAAAGGTTGGCGAAGTAACAGGCTTGAGGTCGGTGCTGGATATTCCCAAGCTTGGGAGCAGATGCGAGAATAAGACGTCGGCGTTTGATCCATCGTCAAGCAATACCCTTTTGACGTCCCAATTTCCTATTCTCGTCATGACCAACAATGGGTCGTCATGAGGGAAGATGACGGAGGAACCATCTCTTCGGGTGAGTTTTTTCGATGGGCTTTGGTACTCCATCGTTGCTATTTCCCTAGCTTTCCTCTTTCTTCCCGAGGATGGCAGTCCAGTGGTGATGGTTTGTATTACCCCCGCCGAAGGTGGGAGGCGCTTTTTTGGACTTCGGTTTCTCCTCCTGTCAGAGTCATACTCTTCTTCATCAGCCTTTCCTTCCTCCTCTCTTCTTGCCTTCGGCGAAGGCATTCGCAGATAGCGCCGAAGTTGGCCTTGCTTAATCAGCGACTCGATATACTTTTTCAACTGGAAGCAGTCTTCGGTGTCATGACCGTGGTCGCGATGAAACTGACAGAACTTCTTCATATTCTTTTTGTTGTCAGCGGTCATCGCCTTTGGTCGCTGAATCTGGGACCCCTGTTTCTCCATTGTCATGAGGATGTTGGTCCTTGTGGTGTTCAGGGGTGTAAAGTTCGGAGGAGGCTTCCTTCCCCTGAACCTCCGAGGTCGTCCTGTTTGCTCTGTCGGATACTTGGCTTGCTGGCTTGATCCTTCGGGGCGGGAATGATCGTTCTTCGGCCCCCCCATTCTTAGCTCTTCGGCTGTCATATGCTGCTCGGCCCTTCGGAAAAATTCACCGAGCGTGTCCGGGGGGTCTTTGGAAAACTCATAAAACAGCTGTGAGTCCCTCCGAAGGCCCCGTATCATGGCGAGGATGCGTATTTCTGGCCGAAAGTCTGGAACACTTAGGGCCTCTCCGTTAAATCTTTCGACATAGTCACGGATGGTTTCCCCGTTCCTCTGTGCTATGTCGAACATCTGTACTGGCATCTTCGCCGTAGGACGACTTCCAATAAACTGCTGGGTGAAGGCAGTGGACAGCTCCTGGAACTCTCTGATGGTTCCTGGGGCCAGAGAGTTGTACCATGCTGTAGCAGGGCCGGCAAGGGTGACCTCGAAACATTTGCATAGGGTGGCATCGTCAGCCCCGTGCAACACCATGCTCCGTTTGTACTTCGTCAGATGGGCCTGTGGATCTGTTCGGCCATCGTACGTTTCTAGCCGAGGTACCCGGAAGTCACTGGGCATGGCTGCCTCGACTATTGTTCGGGTGAACGGTGACTCATCGCCACAGAAAGTTTCAGATAGTCTGGCCCAGACAGGTTTGCGGGCTACCTGTTTTTCCACCCTTTCCAACCTCGCCAGCATTTTCTCCATGAGGACCACAGCACTAGGTTCTTTTTCTTGGTGCTTGTAGGTTTCTGGGAAGGGAGATCGTCGACGTCTTTTCGGGGACGGACTTCGCCGCCGAGGAGACGGTGATTTCGCCTCAGGCGACAGGCTCCTTCGGCGTGGGGTCTTAAGTCGTTTAAGTCCCACTGGCCCCTTAGACCGTTCCCCGAAGGGCATGTTCTCTGTCGAAGACTCCTCACGTGGATCTCCGGTTTCCGAACTCCGGTGGGGGGATCTAGGACTTTTCCCCCGGGGAGGTGCTGGCGAGGAAGCCTTCGGGGCCTGGGCCGGTTGCGGCCATCTTTGGTCTATTTGTTGTGTCACTTCGGCCACAATGGACCGTTGTAAGTCGCGCAGAAAACTCATGGTTACGACCAGAGGACGTTCTTCCTCCGGCAGAGAAGTCCCTGGAAGGGGTAGCTCGGCAGCTGGTTGGACTTCGGGCGCGGACGAGGACTTCGGGAGTGCCTTGTCCTTAGAACGCCTAGTCTCAACGACAGCCACCTGAGGGTGGGTTCCCACAGACGGCGCCAAATGATGCCCTGAAGCATCTTTGTCTAATGACATGGTGAGTTCCGAGGGAGCTTCCGAGGAGGGAGAACGTCTGACGGAGAGGTTCCCCAGGTGGGAAGGTACCTGAAAGGCTCAGAAAAAAGCGTTAGGAGGTCCCCGGGATGTTTTTCCGGGGAGGAGCCTCCGACGCCCAAGTTAGTGTCCTAATAGTGAGTAAAGTAGGGACCCTAAATGGATATAGGATCTGGCCTGTATATGTTTTCTGCTGTGCGAGAGTGCCGATGGAGATGTCCCCCTTGCCAAGTCCTGTTTCCCAGTATTTATAGAAGTACCTGGCCCGTTCGGATCCTGACACGTGTTCGGTCGGATTCTTTCTGTGCTTTTTGGGCGTAGGGAACAGGTAGCCGTTTGTAGGCTCCTGGTTTTGTGGCTGAGACGGGACTTGGATGATGTCAGCGTGTCAGGCCGCCGTTTCAGGCAGCGTGTGGGCGATCTGTCAGAGGCTCCTTAAATGCTCATTAAATGCTCATGCCGTACTCCTGAGGTCCTTTGGGCGAGGTCGCCCTTTGGTACGGACGCCCTTCTTCAGGAATCACGCTAGTGGCTCGGGGAGTTCTCTAGCTCGGGAGTTCCACCTTCGGGGAGAATCTCTCCTGCTTTCAGTAGCTGGTTCTTTTCTCCCAAAGGCGATATGTTCGGTTCCCCGAGGGAGTCAGCAACACATTAAGATAACCTGGCGTTTCAGCTGAAGTACTTACTTTGTCGTGCTCGACTTCGCTTCTGCCGAGGTCGATGGCAATGCTTCTTTCCGAGCTACGTCAGGCTCCCCGAACAAACCTTCGGGGAAGTATATACTGGAAGAGGCGAGAGCTCTTCGGCTATCACTTACAATGAAGCTATTGTTTCAAGAGATTTTACTTTTTGGAAAGAAGCAATAAATAAAAAAATGGATTCTTTTCCATGTAACGGTACTTGGGTATTGATAGATTAGCCCCCTAATTGTAAACCAATTGGTAGTAAATGAGTATTTAGAAGAAAATACAATACTAATGGTTTTCTACAAACCTTTAAAGCAAAACTTGTTGCCAAAGGTTTTAGACAAAAAACAAGAATTGATTATTTTGATGCGTATGCTTCTGTAGCAAGAATCACATCAATAAGAGTGTTGTTTGCTTTGATGTCAATCTATAATATTTTGCATTCACCAAATGGATGTTAAAACTTCATTCTTAAATGATGATCTTGTTGAGGAAGTGTATATGGAGCAACATGAAGAATTTGTATTTCCTAGAAATGAAAAGAAATTTTGCAAATTGGTTAAATCTTTGTGTTGTTTAAAACAAACACCCAAACAATGGCTTAAAAAATTTGATAGTACAATACTGTCAAATGGTTTTTGACATAATGGTGTAGATAAGTGCATTTATTCAAAATTTACAAGAGACTATGGTGTAATAATATGTCTCTATGTAAATGATATGTTAATAATTGCCACTAATCTGTAGGGTGTTAATGATACTAAGAACCATTTAACTTCTTATTTCAAAATAATAGATTTAGGGAAGTTAATACTATCTTAGGTATCAAGGTCGTGAAACATAGTGGGGGATTTGCTTTATATCAATCACACTATATTGACAAGATTTTATCTAAATTCAAACACTCGGGCACTGAAAAAGAAAATACCTCATTTAATGTTTCTAACAAGTTAGTAGAAAATACTAGTAGATCAATTAGCTAATTAGATTATGCAAGTACCATTGGTTGCTTAATGTATGCAATGCATTGTACTAGACTAGATATTGCTTTCGCTGTTTGCAAACTTTCTAGATACACTCATAATCCTAATACTGATCATTATAAAGCCATTAGAAGAGTTCTTGGTTATCTTAAAAGAACCAAGTCCTTTGGTTTATTTTACAACAACTCTTAGAAGTTTATACTGATGACTGGATAACTAGTGTTAGTGATAATAAATCCACATCAGGTTGGATTTTCAAATTGGGTAGAGGTGCTATTTCATTTCATGGGCATTTAAAAAGCAAACTTGTATTACTCATTCCACCATAGAATATGAATTGGTTGCATTGGCAGCAATAGGCAAAAAGGCAAAATGACTAAGAAATTTATTGTTAGATATAGACCTATGGCCAAAATTAGTGCCAACAATCTCTTTGCAGTGTGACATTGAAGCAACCATGTATAGAGTATTTAACAAGATTTATAATGGAAAATCTAGACATATTTCACTAAGACATGAGTATGTGAGAAAACTGATTTCTGATAGAATTATTATAGTTGTCTATGTGAGATCAAGTCATAATCTTACAGACTTGTTAAGTAAAGGATTCTCGAGAGAAATGATTAAAAGCATTACAAGTGCTATGGGTCTAAAACCATTCTAGTTTGTCACCAGTAATAGGAACCTAACCTTTACTATTATTTGACAATTTTAAAGGTTTAATAGGTAACAAGTTATTATCATGACAGTTTTTCAAATACTAAGTTTATAGTGTTTAAAAAACAAAGGGTGAATGAACTTTCATTCTTAATGAAGTATTGTTCGATTACAAAACTAGAAGTCTCTTGTTAGACTAAGGATACTTCACTTATATGAACATAAGAAGTGGTCTTGCTTCTAGTTAAAGTTGAAAATAAACTTCATAAGTGTTCATGAATCTAAGGGGTAGCACAAGGTCATATTATGGTGCTAAAGCTCATGGTGAATATGTCAAAATAGAAAGGTAATTAAGATTTGTGTGTATAAGTTTTTCTGATCTTTTTACAAGGAAATTGTGGTTTAATAATAATTTAACCATCAATTTTAACATGATTTTGAAAATCTTATATTAATGGCAGGTTTAAGTAAAAAAACACCACCCAAATGCGTAAATTTTAATAGTTTGATTATGCACATCACTAACTAAGTGAGAGATTGATGGATAGTTAGTGATGTGAGGTCTTGATATAATCTGTTGGTAAAGAAAAGAGAGAATAAATTAATTATTATTTTATTTTAAGGTAGAAAATTAAAATAAAATAATAATTAATGATAATTATTTTCCTAAAAGATGCATTTTTTATGAAAGGATATATTTGTTCTCTAATAGGCATGTCTGTTCTAAAGGATGCATTTTTTTATCAAAGGACATATCTCCTCTTTAATAGATATGTCTATTCTAAATGACACAATCTTTGATCAAATGATATCTTTTTGACCAAAAGACATGACTATTCTCTAATAGATATGTATTTTCTAAGACACGTACTTTTTGATGAAAAGTGTCTTTTTTTTTTTTTTTTTTTTTTTCTAAAAGACATGCATCTTCTCCAAAAGACATTTATGTTGTTATAAATACCGGTCACTCATCAAATGATTTTTATATGTTTTTTGGGGATTCCTAGATTTTGCTAACTAAAAATTCATTTGGCTTAATAAATCTTGAAAGAAATTGCCATCAACCCAAGAGCAACTTAGTGGGGGCATAATTGTTACCAACCCAAGAGCAACATAGTGAGGGCATAATTTCCTTAAGGATAGTGACCATTCTTTTCACGTGCAAAGCCAAAGCCATCATTTCTTTTTTCTTCTATACATTTTCTAACAACCAGTCCATCACTGCGTTATCCATTTTTTGTTCTTCTCTCTATTTTTGGACAGAAAATGGGTTTGGATTTAAGTTGAAGGGGTCAACGGAGACTAGCAAGAATTTTTTGGATTTTTGGTGCCGATTTGGTTGTTGGGTTGATGAAATAGGCGACCCAGTAGAGATGAGTAAGAAGAAGTGGGTAAAAACAAATAGAAAGAAACATTAAGCTCCCATTTGGAGATGGAGAAGAGGAAAAGACCACGAATAACTTTCAATTTATGTGAGTATTTTAATAATTTTTCTTTTTCAAAAAATTTATGAAATTTTTTTCTTTCTAAAAAAATATTATTAAAGTAATCATGAGTAGAAAGAATATTAGTTTCCAAATGGTAAAAAATAAAAAGCAAACATAATGCATTTTTTATGATGCTCAAAGAATATAACCTTACATTAAAAGTTAAAACTATTACACAGCTAAATTACAAATCAGATGAGTTTGGGGTTTTATTAGGACAATATGAAAATATTAAGGGTAAGATAGAGCATTAACTCCTAACCATAATGCCGCCTCATTCGAAAAAATAAAAAAGGTGAAAAACATAGTCAACATATGAGGTTAACGGTTTTAAGTACCACTTATGCAATCCGTTAGCCACTTGGCAAGTGTAATAATTTTAGGACTAACATACTTGATGGTTTTAACTTTTTTAGGACTTATTTGGCAAATTGAAAAATTTTTAGCATTAATTTGGTAAATTTTAGAAAATTCTAGGACTAAAAATGCTCTTTCCCCTACTTAAATTATTTAGCTAAACACAGAGTTATTGATTTAAATCGTTAAAGTAAACCTATTTGGGTCTGTAAATTAAATCTTTAAATGCGTTCGGGTTGAGTTCGAGTATTTCTTGAGTAATTTGAGTTTAAGCCTAGATAGTATCTATAGGCTTGGTTCCTTTACATCTATTGAGTGGACCAATGAACTTGCGGATCGAGCCCCACAACTGAAAAATGGTTTTGCTCAGGATTGGACCAGAGGGCAACAAGCCCGCCCATCAATTGAAAAGCTGGACGGGTGATAAATCCAAATTCTATGCTAAATCATGGGTGACCTTGTAAAATTAAGAATTGCAAAGGATCAGGCGGATACAGGTGGTACCATTTTTGTCATCGGATATTTTAAGCCTACCATCCACTCGTAGCTGCCATATAGGTTAAGATTTTTTGCTTATATCCATTACGTAACATGTATTTTCACTTGACCATCTATTACAAACGGGTATCCATGGATAATAAATTTTATCCACCCAACTGCCATAATTAAGCAGCTGAGCTTGAGCATGAAGGATAGATCCTTGACCAAGATGTCAAGTTAAGCCATCTACCCAACCACCAAACTCTGTGGGATACAGATCCACAGCCTCTCTATCTGGACCTGAAACCTAACCATCCAACTAGCAGGACTTATTTCTTGTTTCGGCTTGGAGACGAACTGAATGGAGCTAGACAGACGGATCCACTTATTGCCAGATAAATTCCTCGTCAATATCACCAGTAGAGTTGTCCTTTCAACAGATTATGGGCAAGCCAGCCTTTAATATCCCTGTTGGCCCAGCAATATTAATTAATACTAGTCTAGCTTTAGTTAAATTCGTAACGTCACCATTTGGTCTGAACCAAAAGAGGAAGAATATATATAATTCAATCTTAGGGAAACTAATTTTAAATGTTAATTAGCACCTGACCTGCACAAGTTTCATCAGATTTATACAAGTGATCTTAGGTGTATTAACTTCCTCTTCTTGTTTTTTCCCCCAATAAACGAGAATAAGGTCAACTATTAGAAGTGGTTGATGTAATCTCCTTTTGAACATACATATTTTTGCTTTTCTCTTTTGTAAACCAAGAATCAAATGAAACTTTGCTATAATTTACCAACTTGGAATACAAGTAATATAAATAAAATTAAGTGAAAACCATTGCACATGACACATGCAGTTTTTGTTTTTTGTTCATTATTAACATGTTTAGTCCTAATCCAATTCTAATTAAGTTGATAATGTCTGGGTCTCAAGGAAAAAGGAAAGCTAGATTTAAATCATAGGAGAATTCAACTAAAGAAATTTAGACAAGAAATTTCAGCACTTGACCACAAGTTTCATCAAATTTGTATAAGTGATTGAGGTGTTTTAGTTATTCTTACAATAAAACAGAATGTAAACTAGTTTTTTTTTGTTTTTAATCATATGCTCCATCAATCCCAAATTTTTTGGGTAAAATTCATATGTAGTCCCCTAACTTTAACGATCTTCCTAATGTGGTCTCTTAACTCAAAAAGTGACTCTTAAAGTCCCTTAACTCAACTTAAGTGTCCTATTTTGGTCCCTACCGTTAGTTCTACCGTTATTTTGGATGGAAATTGCCTACGTGGCAGGTATATTGCCATGTGACAGTCTCTTTTATGATAAGAACTGATTAGATTGGAAGAACAATAAAGTTCAAGCTAAAATTGGCACAACAAATAATTTTAGGGACATAAAACGATAGTTAACCCAATCTTCCCCATCGCCTCCCCACTCCGATTAATCGCCGCCGCTGCCCCTTTCCCTCTTTCCGCCGATGCTCCATATTCCTTCTTCCCGACCGACGCTCCACCTTCCCCCTTCATCCATAACCTAAAAGGTGCAGACGAGTCGCTCTCGCCACGGAATAGCCGACATCTGTCGCTCACCTGGGTTTCGATTTGCCGAGAGACTATTTGCTCTCCGACTCACTTTTTCTCCTCTGGTCGCCCTATCGTTTTCCTCTGCCCATCTCTTCTTCGCACCCGTTTCCGATTTCCAGGTTCCAATTCGTGCGAAATCGTGCGACTGCTACTCCTCTCTCGACGCCCTCCTCCGTCCGCCTGGGAATCGCCATCCCTTCCCTTGAATCCGCCCCCACCCCATATCTCCTCCTCCTCGCCCCTACCGTCGTTCCCACCCTCGGCACAATTCGAGATTCCATCAACATTCGGGCGAGAGAGAAGTGGAGACCTCTGAGGATTCACGGATTCGCGTCGGTCACTGGTGGGACAAGGGTTTGTGGGTTGGGTGACTGTCATCTAAGCGATTTCCTGGCGAATCGAGGCTGGGCGCCATTGCTAGGCGAATTGAGGCGATTCACGGCTTTGCTTAGCTAATTAGTATATATAACAACAATAGGTTCATGATCATGCCTAACATGCAGGCATAGTTTAACAAAATTTATTTCAAATTTTGGACATATCTAGTTCTTAATAAGAAGAATTCCTTCTAACCTTAAAATGCATTTACTAGTCCTAAATAATCCTATAGGTTGAATTTCCTATATACCAAGACCTTTCCGCTATTGCCAACTCCATTTGACACTTTATTTTACACTCACATTTATACATATTAAAGAAAGGAGAAGTAAGTGAGGTGTTACCACCTCATAAAATGGGAGAATTACAAGTGTGTCATAATGGCTAAAAACCATTATATTGTGTAATTCTCACCATAGGACCAAATTGCTTATGGAAGAGAACTAAGGACAAAGAAAACACAAAAAGGCATAAAGGACCTAAGTGTTCTAATGTAGGCCTTAAGATGTGTATGTCTATGACTTAAGTCAAATGGAAGTTTTGTGGGGTTATCCCACATAAGGAGGGCTGCTAAAGGAAGATAAGGATGGTCAAATGTGGGCCAAGAGATTAAGGTTAAGAAACCATAGTCTTGTAACATGAGGACCTTGTGCCACATGTACTAGAGAATCTCCCTTTCAGTGCTAACATTTTTTTTTATTTCATTTTGGTTGATGGAATTTGTAATGTTGCAGGTATGATAAAGTTTGCATTGTGACAGCTAGCAAAGATTTCATGTTTTAATACCTATATCAGGTGTTTGATGGTTGCACCCATTTAAGTCCTTGCATATTTGGCATAGGCAATTATATTCCTGTGATAGAAGGCTTGTTTTTAAAATTGTTTTGTGTTTTTTGTGATGTAATCCATTACTGTATGTCATATTAGTTTGCTGGTAGTTTTAATATGGAGTGAATAGCACCTGTCGTCCTTAAAGAAAGACCCATGTCTTGAATTCATCCCAAAACAATAAAAAGTTACATTATTTATCCTTTACCTATTAAAATGTCACACTATTCATCCTGCCATTAACTGCAACAATTAAAACGAATGGGAAAAAAATGTGAAAAACTAGTTTTAACACCTGAAAACTTTTTATTTGTCATAAAAACCTCAAAAATTTTACATCTTACAATAAATTTATATTCTCCTGGAGTTGTCATACCAAAGAAATAAGACTTGCATAGAGAAGGTCCATGGTAAACATATTAGGGAAAAGGGGGGAAAGATGTTGAAATGATATGCATAGTCTACATCAAAGATTGAAAAATTCCATAAAAGTATAAAAGTGTTATATTTCAAGAACAACCATTCAGATGCAAATGCTCAAACATACAAAAATAACATACCAAAAACAATAAAGGGTATGTAATAGATTAATTACGGACATCAACGCCATCTTCTTTGATTGAGTATTTGTTGGCGGTATATAATGAAAAGGTACATTTGAAAGAAAATGTATAAATACGGAAAATAGACATGTATTTTACTATTTTGGGATAAAAAAGTTGAATAGGAGACATATATCATGAGATAGGTGAAAATATTTTATTTTTATAGCGTTAACTAAAGGTGTTCAAATTGCATGCATAATTCTAAAATTAAACTACATGAAAAAAATGTAATTTTGATTAAATTTCATGAAAAAGGTACTACAAATCAATCTAAAAAATGTGACCACCAAACTTAGCAACTATAAATAAGTACTCATCTACGATTTTCTTCCTCAAGCAACAAAACCCAAAGCCAACCGAATCCTTCAATCGAAATCAGGCCCAACCCAACCACGATGTCAAAGGGGCGATGCCAATCGACATTTCTCTGGATGCTATTGCTAGCGGCAGTGCTGCCGGCAGCAGTCCTTAATCTTGCGGCGGCTCAGCCTTCATCCGCTGACGCACTTCCGCCTGGAGTTCCGCAAGATATCCAGAAATGTTGGTCGTCGTTGACGAGCGTCCAAGGGTGCGGATGGGCTGTTTTGAACGCCGTATCGAGCGGCCAATTTGAATATATAGTACCTGCTTGCTGCCAGTCCGTACTTGCCGTTGAAGACAACTGTTGGCCTAAAATGTTGCCCCGCAATCCCTTCTTCCCCCACGTCGTTAGGGACTTTTGCCTCCACGCCGCCGCAGCTGTGCCGTCCCCTCCTCCACTTTAAGATGCTTCCTGATGCTTCCACCCTTTTCCCCTTCTACCGCCGCTCTTTTCTTGCAGTTTAATAATCTGTTCAATAAAACTGGTGTAGCTTACCGGCGTTGGCTGGCGTCTGACTTCTTTGGGGTGGTCATCGGCCGGTGCTTGAAACCTGGCTGGGGTCGGAGCTCACTACTAAATAGTTGTAACGAATAAAGTCGATAACACTATTGTTTTGGTGATGTTATATTCGAAAGGAAGTTATGTAGAAAGCCAACAGAGAGAACTATAGAGTTCTCTTTAATGGCCAAAAAAAAAAAAAAAAAAAGAGAGAACCATAGATTTCGTGATTCTTGTCCTTAAATTCAAGTGTGCGCTAATTTCAAGGGGCTTCATGGAGTATGTGCTCTCAGGTTTAATATGAAATTTAATAAAAAAATGTTACCTAGCATACGATATAAATATTACACTTTATGAAAAGGTATATCTAATAATTTTCAATAGGTATCAAATATGTTTTTTTTATGAAGTGTACAATAATTGTTAATGAATATTGTTCACTTCTCCTTGTGAATGCAATGAGTTTGATATATATTTCTCAAAAGAAGTTATTAATGATCATTTTTATATATAGTGATTATTTGCTTTTATATACCAGTTAAACTTCTACACTTAAAAAGTTTGAAAACCATATTTAAAACCAGTTTTCTTTTTAATTTATAAAAAAACCTTTATTTTGTAAAAAAAAAAATGATTCAGGTAATTATTAGTTAATATGGCTTAGCGTTTAAATGACATTCGTTATAGATAAAGAAAAATAAAGCTAAAAATAATTTATTTTTAAAAATGAGAAATGAATATGTCCGAGCAGAATTGCGAAAATAGTTGTGGAGTATAAGGTGTGAAAAAACAACGAATAAGCACATAACTACTAAAATTAGTTTAATACTAGGTTTTTTATACCGTGCATTACAGCAGGGAGAAAAAATATGGATAAATTGCGCCTGTGACTTTTGATGTTTAATTATTGTACCACTTTAGACCCTAACCTCGATTTTGTACATAAAAAATCTCTAATCTCGTTTAAATGTTTCATTTTGAACCTTTTGTAGATGAAAAATGTTAATATGCTTGGAAAATGTCACATGACACACGAAAGTGGACGATTTGCCATGCTGACATAATAAATAATAGGAGAAAATGCTAACTTTAATGCCTAAAAACTTTTCCTTCAACAAATCATTCTTAAAACATTTAATTTTTTTAAAAAACTCCTCTCTCCTCCCCCCTCCTGCGAACCCACTCCTTTGTCCGTCTCATGTCCTCCGGCTGCCTCCCTCTCCTCCATCCGACTCCCTCTCATTCGTCCACCTTCTATTCTCTAGCTGCCTCCTTCTCCTCCGTCTAGCTCCTTCTCCTCTGGCCCACCTCCTTCTCATTTGCCTGGCTTCAATCACCAGCAGTGTCGCTGCAAGGGGACCGACAACTGCATTGGGCCATCTCAACTTTTGCAACAAAGAATGGCCAACGAGATCAACGCTTTGTCGAACCTCCTAGGTGAAATCAAAGGTGGTTTTGGTGAAATCGAAGGTGGATGATGGAAGTGATGGGGCTGGTACTCGATCGTCGTGGTGGCATTGGTAGTGGGAGAAGGGTCATTAGGCTCTTGTTTGTGGAAATTCTAATAGCAGCCACAGGCGACATATTTAAGGAAAGTCAGATCGGACAGGTTTGAAGCCAGGGAGGGCATGAACTCGTCACATCCGTTGAGGGCATGGCCGCTGAGGCTGGTGGTATGGTTCTTGAAAAGAGGGAGGCGAGCTGGAGGAGAGGTAGGCGGCGGGAAAAGAGGGAGTTGGATGAACGAGAGGGAGGCAGCCAGAGGATAAGAGGCGGACAAAGGAGAGGGTTCACTAGAGGGGGGAGGGGAAGGGAGTTTTTTTGTTAAAATTGAATGTTTTAAGGAGGATTTGTTAAAGGAAAAGTTTTCAGGCATTAAAGTTATCATTTTCTCCTATTATTTATTGTGCCAACATGGAAAATTGTCCACTTTGGTGTGCCACGTGGCATTTTCCATCCGCACTAACATTTTTCATTCACAAAAAGTTTAAAATGAAACATTTAAATGAGATTAGGGATTTTTTATGCGCAAAATTGTGGTTAGGGTCTAAAGTGGCACAATAATTAAAGGTTAGGGGCCACGACGCAATTTACCCCAAAAAATATATAATCTTAGGAAATGGGTAAAAGGCACCATTAGTCCCAAAACTTTGATTCTCATTGCAAATCGGTCCTCAGTTTTCATTTCATTGTGAATTGATCCCAAACATTTATATTTCATTGAATATTAGTCCCTAACCCTAGGCAAACATGAAAACTCAATTTACAGATAAGAAAATAGATAATTTAAATTGTCTATTAATTGTTAGAAAATTACAGCACAGTTTAAATTTATGAAAAATGCAATTATTGAACAATTTAAATTAGAAACTAAAAAGGTAAGATCAAATAATTTGTGAGAGTTAAAGAATTTAAATAGTTCGGTAGTTATCTTCCAACAAATTGAAACTGTTCCATAATTTTCTGACAATTAATTAATAATTTAAACGATCAGTTTTTCTTATTTGTAAATCGAGTTTTTTGTGCCTTCCTAGGTTTAAGGGCTAATATGCAATGAATTATAAAGGTTTGGGATTAATTTGCAATGAAATAAAGGTTAAGGACCTATTTGCACTGGGTATTAAAGGTTTGGGACCATTGGTGCTATTTACCCCTTAGGTAATATTGGAAAAATTAAAATAAAGTTTAGAGACAGCCTATATCATACCCAAAACTAGATAAACCATGGCGACAAAAATTTTATTTTAGAAGATAGAAATAACATGAAAAAGTTTGAAGACTAAAATGACAAATAGATAAAATTTAGCATTTCAAATGATAAAAATCGATAAAATAGGGGTTGGGTTGAATTTGAACAAAAAGAGAATGAGAAATAGCTCAAATGTGAAAAATAACAATATAGGCCTCCAAGAAAGTGATCAATGCTAAACAAGAAAACAACATGATTATATCTTAAGAAAGGGATCATGTGGAATCGAGGAAAATAAATAAAAAATTAAAATGACAATGTTTTATTCATTGTTTATTAAATATTGAATAATCCTTACGCGTTTAATATATATAAGGGGAAAAAAATACTGTTGAATCAAGCAAAAAGCTCAGATAGGTAACAAGTATCAATGTTGAAAAAATATATGAAAAAAAATGACTTTTTATTTAATAATCAGAATCTATTACAATCTACTGCAAGAGTAGGAATGAGAGTAAATATCCTAAACCTAGAGGTGAAGGGGTTTGTTACACGAAATATGGAGAACCTCAGATATAATAAAACATAACTTTTTGATACACTATCCAATAAATAGTGTTTTGGCTTATTCAATAAATAGTGTTTTGGCCTTATGCAATTAGTATATACTATATTTTTTAGTTTGCACGTTGCAGTAGAGAAAAGGATCCATAACTTTTTGAAATATATGAATGACCTAAAAGTCAAAATAAAGTTTGGGGATAGTCTAGAGCATACCCAAAACCAGACAAATTATATTGACAAAGTTTTGTTTTAGAAGATAGAAATAACATGGGAAAATTTAGAGACCAAAATGACAAATATATAGCATTTAACATTTCAAATGAAAAAAATTGGTAAATTAGGGGCTGAGATGGATTTAAATCATAGGAAAATGTGAAGCCCAAAAATGAAAAATAGCAATATAGGCCCCCAAGGAAGTTATCACCTAATTAAAAAGTGGTCAACACAAAAAAAAAAAAAAAAAATAAAGCAATTGCTTATTAGAAAAGAGATCACGTGGAGAAAAATGAGGCAAGGAAACACACACACACACAAAGTGACACTATTTTACTTACTATTTATTAAACATTGAAGAACTCTTATGCATTTAGTATATACAAGGGGAAAAGGGGGAAGAACACTGTTGAATCAAGTAAAAACTCAAATAGGTAAGAAGTATGTATGTTGACAAAAAACATTAGATAACGTAGTTTTTTTTTGTAATCAGAATCTATTAAATTTATTACAAGAATAGGGATGAGAGTGAACTATCTTAAACCTAGGAGTTGAGGATTCTCTGCTCAAAACCTAAAAGACCTTAGCTACAATAAAATGTGGCTTTTATGTACTATTCAATGAATAGTATATCTCTTTATGTACTTAGTATATACAAGGTTCTTCAACATCTATGCAATGCAGTTGGACATTTTTCCATTGTAGATAATAGAAATTAGTGAAATAGTCATGTTTGGAACAAATGGCTGTCATAATAGAGCCCGCACATATAATATTAATTGTTTATATACATATTTTTCTATGCATGAATTAGGAGGAGTAGGTAACTAAGAAAAGTGGAGTTAGTTACATAGGTGGTGATAAAGACACAGATGAAGCAATACCTGCAATCTTTGGTTGGCTGAACCGATCGAGTAAGAGATTGGTGAGATTGAGTTGACAGAGAAGCCGAGAAAGTGAATAAGTGATGCTACGATTGTGTGGATAGCAAGAAGCAGTGACTTAGCTTCTTGAACCTTGGTTCGTGTCTCCTCCAGTTGGATTTTGATTGAAAGCAAGGTGTGCATCTCACTTTGATGATTGATGACTAGATCGAAGCAAGAGCAATGTGTCATCTCACACTGATTGACCTGATGCGTCATCTTACTCTTGCGTATTGGAAGTTGTTGCACATAGATAGAGTGAACCCAGATAATGAGGACACACGAAAAAGTGAACACTATAGGAATTTTTTGTTTTCCTAATTATTGGGATTCGAGAAACCCTCTTTTGGACCCTATAATTTTTTTTTTTACTTTGGTAGTTGTAGTTCTCAAACTTGTAGATATGCTGATCCCACCATTGCCTTCATCTTGTCTATCTAAGCCTGATTATCATATGAAAAAGTTTATGAACTGAAAAGGAAGAAATAAAATTAAGTACCAGAAAAAAGCTTCTATCATTACTAATAAAAATGCAAATAAAATGACATTAAAAACCCTCATTTAGTACCTATAGTTTTGTTCTTTGGCGGCTATAGCATTAAAACTTGCAGATCTGCTGATCTTGCATTGTGCTCGTACTGTCTATCTGGGTCTAATTGTTATATGGAAAATATATGAAACAAAAAAGAAGAAAAGAAATATTCAGGGACTTCAACCACTCCAAGAAAAATGCCAAAAAAAAAAAAAAGAAAGAAAGCAAAACGATTAAGACAAAAATGGCGTTCCATCTTTACAATATAGTAGTAATATGTAATATATAATTTTCACTGTGAAAATTTTTGGAATCTCAACTGCAATCTATAGAATTTCAGTTGACAAAGTGGACCTGAGGTAAAAAATTTTGTGCAGGTTGGTGTTCTTGTTGTTGCTTTGACATGTTTTTGTTCCAAGCTTATGGAGGTGGATCTGTTGATTGAGTTCTGCCCAAAAAGAGTCGGTAAATTCAGTTTGCTGTACATCGTCAGGAATCAAGAAAATCCTGCCCCCAGGCAGACCTAGAGTACTGGGGAAGGCATAGGCCTCTCTCCACTAAAATGATTAAACGCCCATAGAAAATTGTAATGTGATAATGATAAACATGTTCACACTATTTGAACCGTTGAATGTTGAATGTGTAAAAGCAGCATTTAATTTCAAACTTAAATGGCTTAGATCATGTTGTTACATCTGTGATTTATCATGTAATTCATACCCAATGTCAATTGCGGTTTTTAAATTTTAAGGGTGATCAGTGTATTGCATTCTTATCATCTCTGAAAATTGGCTTGATTCCTTTATTTATATGAACATGATTTTAGGAAAAATTTGGTCTATACTTTAAAAATTCAGAGTCCATCTTGGTAACTTTGCAAACGGTTAAAGCTTACACCTACGTCACTAATTAAGTTCAAGGTTGTTTTTCTCACTAGTTCAAGCCGTATTAATTTTTATCAAGAATCAACTCGTATCAAATTGAACTATATACGTTTCCATGGAACTTCATTTCATAGGAGTAATATACTTTTTGACCGAAACTATTAAAACCTCTAGTAAAAAGCCCAAAGCATTTTGGTAAGTAACCGTCAAAGTAGCAGTTATAAATAAGTCCTCTACAGCATTCTTCCTCAAGCCACACAAACAATCCCATAATCAATAGATTCCTTCACTTGTCATCAGGTCCAAAACAACCAAATGTCGAAGGTACAATCCCAAGTGACACTTGCCTTACTGCTGGCGGCAACAATGCTGGAGCTTGCGGGGGCTCAGCCGTCATTCCCTGGACTGGGAGTTCCAGTGGAGGTGCAGCAATGTTTGTTGGCAGTGACGAGCGTAGAAGGGTGCGTACAGGCGTTCTTTAACGCTGTCTTGCGCGGCCAGTTTAAAAATGTTGGCCCTGATTGCTGCAAGGCGATTCTTGCCATTGAAGACAACTGTTGGCGTAGCGTTTTCCCTTTCAATCCTTTCTTCCCCGCCCTCAAACGCTTTTGCAGCGGCCTCGGAGCTGTGCCGCCTTCTGCCAGGCATTAAGATCAGGCTTTCGTCCATTTTTCAGCTTCTAACATTGGTCTTCCTAGCTAGCTAGCTAGTTACTATCAATAATGTCTAGCACTCCATAGAGAGTTTAATTTCCTAATTTTTTAGTTTATCTTTGACATATTTCTATTAAGAGATTGAGGAATTCCAGTATCAGTTCGTGCTACTTAGTCCGTTTTTTATATAAAGAGATTGACAAGACGAAGTCTTGACACTGGAGCTTTCTGTATATATGCCTTGACACACACGCAAAACTCAAAAAACTCAAGAGTAGTGGTAGACACAGTAAAATAGAGTGGCAAGTGGAACTTCTCAGATGATGCCTGATCAGTTAGCATGTCTTTGATGGAAACTTAACAGTTCATAACACACAGATCGATTGCAGACAACGTGCTTTCCTATAGTTCTGAGTTTCTAATGGTTCTCCCTATTCAAGGAACATTCGCTGGCTAAGCCAAAAAGGAACATTTCTTTTCCCTTGAAGCAGTAGACTGTGTCTTAACCTCCTCTTTTGCTAAAATCCTGGCCAGAGGCAGCAAGGAACCAATTAGGACATCCCATCTCGATGACCAGATTTGTGTTTAATGTTAATGCATAGTTGAGACTGGTATTTGTTGTTGGAATTCAAACTTAGCATGTTCAGCTTAGTTGTGCAGCAAGTGCTCTCGGGAACTATGTTTTTTACAAGAAACAGGGGACAAAAGTTTGTTACGAGAAAAGCACAAACAAACTTCAAAAAAGCCTTGCTAAAAACCCATAACTCTGATCCCAAATAGGCTCTCTCTTGAACTTGAAGAGATAAAGGCTCCTCCAAGACAAAACAGTTTTGTCTTTGATAGGTTGTTATACAACTACTTTGACAAGAACACTCAAGAACAATGTTCCTTTGGAGTTTTTCATCAAGCCAAAGGAAAAAACATTGGGATTTCTTTAGTTTGCTGCCCTTGACCAACAACCAAGCAAAAATTTTCATTCCTATTTAAAACGCTTTTGGTTTTAACGGTCTAGGAAAAGCCAAAGTTCTGACACTTCAGCCTTTAGTACATCTAGCTTGACGAACAAGGAACGTAGACAAATTAGAGAAGAATGTTCACCTGTATCAACTAAAAGGCAAATCTTTGAGACCTCACCTTTCTATACACCAAAAGCTTGACAGGCACGGCACACTCAGAAACTGAAGAGAGGAAACTTGGACCCCAGACAAAAGGAAGAAACCGAAGAGTGGAGCAGCGCACATGATGGTTCATTTTGTCTTTGATGGGAACTTAATGATTCATGAGATAGAAACTGAAAGGAGACAGGTTTAATTTCCCCCAAAACTGGACTTGACTAATAACTCCTTGTCCATGGAAGCATCCAATTTCTCTTCTAAAGCTTGTCTCTTGTGTAATTACTTGGTCAATAGCAGCGAAGCACATGTTAGAATTTAGAACATCTTATGTTTGATGACAGAGAGTTGTGTCAAATCTCGAGGAATGAAGACTGGTTCTGTCCAACTAAATAGCATCACTGTAAATTCTCGAAACTTCACTTCGAACATCTTTCAATTTATTATCTGGATTCTTATGGGAATTCCAGTTGCAACTAACAGAATTTCAGTCCATGAAGATTAAAAGTCAGGTTGATAACCTTGTTTTTGCTTTCTGAGTTTTTGGAGATGCTTCTGTTTGTTAGAGTTTAAGGTTGTTATTACTAAGTGCAAGGTTTTTATCTGTTGAGTCATGTAAACGAGTCAAATTGCATCAAATTAAGGTGTATACGTTTCCATGAAACTCCACTGTAGAAGTAATTTACACTTTAACTGAACTGTAAAAACTACAATAAAGAGGCTAGCGTTCAGCTAAGTAACCGTCAAAACTTAGAAGCTACAAATAAATGTTTCTTGCTTGAATCTTCCTCAAGCAACAAACACACCACAATCAATTAGATCCTTCATTTTTTTTTTTTCATTCTGGTCCCAAACAAACGATGTCAAAAGTACAATTCCAAGCAACACTTGTCTTGATGCTGGCGGCAACCTTGTCAGCTACAACGCTGCAGGTTGTGGTGGCTCGGCCACCGTTTCCCAGTGGATTTCCATTTGGAGTTCCAGTAGACGTTCAGAGATGTTGGTCGTCGGTGTTGGGTGTAGAAGGGTGTGCGGAGGCGCTTTTTGACGCTGTATCGAGCGGCCAATTTGGACCACTAGGCCCTGCTTGCTGCAAGGCGGTACTTGCCGTTGACGACAACTGCTGGCATGACATGTTTTCTGGAAATAGCTTCTTCCCTGACGCCCTCAAAGGCTTTTGTGGCAGCGATGGAGCTGTTCCACCATCTGCTATGCTTTATGATGATTCCATCCATTTCAGCTTCTAGCACTGATCTTCCTCGCTAGTTACTTATTTGGAATCTAGTCAATAACTTATGATCATCAATAGCATTAGTTCATAAATGAGGATTATGTTTAGAAAGTGATAAGAGAAACAATGGTTAATGCTTCTCAATTTGTTCTTTATAGGCTAAAATTCACTGGAGGTCACCTAGCTTATTTTTTTGTCCTAAATGGGTACCTCACCTTAAATTTGACCTACCAAAGTACCCTATCTCTTATTGCGCGTCCTACTTAGGTACTTTTCATCAATTCCAACATTAAATCTGACGGAAATTGCTGACATGGCATAAAAAAATATTAAAATGAATGTTAAATAACACTTCTAATCCTCTAACTTTTCCTACCAATAATTTTAAATCTTAAGTTTCTAAATCTATTATTTTTGCTCCTATAACCAACCCTCCTCGCTAGCTCCCTCTGCCTCTCTTGCTCTCGCTTCTCCAGCACCCACCAATGTAGGAGCCGATCACACCTCAAACCACCGTCACGTACCAAGTTCACCCCTTCCTCGCTGCCCACACCGCCATGTTTGCCACCGTCTAAACAACTACACCCCCAGCCTTATTGTTGTTCTTTACGGCCTCGTTCGCTTCTGCTGGGAGCAGGCAATAATCGATACCCAAAAACGTGGGAACTAAATTTTGAGCTTTCCAACAGC
Source organism: Aquilaria sinensis (assembly GCA_005392925.1). Taxonomy (NCBI): domain Eukaryota; kingdom Viridiplantae; phylum Streptophyta; class Magnoliopsida; order Malvales; family Thymelaeaceae; genus Aquilaria; species Aquilaria sinensis. Next base: position 155,385 of record SMDT01000254.1, read on the forward strand.
TCCAAGACATCGAAAACCCATGATGCAACAGAACCGACTTCATTGAAGTCAGTTAATCGTCATTGAGGCATCTCATCAAACGCCTTGCGAGCATGTAGAATCTGGCATGAATAATCGCGTAATAAGCTTTGAGGTAATCAACCACAATGAAACCAATGAATTGATTACAAATCTTGCTTCCAAATCGAGGAATTGATTGCAAATAAGTGGTTATGGTAAAATCATGGCGGAGCGCAACAAGAAGGAGGCAGAAGGCCAGGGTGAAGACAAGGCCGATTGTGCGATTTCCAGAACCCCAACAATGGCGGTAGACAACGGCGAGTTGAGGGAGCTCGATTAGGTTTCACTTCTCTCCCAACTCTGTACCAAGCTCGACACTTATTTAGGATTTGGGAACAAAGTGCTCGCCTACTTCATCATTGAGTTAGGCAGGAATCATGGCTCCGTCGAGGAGTTCGCTGAAGGAAAATGGCGCCGAGGTGCTGGGAAATAAAAACAATCATGAGAATGAATCTAGAAATGCGAACGAGTGTGAAGCCGAAGAGCAACTGGTCGTGATTGTTCTTGAACAATTTTGAAAAAACCCAGATTTATTCAAACATAATTTGAACCAAACTATGTGAAATTGAGGTTTCAAACTATAGGGCTATTAATCTCCTGTCTATTCTCCACAGAACCATGTAATTCACTGGTAACTTTCACGAATAATGGTGGCTGGAGGGCAGAATGAGGTGTAGGTGAAGAGCGAGAGAGGAGGAGAGAGTCGTGGGAGACCATAAAAAAATTTAAAGGTTTAAAATTATTGGTAGGAAAAGTTAGAGGATTAGAAGTATTATTTAACATTCATTTTAATATTTTTTTATGCCATGTCAGCAATTTCCGTCAGATTTAACGTTGGAATTGACGAAAAGTACCTAAGTAGGACGCGCAATAAGAGATAGGGTACTTCGGTAGGCCAAATTTAAGGTGAGGTACCCATTTAGGACAAAAAAATAAGTTAGGTGACCCCTAGTGAATTTTACCCGTTCTTTATATAACTACTTAAAGATATTTTCTTTCGATATCTCCACGAAAAAGATCTTTTCGATTTGAACACAAGAAGAAGGCTTAAATCTGCTTTTGCCCCTCAAACTTCGCTGACTATGGCAGATAACCTCTTGAAACTTCAGTACTGAAAAGATAGCCCGTGATTTTCGTTTTCCTCAAAAAAATAAAATAGTTCGGGGGAATAAACGTGTTAGTGCATTAGTTTTGAGTTTGACATGGGGCTAGTCTTTTCTTCCTTTATTTATTTATGAAAAAGTGCAGGCATTTGAAACAATAAAAATAACCATAATTTAATCTAAATCTCAGGGATTTTTGTTTTAGGCCCTATTGTTGCAACTATCCAAAACAGATACATTTTCTAAAAGTCACTTATTTTTTTTGCCAAATATTTAATTTTAATATAATAAGAGAAAAGGATGCGTGAAAAAAATTAATACTAACACTGAATCATCATCCAATTGGAACGACGGAATCGGACTGTAAATTGTAAGATCTTACAAAAGATTTACAGCTCATTGCATATAAACTGTAATTTTATATGGACAAAAAATAATTATATTGAAACTTTAAACACATGTCACCAATATATTAAAAAAACCTAGTCTGCTAATTAGAGAAAGGCAGACTCTCATCAAATTTTTTACTCATGTTTTCCTTTGAGATCAAATCTACTATTAAGTCTTTTGTCCTAATTTCCTACTAATGTTTTGAAATGAGTTCAAATTAGCTACGAATCTCTAAAAATGGGCTCAAATTGGCCATTAGCTGTTAAAAGACTAACAGAAAATGAGGAAAAATAATAAAATTTAAAATCTTAGGATGATAATGTACTCTTAACAAACTTTGAGAAATTTTAATAATTTACGTAAGTGCGGAAATTGATAGAAAAATAAATTTGAAATTTTTAGAAGTGTTAAAAAAAAAACAAAAGATAAATGAAAAGAACATAAATAAGTGTTTTTTTTGTTAGGTATAATGTTAAACAAAGTAAGAAATTGTCCTTACTTTTAAATTTTAGAATTTGGTCTATAAAATTTTATCATCTATAAATAATTTTAAGCATTAACTTTACAAAATGATAATGTTATATCTATATATATTTTTTTTAAGTTGTCATAACAATTTTATTGAGAATTAGTCTAAAAGGCCTCACTTAGGCAAGTAGGGAAACCCCAACCCCTCCCTACTTGACAATCCTTTAGCTGAAGATACAAAGAATATGAGCAATAGAATTAATTTGTTGAGCAAGGATCATAGACAAAACTACAATAGTCAAACCAAGAAGATAACACAATATTATCATCTTAAATGACGCCATACACGTAAAAAGATAGTTTAATTTCTTGTCATTTTGAAGAGCAGCAATTGCAACATGAGAGTTTAATCAAATAATAATGTTCCTCCATCCTCTAAAGCGAACTTCAAAAAGACCCTTACATATAGCTAACGTTTCTAGATAAGTAATGTAACTTATATATGAAATAGCATGAGAAATTATGAGTAGGATAGAAGAACAAGATATCTCGAGCCACAATACCAAGTCCAGCTATACCATACTATGCAAAAAGACCTACGTCTACATTGATTGTGACGGATGCAGCTGGTAATGGAGACCAACATGCATCTTTTTTTTTTGATATATGCTATTGTATGTATACTATTGATATATACTATTGTATATAATATTGTGTTATCTTCTTGCTTTAGTTTTGTCTACGATCCAGCTCGCTCAACATACATCTATAAAAATTTTTAAGTAAAATTTATAACTATGATCATTTTTGCATACTATGATTATTTACTCAACTTGTGTAGCAGTCAAAGCCTTTTGCTTTAAGATGCCCAAAGAATTATTTTTTTTCATTTATTTTTATTTTTTCTTTTTCAAAATTCTTTCAAAATTCTTATTTTTAAGTATTAGTGCACATGAAAAAGATAAATCACCTAAATCCTTAAGTTTGTTAAAATTTACATTATTACTTTAAGATTTCAAAACCTATTTACTTTCCTCTTTTCGGTTACTTCTTTTACGGTTTAGGAGTAGTTGCTAATTTGAATTCATTTTAAAACATTAGTTGTAAATTTGACCAATTTGGGCTTCGAATGAGCCAAGTTGAAGAACCGACGGCTCTAATTCCAAAAGGACTCTTCTAATTGTATCGAGGAAATGAAGGATCTTTCAAGAGAAATTATTTTGTCTTTGTTGGTTTGCTATATAACTACTTGGTGAGAGCGATGTTTATTGTTCTCGAATTTCTCGTCAAAGGAAAAGGACAAACACAATAATATTTTCTGTGTCTGAAACAGCCAAACTTTGTTATATTCTGTTTTTTCGGCTTGTATGACAAAAGTTAGTTAGAAGAACCAAAACAAAAGCTTTGTAGCCCCACAGTAAATTAAACATAAAAACTTATATCAACCTTTTTTTTACATTTCTAAAGGTTGCTCTCTTACAAAATAATTACTAACAATTTAGAAAAAGCCAAGTCCAAGAGCCCACAATTTTAATTCGGAAAAGACTTTCTTGAACTTGCCTGACTAATATAAATTTGTTTAAGGAAAAAGCGCTCAGACATCATAAATAAAAGATACTGAATTTGAAGCACAACTTTATGTACGGAAAAGTCTTAATCAAAATTTTTTGTTAATATTTTTTTTTTTGGAATTTTTGGGTGAATTTATTTTGGAAGTTTCTCCGGATTTTTGGGGTGTTTTTTTCCATAATCTTTTTCTTTTTCTCTAAGATGATGTGTGTAATTTTTCGGGTTTTGTTTCATAATTTTTGGGTTCTTGGTGTTGGGCTTTGTAATTCTTATTGTTTTCTTTAATAAATTTTTCTTATCAATAAAAAAAAAAAGAAAGAAAAGAAGGGAAAATTGTCTTTACTAGCTAGTTTGTTGGATAACTACTTCGACAAGTGCACTCGAAAGCAATGTTCCCATAAATTTTTACCGCGGTGAAGCACAAAACAAAGAGCCTTTCCTTGATTGCTCCACGTTCCTAACAACCAAACAAAGGTAATTCTTTTTCTACTTAAACCGTCGAGCTTCTGTGAATCAAACAAAAACAACTTCTCAACACATCACCTCTCTACATCTACCTTGGCACACACGCAACAGGCAAAAGGAAGAAGATCATTAGAATGGCCAGTGGAGCCGTCCAGATGATGCTTCGGTCCGTCTTCGAGGGAAGCTTACAAATGAATGACATGGAGATTGAACGGAGGCCATATCATAAAAACTGTGGCTGTGCCTTGCACAAGTCGAAAGGAGTCGGTTCCGGTGCCTGTCCTCACGCAAGGAATGTATCATTTCCCATGAAACGGCGCTGGGATGATCATTGCTTGTCCATGGAAGTTTCAAACTTCTCTTCTCCATCATGTGTTTCCAAAAAATCCTCTGTCAGAAGCAGCAAAGAACAGACAAGAACATCCGCTGCAGATTACGGAGATTTGCATTAGAGCCCTGGTTCAGACAGAGCGATTGCAGGCGAACAATGCTAGACATTCGCAATGTTGACCACCAATTTCTAGTTTCCCTTGCCCATGACTACCCAGACCAATTTGGCTCCAGAAACAGCTTTCAGATCGGCGTTTCTCTGGCAAGATTGTCTAACGATTTCCGTCGAGGTAGTTCAGGACGTCGAATTGGTCGTCGTGTTGAGAAGGGTACCGGTGCTCCAGCCCAAGACGTGATTGACGGAGACAGCGAACGCTGGTAGCTTCCGCACAATCTCCATACAGGCCCTGATAGGCCCAGACGGTCCTCCCGAGCCCCAAGGCCCAATCCACGCTACTCCGAATGAGCCCAGCCCAGCGGTTTAGCCGCCCCATCCCCTAGTATGCAGTGAGTTATAGAACTCTTGTTTCTCTGTCTTGTTTCTCTGTTTGATTTTTCTTAGCACGTAGAAGTATCTGTTTATTACCTCTTAGATCGTGGGTGGATAGAGGGACGGTTATTCTCTGATAGAAGCGGACCCGATAGGCACCAGTAGGGCTTGTATTTACTTTGAATCAAGGAATGGGAGAGCAGCTAAAAAGTATTCCTCAAGTCTGGTTTGATTCTCACCAAAAGAGAATTGCTCTCACATCCTACAACTTCTTTGATTGGGACGTACCATTGGTATCAGAGCTAGGCTAAATGTCGACTAACAAGGAGCGAATTGAACTCCTAGAAACAGCAGTGGGAGGAGTTCAAGATGGAATGCAGAAGACGGAGGTAGGGATTACTGACAAGAACCAGCATCTCGAAGGCATCATTGCGAAACTGTCGGAGACAGTTCTCACTAGCCGCAAATCACCAGGTCATGGCAGCAACGCTCGGGGTGACCCAGGCCGCAGCACGCGGGAGAGCAACGACACTAGCAAGCCATTTTCATCCAAGATGGCAAAGCTCGAATTCCCACGATTCTTGGGAGATGATCCAACAGAATGGCTGAATTGGGTGAATCAATTCTTTGAGTTCCAAGGGATTACTGATGACCAAAAGGTGCGATTGGCTTCGTTTCATTTGGAAGGGGAGGCTAATCAGTGGTGGCAGTGGCTTCAACGGTCCCTCACCGAGGAGCGAAGGCCGATTACATGGGAGATTTTCGAAGAGGAGCTCTGGGCTGGATTCGAACCACCCGACTCAGAGGATTTCGACGAAGCGCTCTCTCGGGTGAAACAAGTAGGAACCTTGAGAGACTACTAGTGCAAGTTCAAAAGACTAGTTAACCGAGTACGGGGATGGACCCAGAAGGCTTTGGTGGGTACATTTATGAGAACGCTAAAGCCTGAGATTGCAGATAGCATATGGATGTTCAAGCCCTAGACAGTTAAGGACGCACTCAGTCTAGCAAAAATGCGAGACGATCAGCTATAGAGGTAGAGGCTCACAAGACCAGTCAGCAACAGAGCACAACTCCTGGCTCTTAGCCTGGGGCAACCCATGACTTCAGCACCACAGGCAGTGAAACGCCTCACCTGGGAGGAGATGCAGAAGAGAAGGGCTCAAGGGTTATGCTTTAACTGCAATGAAAAGTTTACCCCGGGGCATAAGTGCCAAGTTCCTCAATTATTAATATTGGAGGGTGATAACACAAAGAACAAGGGGTCGGATAGAAACTTAATGCTGGAAATTGAAGAGATACCTGAACATTCTAAAGCTATGGAGGAAGCCCAAGAACCTGAGATCACGCTTTATGCCCTTATAGGTTGGACTGGACTGAAAAAGATATGAGTCCAAGCTTTACTGGAAGCACAAGAGGTAGTTGTCTTGATAGATAGTGGCTTAACCCATAATTTCATCAGTGATCGAGTGGTAAGCATGCTGCATCTGCTAGTGCAACCTACAGAACCATTCACGGTGTGGATTGCAAACGGAGAGCACCTGAGGTGTAAGGGACAATATAAAAATGTCACCGTAGACTTACAAGGTACCACATTCCAACTTGACTTCTTTTCACTACCCTTAACTGGATTGGATATGGTTTTGGGTATATAGTGGCTAGAGACACTTGCCTCGGTAATATGTGACTGGAGAATGTCCACGATGGATTTCACGTGGCATGGCAAGCCCAGGAGACTCCAAGGTCTTGCTGCCCCACTGCCACAGGCCATCAACCTACAAGAATTTGTAAAGGAATATTGATAACACCAACCCATTTTTGCCCTGTATTCCATGGAAAATTCACAACCAACGTCGAACACCTAGCAAACGAGTATGCAGAACCTACTGGATCAGTATGTCGATATCTTCGCTAAACCAACCACACTTCCGCCAGCGAGAGAAGTTGAACATACCATACCACTAAAGGAGGGGACAGAGTCTATTAACGTTCGACCATAGCGATACGCCTATTTCCAGAAAGCAGAGATCGAACAACAGGTCCAACAGATGCTGAATTTGGGGTTAATTCGACCGAGTACCAGTCCATTCTCCTCGCCAGTCTTGCTGGTAAGAAAAAAAGATGACACATGGAGATTTTGCACGGATTATCAAGCACTCAACGCGGCTATGATCAAGGATACATTTCCCATTCCCACTGTCGACAACATGCTGGATGAACTGTATGGGGCTGCCTACTTTGCTAAGCTGGATCTCAGACCAGGTTATCATCAGATTAGAGTGAGCGACTCGGATGTCCCAAAGACGGCATTTCATACCCACAATGATCACTATGAATACTTGGTCATGCCCTTCGGCCTCTACAATGCACTGTCAACATTTTAAGTGGTGATGAACTCAATTTTCAGGCCACACTTTAGAAAATTTATCCTCGTTTTCTTTGATGACATTGTGGTATACAGCTCTATCTGGGAGGGACATATTTAGCATGTACAAACCACCTTGGACACTTTGCGGTAGCACCAATTTTTTGTGAAAGCAAGCAAGTGTGTGTTTGGAAAACATGAGCTAGAATATTTAGGCCATATCATCACTCACCATGAAGTTAAAGTTGATGAGACGAAAATTACAGCCATGGTTGAGTGGCCTAGACCCACCAATAGTACTGAACTAAGAGGGTTCCTTGGCTTGACGGGATACTACCACAAGTTTGTCCAAGGCTACGGCATCATTGCTCGGCCCCTCACAAATCTCCTTAAAAAGGGAAGTTTCCATTGGAACGATGAAGCAGAGTCGGCCTTCGCAAGCCTCAAATATGCCATGAACACCACACCTACCCTAGCCATGCCCAATTTTGAAAATCCCCTTACCATTGAAACCGATGCATCGGGGGCAGGAATTGGACCAGTTTTGACTCAACAAAATCGACCCATCGCTTACATGAGTCGAGCCTTGGGGGTCACCAAGAAGTTATGGTCTACTTATGCTAAAGAGATGCTGGCCATCATCAAGGCAATTCGGGTATGGCGACCGTATATATTGGGACGGAAGTTCTACATCTTGACAGACCAGAGAAGCCTCAAATTTATCTTAGAACAACGCATTGTCACTTCTGAACAACAAAGGTGGGTCGCCAAATTGCTAGGATACAACTACGAAATTCTCTATCGACCTGGCCGTGAGAACTCTGCAGCAGACGCGTTGTCTCGACAAGACGACAGCCCCATGTTACAGATGCTATACTCTTCGGAATTGAATATTTGGGAAGAAATCAAACGTGCAAGTGCTCGGGATCCGTATGTGCAAGAGATGACCAAGAAGGCCGCTGCAGACCCACACAGAACATTCCAGCTATACGGGGGATTATTATGGCATAAAGGGAAAGTAGTGGTACCAGTCGTTTCGGATATCCGAGCCAGCTTACTACATGAGGTGCATGATTCGAAAGCGGGTGGGCATTCTGGTGTTCTCCACACCTATAAGAGACTACACCAACAATTTTACTGGCTTCACATGTTCCGATCTGTTCATGATTATGTTCAGAAGTGCGATGTTTGCCAGCGGAGCAAGTCAGAAACCATGGCACCAGCAGGACTACTACAGCCCCTCCAGATCCCTTCTCAGGTTTGGGATGATCTTACACTCGACTTTGTTGAAGGCCTGCCTAGCTCCCATGGCAAAGACACCATCTTGGTTGTGGTTGACCAACTTAGTAAGTTTGCACATTTTATCACTCTTACCCACCCATTTGTGGAAGGAATTGTCAAACTCCACAGAATGACTAAAACAATAATTAGTGATCAGGATCTTATATTTATTAGCAAGTTTTGGTAAGAATTCTTCAAGATGTCAGGGTCAAAACTCACACTCAGTTCGGCATTCCATCCCTAAATGGACGGCCAAACCGAGGTTGTCAACCGGTGTGTTGAACAATACCTCTATTGCTTTGTTCACCAATGGCCCCGCAGGTGGAGCCTCTTTCTACCATGGGCAGAGCTATGGTACAACACGAGCTACCACTTCTCCACCAAAATGACTCAATTCCAAGCTTTATATGGCCGACTTCCTCCACTGATTCCTCCTTACTCTGACAGTGCAACAGTAGTACATGAGGTGGATTAAGTCCTTCAAACTCGAGATGAGTTGCTACAACAACTCAAGCACAACCTCGAAGTTTTGGTCAACAGGATGAAGCAATACGTAGAGAAACATAGGCGTGACATCAAGTTCGTCATTGGAGATTTGGTACCGCTCAAGCTACACCTGTATACATAGCAAACGATATTCAAAAGAGCTCATCAAAAGTTATCCAACAGGTATTACGACCCCTTCCCAATTTTTGAAAAATTTGGCTCTGTTGCCTACAAGCTGCAGCTTCCAGATTCAACAAAAATTCATCCAGTTTTTCATGTCTCATTGCTGAAACCATATGTGGGGGACCCACCTATGGCATCGCCGGAGCTGCCACCCATTTCTGATGCTAGTGTCGCTCAGTTGGAACCCCAGTACATCTTGGATATTCTCTGGATTAAGCGAGGAGAGGCTTTCTGTGAAGAATACTTGGTCTAGTGGAAACACTTGCCCGTTGAGGATGCAACATGGGAGCCGAAGGAGGTTTTACTTCAACAATACCCGTCTGTGGAGCTTGTGGACAAGCATCCTCATGAAAGGATGAGCACTGATAGGCCTAGACGGTCCTCCTGAGCCCTGAGGCCTAATCCACACTACTTGGAATGAGCCCAGCCTAGCGGTCTGGCCACCCCATCCCCTAGTATGCAGTGAGTTATATAACTCTTGTTTCTCTGTCTTGTTTCTCTGTTTGATGTTTCTTAGCACGTAGAAGTATCTGTTTGTTACCTCTTACACTACAACAAAAAGGTTTATAGGTGACATATATTTACTGACATTTTCGAAACAATGTCAGAAAAAATATATTATTGCTGACATGTTTAAAAAAATATAAGTAAAGAACTATTTAAACCCGACGAATTTTAAAAAATGTAGCTAAAATGACCTCTTATACTTGACATATTTAAAAAATTGCAACAAAATATCTATCCAAGCCCAACAAAATCCTAAAAAAGCAGTTAAAAGTCCACCTAAGCCCAACTAGTTTATAAAATGTAGCTAAATGGTTCGGCCCATTAACAAAGCCCTACTCGGTCCAAAAATTAAGAAAAAGGGTTTGGGGGGGAGAAGGAGACGCGTGCGGAAAGGAGCGGAGTGCAGCGGTGTACGGCTTTCTTCGCCATTAATGCCAGTCGGTGGCTTCTCAACGGAAACCTTCATCTGCCGGTGCTTTATTAGCTCCTTCCACCACCGCTTCGTCTGCTCGTCCCGCTACTGCTGCCTTTCACAATAATTCCACATTCTTTGCCCTAAAGCTGGATCAAGACCAAGGGTAACCCAGCCTCTTTGATTTCTTTCCCATTTGTTTGTTTTCTCCTTCCGATTGTTGGTTGAATCACTTTAGGAAGCGCGAAACCAATAGTTTGATTTCTTCGGGTTTCGATTCTAAATTTTCCAGGCGAACGACACAACCATCGGTTGTTGCGAGAGCAAGGGTGCTGATTCCAAAGCCTCCAGGCTTGCTCGCTGGCGGTCAACCGGCATTGTTGCTTTGCGCGATTCCAAATTAAAGGCAAGCCAACCATTCATGTCCTACTTTTTTTTTTTGGTTCAAGTTTCGTTGTTTGTACGTTTTGTTTGATTGTTTGATTTTCTTTGATGTTGGTTTTCTTACCCTTTTCTGTGTTTCCAGTGAACCCAGTGAAATTCTTTTAAGATTTTAGTGTTGCTTCTGCTAGGAGAGATATTAGCTTCGGTTTGCATGAAGAATTTGATGGCCCATTTGATTGGATATAGGTTGCTTCTTTGTTTTAGAGATTAAATTGTTGAATTTTCTTCGTTGAAGCCTTATTGTTCTGGTTGCTTATGGTGGAAGGAGTTTAAACTTTTGAGAACTAGTATCTATTGTAATGAGATTCTTTCTGGAATAGTCACTACATGTGCACTACTCTGATGGTTTGATGGTTGGTTGTTTCAGACTGTAATGTAAATACAATAATGCTCTTATTTAGCTACGGGACAAGGTTTCCTAAATTTGAATGAACATGAAGCAATACCAACAATATATATATATATATATATATATATATATATTGATTTAATGCTTGGTTTGTTTTTTGATCGACGGGTTGTATTCCTGAAAATTGCATTTTTCTACTTTCAAAATCCAAAGATTATGTCATTTAAACAATATATAACATGAAGCATAAATTCTACAGGTAGGGTAAATTTGTATATTGATAAATTCTACAGGTAAGGTAAATTTATGTCATTTAACAGGTGCTAGGTTGTAGGGTAATTTGTATATTTCCTTTCTCCTTGTCAATATGAAAAAGAGTAGGTATCAATATGAAACCAATTTGTTGGGTAATTTATATGTTGCCTTTCTCCTTGTCAATTCGAAAAAGAGTAGGTATCAATATGAAAAATCTATCAATTAGACTGACTTATATTCAAACCTTTCTGAGTTGATAATTTGAATAACAAATTGTTCTATTTAAAACAAAATTTGTAGACTTTTGCTCTTCAAATTATTTTGTTTCTTTGCTTCTGTCCCTCCCTGATTGTTGATCTGTCTTTTGATCTTTTTGCTCTCAGTTTCTGCATTTTGATTGTGGTTGGTTTCTAGGTTCCTTTCATGGTGTCTTCGTTGGTCATTTCTAGTGAGTTATCTTTAGGTCTCCTATTTTCTTCCAACTATGGTACTTGGGCTCTTTGGTGTGTGCTTGGTCTAGTGTTGTTGGTACTTGTATCTTATACGCTAACCCTCTATATTGTGCCGCTCACCAAAACAATGAAATCCTAGAAGAAGACGCTCGTACGTATAATTTAATTAACATAGTTAGCCTTATCTGTTTCTCATGGTTCAGGCCATTCTTGGCTGGAGACTCCATAGTTGCTTCAGCTTGAGCAACTATAGGAATGGCTGAATGCTTAAGTTGCACTCCTATTGAATACAACTAGAATAAGTACATGAATGTGGGACATTGGCGCTATCAAAGGCAGCTCAGTTTTACACAAAACAAGTATGGTGCATATGCCAATTACAGGACTACCATGTTTCTAACTTGCGACTTCTAAATACTTTGAATGCAAAAGCAAAACCTCATTGAAACTTCCATTACTAAGGACATGCCTTTTGCTTTAAAGGATTTGGATATTCATTTGCTTCAGCTCAATTTGGTTTTTAAAGGAAGTCTGGTGGGCTGTAACTGAATAAAATGCAGCGAAGTAACATAAATGATGTTTTTCATGTTTGTGGGACGAAAATACAATAATACGGATGCAATGGGCGTGCTAAAGTATTCTCCAAATTAAGCATGCATCAGAGATTCAGAATAGAGCATTGTTTCGATGTTGATATTTCGAACTTGAGAATAATTATTAAAAACAGAACTCTCTAAATGGCAAGTTACATGCAGGGGATTGAGGTGAAAGATAACTAATTTGAGCTTCTTTAGAATTCTGCCCTAATCTTTTCATTTCTCTATTAGTGTTGTTCCTACACATAGGCATAGAACTGACTTATTTTTAATTAACATGTATGTTAATTAATTATTATCAGATCATTTCTCTTTAATTTCTTTTTGGTTTTTTTTTCTTGGACTTTTAATTATTTGATCGAGGATTTGGAATTACAGTTCTGGGTTTGATTTGAAATTGTTGTGATATGTATTGAAAATTAGTTAATTGATAAAAAATGCTTAAATTTTGTGAAAATAAGAATCTGTGTATGCCCAAGTGCGAGTAGAGTTCAAAGTCAGTTCAAAGAATTGCCTCCAATCCCTTATATTTGGTCTAGCTAATCATTTGTATTTAATTTTGTGTGCAAAGACTTCACCTACTTACTGCTACTTAGTTTCTTGACAAGATAACCTTGATTGTTGAACTAGATTGTGGTCAAATCTTGAATTAGACCTAAGGCCTGAGGTAAATAATGCTTGGAAATCTTGAATTAGTTCATAATTTTTTTTTGTTTGTTGCTCTAACTAGTTATCTTTTATGTTCACATCAAACATAACATAATTTTTTGTTGCATTGTATTTTATAAGGTGAAGAAAAAGTCCAAGCAGAAAAGGATGTTTCATGTTGATAAGTAGATATCAAGCAGAAGGCCTCAAGGTAAATCACTTTCCCCCTCTAAGATTATCTGAGATTATCTGTTGGTGGTTCTCTTCTTGAGACCTTTTGTCTTATCATTAATTCTAATTGATCTACTGCATGGCTGTGGGATTGGGTTTAAAATTTGCGCAAACTTGGAACTACTTTTTGCCAAGATTAATCTCTCTATGCTGTATCTTATGAACAACACAAAAATTTCTGGTTATTATGAACAGTAATCTTGTGTTAGTAGTTAGAATATAGTTTAATTAGAATGCATTCGACTTGAGCCTACAGGTCTAAAATTTTTTGGTTATTATGAACAGTAATCTCTCTATATTTTAGTTAATTTGCTTAATGATTGTGGTTAAATATGCGACAAGCTATGCATCTGGTTTTATTTTTAGATGAGAAAAGATTAGAGCCTCATGAAACTCATAAAATGCATTTGTACTTGTTTTCAAATTCATGTACCTTTATCGATTTGGTACTTAGTATTGGTTGCTAGGATCAAAGACAAGTACAACTGTGGACCAATTTTACTTGCAGAACCCAGTAGCCTTCTCCTTTATTATTGGTGGTACCTAGTTCATGCTAATCACATGATGTGGCGAAAGGAAGAGAGTCACCCAGAGAAGTGAGGCCGCCAGACTTGAAGTCATTTTTTGATTTAGTCTTTGTACTGAACCTTGGACATCCTATTACTACAATAGTAATTCATAATTATATAGAGTTTTTACATGTATGAATTTATGACAATTTTTATTAATTAAAAAATTTCATTATTCAATATAAATGTTCGTGCAATTTTTATTGATGATAATAGTGTAATATTATGATCTCCTACTACGAAATAAGTGAACAATGATATACTAGGAGAGAAAATTAATATTCCAACTATCTTTTAATAGCAGTGTTTTTTTACAAAAATGCTAGAAAATTTATGTACATTGCCGATTTTTTTTTGAATAAAAATGCTATTGAATACAATACATTAGTGACGTTTTAAAAATAAAAAAGTGACTAAATATGATAAATTTACCGATGTTTCTTGTTAAAAGCGTTACTATTGGTTGTCATTTACTTGCATTTATAAAACACAGAGAAATACCTAAAAGCTTTACTAACGTGTACCTAGCCGATATTTTTTGGTAGCGTTTTTAAATTGTCGGAGAAGGTGAAGCCACGTTTTAAAAACGTCACTAAAAGTTGAAAAAAAATGTCGCTAATGAACCATTTTATTGTAGTGTTAGATCGTGAGTGGATAGAGGGATGGTTGTTCTCCGGTAGATGTGGACCCAATAGGCACCAGTAGGGCTTGTATTTACTTTGAATCAAGGAATGGAAGTGCAGCTAAAAAGTATTCCTCGAGTTTGGTTTGATTCTCACCAAAAGAGAATTGCTCTCGCATCCTACAGCTTCTCTGATTGGGGCCTACCGGGCACCGTCTTATGGTCTGGACGCGGTGCTGAGTAAGCTGAAGCCTCCGCATTGGAAGAACACGAGGACGCAAGATGGAACTGGAGGGTGTTTAGGACTTCGAAACCTCGGTGTATAAATAGATCTTCTTTAACTTTCCGTTTGGTTCTTTATGAATAAAACTGTTTGTGTCGCCGGCGCTCTTCGAATAAAAGGAACGCAGGGGAAATTGGAGAAGAGCCTGGGGATTGATGGTCGGCGGAGTCGGCGCGGCTTTGTTCCTGTTTTTAGTCACGTTGGGTTCTGCAGATGCCATGTTTCCTTCAGCCGGCCTGGTGGGAATATTCAGTCATTTTTCACTGAGGAGAAGCTATGGCGGCGGTGCGGCTGCTGGGGATCGAGACCACGTAGAAGTACAGAACGGAAGAAATAAACGGTGTTTGTAGTGGGGAGTTGCAAAGTTTGTGTTGCAAATTTACCTAGTGAACATCCGAGGGTTGAATCGTCAAATCCGTAAGAGTTTGAGGAAAAAGTTAGCATCACGGCCCAATCAATTGAGTAGAGGCAGCTTTCCACAACACAGAAAACTGAATGATTACAAGCAGGTAATTAAGGACTCTGATGGTTGAAAAGCTCTACACAGAAACGAGTTATGGAAGCCCTCAAGCACATGAAAATGGTGATTCTGCTAATCCTCAACAGAGATTGTCGATCGACGAAAACAGTAAAAGACAATATTCCAACATTGCGTGGCATAGAAGCAACACAAGTTGACGCTGGGATGCCAAGAAAACAGTGCTGCCGGCACATGGTTCACAAGACGCCAAGTTGAGTAGCTCGAAAGAGGTGATGAAGAAAGAAGAGAAACCCCAGAAAAAGGACTATTTCACGAAGACATGATCTGGAACGAGGCAAGTTGGAAACTAGCATCAAGAAAGTGCACCACAATGTCGTGAGGCCCAAGCTAACAAGATCAGCACACCCTGTGGCAAGAAAGACAGAAAGATCACTTACCAGCATTTTGGAAACTAGAGTCCGAAGTTCTGTATTTAAGGTTCGGTGCTTTTTATCTGTCGAAAGGAATCAATACTAAATGTAGTAATTGATTGGTTGGTTGTGTATTAGAAATATATATTACACAAGATATATTCTACAACACCGGTTTATTGCCATTCATTATTCATTACACAAGGTTCTGTGCTCGTAAAACCTCTAAATATAAATAAATACAAACAATTTTTAAAATACAAATAATATCCTTAATTAGAGATATTTTAAAAAATTAAAAATATGAAGATAAAAATGTATAGAAAATGGAAAATAAATAAAAACATAATCATAAGAAAAGACATAATTGGGAGATTGTTATATATAAATGTATTATATTATATTATTTAAAAAAGACGAGTAATGAAATAATATTTATGTTAAGAAGAAAATTTAAACAAAAACTAGAATTGGGGTATTGAAGTGTAATTAGTACATTGATTTTAATATTTAAAAGAAACAGTAGAGGGTAAGTGTAAATTTCTTAAAATATCAGGAGATTTTGTAGAAGTTTCTACAACAAGGCGGGAAAAGTGTAATTTAGGGTAAATTGTAATTCCCCCTTAACCAAAAACATAAAAAGGCAAAAAAAACAAAAAAACAAAAAAACAAAACAAAAAGGAAAAACAGATTACTGACAAAGCAAAAGGATGAAGTCAAAATGCCGGTTCCATGAAAATTTTAAACATCCCTAACACGTCCTACAATAACACGTAGTATTCACAACTCATGGCTGTGAGGTTCTCCATCTGTATCCTTGCAATTTTCTTTATGATGAAAGGTCTGTTTGGACCCATTCTGAAGGGAAAAAAGATTCTAAATAAATATATTTAAAAATTTTAAAATTCTGAACTTTATTTTACAATTCTGAACTTTATTTTCAGTGACCCAAAACCCCGTCAATTCATTAATTGCTCCCATGCCATAACAAATCCACGCCATTTAGCTTGACCAAGATTGCAGGTTAATCCCTGGTGCAAATGGCGGCCCAGGAGAAATATGCACTGTGATACCGTTTCCGACGGAAGTGGGGACCAATTCCCAGGTGGATCAGCACCATAAGCTGTCAAAGTCCCCCAAAATGACACCCTAAGCCTATTACTAACCATCCGTAAATCATCCCTAACTCCATTTCTAACACTCTTGTTATTATTTGATTTGTTATTGAGGCGCCCAAACGTGCCCTGGAGAGGAGAAACTCGAAAGGGCGGAAATGGTAGGCGGTTTTTACATTTAGGGCAGAAGTTAACGGCCTTCAAGTTTTACTCTTGGAGTCATTATCTCCAGGATTATTGATAAGTACCGTCGGAAGCATAATTGGAGGCGATCGAGAAATTGACCCAATGGGGGTAATTGCTCTAAATCTTCCACGGCACCGTCTAGTAATAGCCAGAATTGGCACCTGTGCTGCCGCCGCCTTGGCCCCACTTGTTTTGCTCTTGGATAGCTGATGAGCCCGTCCCTCCAGTGATGTTGGAATTCTCCTTTGCTGACTAAGCAAACCTTGAATTCATCTCTTATCTTTATGTTTGTTTAATTTATTGCTGTTAGAATAAATCTCTAGTTTGTAGGGATACGATCAAGTTTCTAAAGTTTCCTTTGTTTAGTTAATCACATCAACGTGGATATTCTCTTGTTATTGTTCAGATTCTGTAAAGGCCACAAGCAGCCAAAGTTGCTTCATGAATAAAACTAAAAGTAGTTGGCAAGTTTCAAAGTCTATTGCGTGACTTTCTTTTAGAATTTGAGCTTGCAACAAATGATTCAAATGCGTCCAACAATTTGGATCGGCCTTCATCCTGGAAGGATTCTTCTTGAGTCAGCCACGGCGGAGGCGGACGACTCTTCTTGAGGCAGCCACGATAGAGGCGGGTCAGCCTTCATCCTGGAAGTACCTTCAACTTTTGGAACATTTTGAAATAAGTAACTAGAGTTTAAAAAGTGTCAATTTAGACACTGAGATAAACAACGTTAAGTGCTGTGTTAACATTTCTGTCAGCCAAAAAAGTTTTAGGACTAACAGAGTTGAAGTTTTAACGTTATAGGACTCGTTTGGCACGTCGATTAATTGTAGGACTTACTTGAGAAAATTAAAAAACCTATAGGATTAAAACTGTTCTTTCCCCTGTTTCTGGCGTACATTTAATTTGACATTCAAACTTGGACGAATTGGACATATCTACGACCTAATTTCTTCTCAGGTGTGTAGAATTGGCCCCTAATTTTACTATTTGCGAATGTGGTAATTACCACCGAGTGCATAGAATAATAGGACAAGAAAGAAGAGACGAGCTTGTTAGGAGGAACGTTCTTGTAAGTCGTAAGTAGTTGTCGAGAAAAAAAGGAAAATTAACCCCAAAATTAAGAGCTTGTGCCATGGAGAGAAAGTCACCTCTCCCACTATCCCACAGTTGAACAAAACTGTTATAAGTAATTACTAGTTGTAACAAACTTGAGAAGTCACTTCTTCTATGACAAACGAAGCCAAGTTGAAGAATCCACACCCCTAATTCCAAAGAGACTCCTTGTATCAATGAAATTATGAGGCTACTTCAAGAGAAAAAAGTTTGTCTTTACAATTAGTTTGTTATATAACTACTTTGACAAGAGCGACATTTACTGTTCTCACTGCTTCAAGGAGAACATTTAGAGAAAAAGCCAAGCTAAAGAACCCACAACTGTAATTCCAAAGATACTCTCCTTGCATCAAGGAAATGAAGGCTCCGTCAAGACAAAAATTGCTTGCTCTTGATTTGTTTGTTTGTTATGCAACTACTTTAACAGGAGACGTTTATTGTTCTCAAGTAATTTGTCGTAACAAAGACAATAACATTTTGTCCGTCTAGAACAGCGCCCTAACCGTTTTTTAATATTTCATTCTTAATTAATTAGCGGCCACAAAAAAAAAAAAAAAGACAAAAATTAACAAAGGGCCGAAACAAAAGTTATAGCATAAGGAGTTACTCACTTCTATTAACGTGTACAAAGTACAATTAAACTTCTAAAGGTAGCTTTTTTTGAAAGGAATACCAGACAAGTTCGAAAAAGCAAGGCCTAAGGAACACTCTAATTCCTAGAGAACCTCTCTTGAACTTGAGCAAATGAAGGCCTGCTACAAGAAAAGCCTTTGTCTTTGCTAGTCTGTTATATAACTACCCTCAGAAGATAAAAAAACAAAGAGAGTACTGTCACCAGAATATTGCTCCACTTTCCTAATAACAAACCAAAGGTGTTCATTCCTAATTGATTAATACATTTAGAATTGATTCTCTTAAACAGAAAAAAAATCATAGAACCCTGAATATGTAACTTTGGGCGTGAGTTTCTGAAATTAAATTAATTTACAACATCTAATTAAAGTCTAAACCATTTTAAAACATTAAGGTTATCTTTTGAACCGCAATTGAAACTAATATTGATAGAAAATAGAAATTACACCCCATTTTTAAAAAAATTCTGAAACAAAACCCACAGAGAAAAGAGTGCACCCAAATTCCTAAACATTAAATAATATTTTACATAAAAGAACCACAAAAAACTGTAACAACTCTCCTTTACATTACAAACCAAGACTCCATACAAACACAAAAAATTACACACTTTGGCACAAAAAATCACAACACCCAAGATCTAAGATGTAATGTTAACCAATATCTAATCCCCTATGCCAATATTTTCAATTCACATTTTCAGCGCAAAATCTTTGGCCTCCGAACTTATCTTTTTCTATCCCTTTATCTACAGTTTGGGTTTGTTAAATTATCTAAAATATCCAATACTAATTCATCAAAACCATCCAAAGATATCACAGAAGAATTGGAAGATCCCAAATTTTCAATATTCTCCATGTCACAATTTAAATTTCCAGCACATTTCCTTGCTGCAGTGTTTGATATGGCCACTTAAAACTCAAAAAATAACTCCCCCTGATTATCGGCAACCTTGAAAATTAGAGGGGTCTTGGGAAAAATTAAATAGGAGTTCTCTGTAATACTATTTACCCCCTCTGTTGAAGCGTCCTTAATATTTTTACACCCACATAAGAAAATTCAGACCCATAATTTGGTGGCAAATTTCACCCAATCGAATCCATACAGCTTCTTTTTTGACCCACCAGAAATAACCTCACTAGGACTACAACCCTTGTCAAGCCCAATACAAGCATTAATTTACCAGATCCAAAATTCGAAGGAGCCCTAACCTTCTCACAGCTACCTACCATGACCTCGGTAAGCCGCTGCCGAAATGTTTTGCCAGCCACAGCCCCGCCAATTTCTGATTCTCCCAGCAACCTGATGCTTCACTCTAACTCCATGCCACATGAAAACCTCCTTTCCCAAGCTCTTGCACAAAGCCTTCGGCAGGTCCTTCCTCATGACTTTCAGGTTGCGAACTCGTCTGAAGGTCCACCACTGCGAACAACGTCGCGGACCCCAACCCTACCACCAACTCAAGAATTGTCTCCGCTTGCTGCATATGTTGGTGGTTTGACACTAGCGCACCTTTTGACTCCGTCACCTCCCGATGTGTTCGACGGTTGCCTGACATTTACCTTTGAGCGCCACACTAGATCCACCCCCTTCACTACATCGGCAAACAAAAGTTTTGTCAAAACTGCCATCAGCCACTTCGCCACCACCAGAGTTCCTACCTGAATCTAACAGAGAAGATAAAAGTTGATGAAACCGATTCCACCCCTGCAATTGTCCTCCTTCTGAAACCATTATACTCGATCAACTCGATTATTTACTTCTAACAGCTCCCAAAAATGCCCACCTTTATTTCTTTGAATGAGAAAACCAGTTCTCGTCCATCCGATCTTTGATACGCCTTCCTCGCGTTGCTTCCTGAACCCTAGGCATTAAGTTGCTTCACTTTCAAGCTTGTTCTTAAGCAACCCAATTAAACCTGATTTATACCAACATTACAAGGAAGTTTTAGTCAGAAATCAGTCCAAAAGTGAAAAAAAAAAAATCTGACTAACCAAACAAATGTGTGTTTTCTATTTAAAGCCTTGAGGTTTTGTGAATCAAACAAAAACATACTGCACATCTCCACACGTCTACCTTGATACACACGCAAAAGGCAAACTAAAGAGAGCAGAAACCTGGGAAAGAGGGAGAAGATCGTCAGAATGGCCAGTGGAGCTGCCCAAATAATATCCTTCGTTCCGTCTTTGAAGGAAGCACACAGAGGAATGACACGGAGATTGATGGATGCCATCTCATAAAAACTGTGGCTGCGCCTTGCACAAGTCGAAAGGAGTTGGTTCCAGTGCCTGTCCTCACGCAAGGAATGTATCATTTCCCTTGAAAATTGCTGGAATGATCATTGCTTGTCCATGGAAATTTCGAATTTCTCTTCTCAATCTTCTATTTCTGGCAAATCCTCCGTCAGAAGTAGAAAAGAAGCAACAAAAACATCATCGCATCTGGGTTACAGAGACGTACATCATAGCCCTGGCTCGGAGTTTTTCCCGGCCGGCGAACAGTACCGTCCCAGATGATGCTGCGGATTACGGAGGCCATATCGTTGAAACCGTGCCTGTGCACTGCACAAGTTGAGAAGAGTTGGTTTCGATGCTTGTCCTCGCACAAGGAACACTTCATTTCCCCTGAAACAAGACAGGCTTAATCACCCTTGTCCATAGAAGCTTCTAACTTCTCTTCTCAACCTTATCATTCTGATACTTGCTCGGTCAAAAGCAGCAACAGCAGCAGCAAAGAACAGATCTGGACATACTATGTTGATAGCAGAGATTTGTGTCATATGCCGGGTCTAGCAAAATGACTGTCATCCTCCTGAAGACTGATATTGTCAAACTTGAGGAGTGAAGAATGGTTCCATAAAGCTAGACGGCAGCAATTTAAATTATTGAAACTTTCTCTGTAGAGGTGGGTAATTTTTTTTCTTCTTAGTTTGAAGATTATTAATCCCCCTTCCAAGTAGAAAAGATAATAGATGTGGCAGAAAACTTCAAATTATGGTTAATATCTAGCTAGATGAATTGGTGTTGTGCCAAATTACAAAAATTTGAAAGAATTGGAGCATCTATTTTCATGTTCATGCTATAATTAACCTGTGACAGGCATCTCTTGTAGAGCTTGCAAAATTTAAAATGCCCAAGAAATGCAACTCCATTTTCAGGACTCTACATTAAAGACTGATTAAAAGAACTGTAGCATTTAAAGAATTTTTTTTTCCTTTACCATCAATCCGTTGGCAGCTCTAAATCAGTCCTCCACCACAACTTCCTTGCCCAACCCAGCAATCCGTAATCAATCAAACCCCTATTTGTTATCTGCAGACCCCGAAGAACAATGGCGAAGGTTAAATATTCACAAGGGAGGCTTATGTTGATGATAGGCGATAGCGGCGGTGGTGGCGAAGTCAGCAACGATGCTAGAGGCTGTGGTGCCTCCTCAGCCGTAGCTAGCGTAGGGAATTCCGGTGGAAGTGCAGAGAATTTACAAGTTGGCCACGAGGAAAGAAGGCTGCGGATTGGAGCTTCTCCAAGCTGTGTTGGGCGGCGAACTGTGGCCAATAGGGCCTGGCTGCTTGTTACCATGTCCTCGTCGCCCTTCAGAACAATTGTTTGCCCGAAACTTTTCCCTCACTTCCTTCTTCGCCTCGTCTCTCAAAATCGACGGTGCCGTCTCACCGTGATCGCTGCTGCCTCTCAGAGGAGAGGCCTATTTCTTCTTTTGCCCCTTAAACTTTACTGACTTAGACACATACATAACCCCTCAAAACTTGAATTTTAGCCCCTCCAACTCCATCACGAAACGTTTGCTCCTTTTCATTTTCATGTAAACCAAGAAAATTCATCGGGCCTCTTATTTATTCCAAAATTGCCCTCCTTGCCTATGTTCCGTCGCTCCTTATTGATTGCCTCCTTAATCTCATCCACCATCGATTGTCCCGTCACCTAGTTGATTCATCAATCACCTTGATCATGCCCATCAATCCATTGGTCATTCGTCGATCCATCGGTCGCCTTGATCTCATCCTCCATCGATCACTTTGATTGCCTCGTCACCTCATCACCTCCATCAATCACCTACTTGCCTCCATTGATTGCCTCATCCTCGGTTTACCTACATGCTGTAATCTCGCTGAAATTGGGTTTCTAGTTTCTATGGGTTACTAAAAGACAAAATGAGGTCAGTATGGTAAATTTACTATCACTATAAGGGGGAAGGGTATTTCCTACACAAGAGTATTACGATTTTAATTGTCGTAAAAGAGAATTGTAGGAAAACTATTTGAAATATTGGGGTTGACTAGTTGAAAAGCATTTATCCTATGATTTTTCTACTTCCAATGATGCGACATTAAAAATCATAGAAAATGTGTCAAAATGACTTAGCGGGTAACAAGCACAGGAAAGTGTGCAATGATTTTGATAAGGAGAAAATTGAAGGAACTAAAGTCATTTCAAAGTCATAGGAAAAACTTTTTACTATTTTCTTGTGAAAAGTTTTGCCTACGATTTTGTTGTGAATAATTTTGTAACAAAAAATTTCATCCAAAAATCATAGGAAAAAGCTTTCTACAATTTTCCTCAATTTCACTTTTATTACTATTATGCTACGACTTTCCTACATAGTTTACCAACCCTATATCCCTCATCTCCCAGCCGCTATTCTCTTTACTGTTCTACATTAGCTGCTACTTTTGTTACTTTTGCACATTCCTGGTACTCAGTTTTTTGTGTACGGTACTGTTGAAGAATCTTTCATATTGAGGTTAGTGATTTACATATTAACTTTTTTTTTAATATATATTGTTGTTATTTGAATACTAGATTTGTAAGAAAGCTTCTTGTTGTCCTATAAGCATTTATTCATTAAACTTTAGATTCTTTGTCTGTGATTGTGTTAATAAATAATAAATATAATATTAATCCAATTCAGATTGTGGATGAGAAAACTATATTGGATTGAGTTATGTTTGTAACTAATGTAATCATGGATTGCCCAAGTTGGGCAGTTCAAAGTTGCATAAATAGTTTTGTAGTTCATGTATACTGTTTCTAGTAGCAATATGTGAATTTCAGTGAAGTTTCCCAAATTGTTCCCATTAAACGTTTCTCAATATGATATTGCTGTCGATGGGTATCTTGTATTACAATCCACATGAATTCCCACTAATTTAATATTTTGTTAAATTAAAGTGCTACTTAATCTTTTAATTTCCCATTAATTAAGAATCATAGGAAAATCGTCTTAAATATTTGTGACAATTTTAAGGAGATTATGAAGAATTGACTCAAAATCGTTTGAGCTTTCTGTAGTCCTTGGAAAATTTTAGGAACAAGAGTAGAAAAATAAAAAATTGAAATTGAGGGTGGCGGGAAAGGGAAATTAATTGAAATTTGAAAGAGTGGGCTGCTCAAAAAGTATTTCTTACGATTTTGAGACGTTAACTGTAAATTGACTCAAAATCGTAGGAATATCATAGGAAATGTGGTAGCCGAATCGTCTCCATTTTCCTATAAATATCCATAGCCTTCTTCTCTCCACTTCATCCTCAAATCTTTTTCTCCTCTCCTCCTCAACCTCTCTGTGGCTCATCTCATCTAGTTATGCCTCTTTCCTTTCCTTTAATTTGATTACTTGTATGTGTGTGTGTGTCTAGAATTATAATAGCATAGGTATTAATTAGATGTTGTTTAATTTGTTTTGTGTATTCCTAAAATTAATTACATGTTGGAGTTTTTTGCCTTACGAATAAAATGAATATGTGTTAATAGGATGATGTTAGGAATAAAATTATTCTCTTAGTTGTTCTATATTTTAATACCTATATATATTTATTATATATATACAATCATATATCAATGTATACAATTTTTTTTAAAAAAATAACCAATCATAAAGAGATCATAAGAAATATAGGTGCCACAAAATCATAGGAAGTTTGGTTGTCACAAAAATAGTAGGAAAAGAATCGTGTGAAAATCGTCAGACAACAAAACATCAAAAAATCATAGGAAAAAGAAACCTACAACGGTTGTCAAATTTGTCATAAAAAAATCATAGGAAATGCAGGCATTAGAAAATCATTACAATCGAGGCATTTTGTCCTATGATTGTCCTACGATTATTGTTTCTGACACTGTTATTTCCTACTATTTATGGGAAGATTTTTTTTCATATGAAATAATTATTTTAGTTGATTTTCTCATGATATAGACAGTCTGAAAAACCCTGCTCTCTTGTAGTGTATAAAAATTTTGCTAAAAAAGGAAATTGTGCAATAGTTTTAGTACATTCCAAAAAGAAAAATGGTGTAAAAGTTTTAGGATGGAGAGAGTGAAGTGATGATGATTTAAAAAAAATAAGGAAAATTACAAGAACTCTCTTGAGGTTTTCCATAACATGCACTTTCATCTTTCTCTTTCTCTCTCTTTTTCTAAATACCTTTGTTTCTCTCTAAAATAATGTCATCTCCGCGATTGGTCGTTAGGCAAAGAAGGGAAAAGCTAGCTCCCTCCTTTGCCTGTAATGTTTCCTATCACGCCCTCCCATGTCTCCGTTCTCAAGGCTTATTATGTCAGTTCACCAGATGCCTGCTAGGCATTCACATGATACCTAAGACGAATCTTTTACATTAAGGGTATAATTGTGAGGCTAAGGTTTGTAGTTCTGAGCTTATGGGTTTAGTTATTGTCTCAATAGTGATATTCTTGGTAGGCTAAAAAAATAAAAATATATTATGAGTTTGAAAGGGAGGCATTCATTAACACGTGAGCCTCATGTACTACCTGGCGGTGAATTACAACACTAAAGATACTATAAAAATCAGCTAGAAGAGACTTAATGTCATTTACCAATACTTGACATTCAGCAGTAAAGTAGTCACCATTTCTAATGCTGAGAAAAGCTTGCACACAATTTGACAAAATAGTTATCTCTTTGAATTACCAATTTCAAGCAAATGAGAGAACATCATAGACAGCTTGCAACTTAGCAGCCAGAGCTGATGATTGGTGTATAGGTCTACAACCAAATAGCCATCCCATGTGTTCTATCAAATGCTTTGCATACCTAAGCCAATGCACCTTTGTTAGAGTTAGGCTTCCAAGCCCCACCAGTGATAAAAATCAAAGGTTTGTCACTGCCTACCACTGGTTCACAAGTGTAGCAAAGTTGGGTGTCATTGCAGTAGATAAGCTTGCCTATGAGCATTTTCCATCATAGTAATCAAGTTATCCCCACTCAAAAATAATTCTTGCCAAATTTGAATGGTGGCGCTTGAAAACAACATCATTCCAATCGAGCCAAATACTCCACAAAGTGGCCACAACATAGACTACCTAGGAACATAAATATTTACCCAAACTATGGTAATAGGTACGTGTCACAGTATTATATTTTTTGTGAATTATATGTAAGATATTTTTTATATATTTTACATTGAAATATCATACATAAATATGTAAAAAAAAAGTAAAATATAATTAATGTACAATTTTTTTTGTTGTAGGAGCCCTCCATTTCCTCAAATTTTTTTTTTTTTTGGCATATATCTAGAGTATCCTTCGGCTGGTAGGTAAAGATTAACTCCCTTAAGATATTGTTGGATGCATTGTTGGACATTGAAGTGAGGACCTTTCCAAAATGAATCTTTTCTAAACACAAGGACAAACAAAATAGAGAAACATTTTTCTCTTGAAGGAGCCTTCATTTCCTTGATATAGTTTGGATAATCTCTTTGGAATTAGAGTTGTGGCTTTGCGGGTTCGGCTTGTCTCATTCAAACTTCGTTAGAACTAAACGCTATAACGGTTTTGTTTTAGCTCTGGGTTCGGGACAAGCCACTTTCTCTATGGTGCATGGTAAAAACAAAATCAGGAGTAATTTCTACATACCTGAGAGGAAATTACGTAGAAGATTATTCATATGATTTTTCCTACTAATTGGAGCATCTCGATTTGTCCGTATACGAATGTTGAGTAGTCACCTATCCTAGAATCATGTGCAAGTGTTTACTTGATTTTTTTTTTCAATTTTTTTCAGTAAATTTGAATATATAACAATTATTTGTTCAAATTACACACATTAATTGAAACTCTACAGTTTAACACGTCCAAAAAATACTTTTAAACCATATTTGGGAGAATTAAGTATTTATTATTAGATCTTATTTTGCACATCAGATAAGAAAAAGATTTATAAAAAAATTTATTCAAATGATTATTGAGTTGGTAGAGTATTATAGCTTCTATCAGGGTAAGATTGAGAGTAGAGAGTCTGGACTCCAGACCACATTGATGTACTATATGCTGTTCACAGTTGAGCTAAATTGTAACGATGCAGACTTAGAGGGGTAAATCATGCCCAGTAAGTGTTTGGGAGTTGAAATGTCCACTGCAACAAAGTTTGAGTGACGTGGAGTATCTCGTAAATAAATTATTGGAGCGAGTCAATTGTGAGGAATTGAAGAATAAATCACGAAAATAAGCCTTTCGTGACCCTTAACTTCAGGATGTCATAACTTTGTTGTAGTTGTGAGAGTGATTATTATAATATGTCTTTCTGAAAAGAATTTCATGCTTTACAAGTGTTATGTGGTCTTTTGCTGCATAACCGTGTTTGGCATATAAAACCCATCATTTTATGTTGTACATAGGCATTTGAGGTTTATGTTGTTTTGGAATTGTAGTTATTTTGTATTTTTTTTAAATTATTTCGGGCTAAAGTTTCTTTATATGCATATAAATATGTCCTTTTACATTATTGTTAGTCATTTTATCAATAATATTGTGGTATTCCAGTTGCTTTAGCAATCTCTACGAGTAGATTCTTGTTTTCTTCTTTGATTAATGTGTTGCTTGATCCCGTTTCGATTCTTGCTACATTATTAAGAGGAAAATTAGCTTTAGGCCAAAAGCAATTAAGCTTTTGCATATTAGAAAAAATCTAGTTCTGTCATGATCTAAAACCTAGTGTAACATAGTCATGCTACCTTAATCTATGCTTGAGTGACACAAAACATTCTTTTGCAATAAAACATAACGTGTAGAATAGAGCATTTCTAGAGTATCTCATACCTCATAATTTTCATAAAAAAAAATCAAACCAATAAAATCACATAACCAAATACAATATCTAGATTTGACAACATTTTGGAAATACTACACCTATAGTTTTAAATAAATGGTCTTTGACAAGTCTAATTATAAATAAAGAAACCTTCAAATCTCAAATGTTAGCTATAATGAGCACAACGTTCATTTCCTCTAATTCCCCTTATGCATCTGGTAAAAATTTTAAAGGGGTGAGCTTTATAGCCCAATAAGTGGCACCTTACACACGTTATATGATCAAGCATAAGTTTTTTTTTATAGGTAAAACATAACTTAGGAAAATCAAACTTTTGTGAGAAAAACCATTCACATGTGTTCATAAAGATGCATGTATCACTCATATGAGAAAGCATAAGTCCTTCATTCATATCATCATACTTAAAAACATTCATCGCTCATAGTTTCTTTAAAGGGTCACTATTGTTCTCGTTACAAAGTCGTAGCTATGATCACTATTTTCTGGTGACATCAGTCATATTGACGTTTCGTATTTCATTTATTTATTATCAACTATTATTTCTGTTGGAAGGGTCTAGAACTATTCTAGGTGCCTATGTGGTATACTTTTGGCCAAATATGTAATTGAACTATGAGCTCTTTCTATTTATAAATTATTCATAAGATTCATGACAAAACAAGTCACAAAAATCATATTTTCATTGTCAAGTCACAATACATTGATAATTAAATAGAATTTCATAAATCATCTCATGCTTGATTCTTAAGCAAGAAAAACATAAACCATTTATAAAACAAGAAATTAAGAAGAAATCATCACATGAAAACAATCATTTTATGAAATTCCAATAATTAAAATCATATTTACTTATAGGATGTCACTTACCTTATTCCAATCCTAGATTCAATCCGATGAATCAAAATAATATAAACTGTCATGAGCGCCTAATTTAATCTCCAAAATTATTGGTTCAACTTGAATGCCATAATACCCATCTTAACTAACCACCAAACCAATAAAACTAACAGAGTTTTGCTCTCCCATGAGAATGATCATAACTCTTTGTACAAAATTCAAATTGTAATTTTTAAAATTTCTATAAAACTAGACTTCTCAAGCTATAATATATATTTTATTCAAAATTTTTTGTTTATCCAATCCTTATAGTTTATTCCCCAAGTTTCAGATGCATGAAATGTTCACAATTTTGGCAATGTTTTGCAAGAATTAATATAACTTCTTACTTAAGCCTCCAAATTGAATTTCACTTCTTCTATATTAAAGTGGGTTCACAGACTTTTCCAATGATATATTATATGTCTATGTTTTATTCACATTTTAGTATATAACCGATTAAAACATTTTCATCTACTACTGAAATTTTTCAAATCACAATAGTGCACAAAAATTTCTAAAATTTCTCAAACCACATTTTAGTATTGGTGCACAAAGATGCACCCTTATACTAGTATTTCACCTTTACAATCCAATCATCAATTCTCAAGAAATAAGACACAAATTAGTAGAGGTAAGCATGAGTTGGGTAAACCCGAAACCAAAACCGAACCACCCCCATTGGGTTGGGTTAGGTTGGGTAAAAATTGATCATGGTTCTCGAGTTGGTTCCGCATATAGGAGAACCGACGGTTTTTGGGTTGGTTCTGGTTCCATATGGAACCAACCCGAGGTGGAACCGAACCCGAAATATATATATATTTATATAATAAAAATTATAGTATTACTAATATATCCACACACACACACACACACACACATGACACACACACACACACACACACACACACATATTTCTTTGAAGTATTATGATGGTTATTTTGTGTTTTTATATTAAACTCTTAAACTGATATTCCAAATTGAAACAGTATGGAAGTTGTGGGATCATTTATGAAATTTCTCCATATTTACTTAAATCACTTTGCTTCATAAACCCACCACTCCTAAGTCATTTTGCTTTCGATCTTTCATTCTAGACTACTCTTTACGACACAATTATGATATTTTTTTCATTTGAGTCATACAAAATTAAAAATTTATGACATTAATGTATTTTAGGTTTTGATACTAAAGAAGATGGTCTTAAAGGCTCAATTTTTCATATTGAATGTCATACCAATATTGGAATTACTAGAATGAAGTAAACTAGTTAAGATAAAAGATACCCCACAAGCAACTCTTTTGAACAATTTATGTAATAACAACATTTTAAACTCTTTTGAATGTATCTAAGCACATATATTTAAATATTAATTTAATTGTATATTATGTTGAATATGTCATAAAACTGATTATGGATGTAGATTTATTGAATTTTGGTGTTGATGCTGTCCGGTTGTGCGGAACCGGACGGCATCCGCTGTGTGCGGTGATAAAGGCAGTAGGGGGTCCTGCAGAAAAATTGGCATCCTGGGTGGATCGCCTCAAGTGATGGCCAACAACTCCTTGGTCCCGTGGCGAGGAGGTGACGTGAAGCTCCAACGGCGTGGTAAAAGGCCCGAAACAAAGATCCTCTAGGGATGCCTGGCTGGAACACTCAGAAGGCAATGGTCAGGAGGTCCCCGGAATCTTTTTCCGGGGAGGGGCCTCCGACGCCCAAGTCAGTGCCTTTTTTCAGTGGGAAACACCGTAATAAGTACAAGAGACGTGTACCTGGCGTGTCTTTCTGCGGGCCGGAGGGAGAGTATTTAGGCGGAGAGGAGAGAGTGTCCTCCGTTTTCCAGCCTCTCTCTGTCCTGTTCCCCTCCAGCCGGAGCCAGAGCCTGAGTCTCAGCCTCCTCCTTTATGGCCATGTGCCTGGCGTATTTAAAGGAGGAAACGAGCCTTTAAGATTGTGGCACGTGTATGGTTGGATGATGCCTGTACTGCTGGGCGTGGGATTCCTTGGCCGCCTGCAGGCTCCTCGAGCCATGAGCTGCAACAATCGTACCCCGACATGACAAGACGGGGGGCGTGTCACTTTGTCAGAGCTCATGTGAGGGCGCCCGTACAGGGCGTACGGGCGAAGTGTCAGAGACTCTTAGATGACTTCTGCTGCGCCTCTGAGGTCCCCTAGGTCGAAGTCCGTCTTCGTAGTGGGGGCCTTTCCCGGAGTCAGGCTGGTACCTCGGGGCATCACCTGTTTCCGAGATTAGTTCGGTCGCCCTCGCGAGGGAGATGGTTCGTTGATTTCCCGAGGTAGGTACCGGCGTTCTGCCGAGGTGGTATTCCTCAGGTGTCTGGCTCCCTTCTTTCCCGAAGTCCTTAGGTAACTAGTGTGGCCACACTTCGGTCATCACATGCCCCCCTTCGGAAAGCCGAAAAGGATACTTCGGCTGATGCTTTCATTTGTGGGCTATTTTCAGGACTTCGGAGTGTGTCATTTGCCACCCAAGGGATGTGCCTTGTTCGGGCAAATGCCACCTGTCTGTCTTTTGGTGTTCTTTTGGCGTTCTCGAGGTGCCCAATTTCTCCCAACTTTTTCATTTTTCCTGCCATTGGCCAGCGAACCGTCACGTCTTGAAACCAGGTGTGTCAGTTCTGGGTGATGCGCCTGGGTTTTCAGAATATCAGAAAGCGCGCCCAGGTTTCTCGCGATGGGTGGCACGTGGCAAGAGCTGGCTGGGAAAGGCGCGGCTTTTCGCGTGCGAGGGGCAATTATGGCGTCGTTTCGCCTTCGCGCGGCGGTTGTGCCCCTTCTTGCTCTATATAAACATCTTTCGCTTCATTTTTGCCTCACTCTTTATTTTTAGCTCTCATCTGCTCTAGAGCCTTTTCTCTGTCTTTTCTCCATTTTTCGGCGCAATTCTTACGGCGGAGCGATTTCCGGCTATTTTTCACGACGGCGTCCAGAAATCCAGATTTTGGCAAGGCTTTTGGTGAGTTCTGCTTCAGAGTTCCTTTGGTTTTTTGGTTTTCGGTTTCCCGAAGTCATTTTCCTCTGTCCCGAAGTCCCTCCTCTTCTTGTCCTGCCATTTCTTCGTTCACTCCCGAGATCGGGCATCCTCTTATGTCTCCCTCTTGCCAGTTTTTTGAAAGTGAATTTCCTTTCAAAATTTTCAGCATTCTTTGTCTTTGTAGGCTCACACTTGATATTCTTTTTCAGAAATGAGTGACGAATCTGCTGCCTACTATAAGTCCCTTTTTCTTGGTCAGACCGAGAAGGGAGAACAGACGAAGAAGGGTGCTACCAAGAGGCACAAGACTTCTGGAAGCGGGCCATCTTCGGCGACGAAGAAGACGAAGAAGGACACCCTTCTTCCACCCCCAGGGGATGCGGCGGGGGCTAAACATGTCATCGCAACTTCCATCCCGGCTGAGACTCCTATCGAGGCTGAAATTTCTGCCGAGGTTCCTGCGGGGGCGCTTACTGTTGCCACTGTTCCAAGTCCTGCCGCCTCGGTGATCCCTTTAAGTACCTTAGCAGGTGATTCTATTGCTAAGGAATTGGAGAAACGCTTAGCAGGTGATTCTACTGCTGAGGAATTGGAGAAACGCTTAGCAGGCGATTCTACTGCTGAAGAATTGGAGAAACGCTTAGCAGGTGATTCTACTACTGAGGATTTGGAGAAATGCCGCAGGGATAAAGGGAAACAGGTTCCTGCTGTCGTGGAAGAGATCCCCGACTCTGACGAGGACACTGTCGGGGTTCCGCCCGGTTTGCCTCTTGCTCCCTTTTTTCGACACTTTCGATTTTCATGACTGAGGGTGTTTATCTAATTTACGCCTTCATTTTTTCAGAGGATTCGGCGCCCCCAATCTGGGTAACTGATCACGCCTGCAGACGGGCTCTTCGGGACTCTCTCATCCCGAGGGACAAAATCCCAAGGGAGCCATTCTGGTCTTTCACGGAGGACATGAATCTGTTCTCCGAAGACTGTCGGGAAATGGCTCCCCAGATGGCAAGGGGCATGCTCACCCAAGCTTCCTCCAAGGCGGTTGCCGAGGAGTGCGCCTCCGAGAGTACTCTTGTGGCCAAGATTTCCGAGCATGCTGCCCGTGTAACTCTCCTGGTCCCTTTACTTTTCTTCCCACTTCCTTATCTCCGTATTTTGGCTTCCCTTGTAAATTTTGCTAAGTGTCCCTTCTTTTGCAGCTCTTGGGGTACAGCGAGTACCTTCGGGTGTGGCTGGCAGAGCAGTCTTCGGCGCGAGTTCGGGCCGAGAATGAGCTGGCGATGGCCAAGCACTTCTGCGCTGAATCGGCGTTGGCCAGTATCGAATTAAGTCGGATAGCCAGGGAGAAGGTAGCTGCTGTTCGGGAAGAGTTTTTGAGGGGCCAGGAGGACCTCATCAAAGACTTCTCCCACAAGATGTCCGTCCTTGGCGCGGAGGTTGTGAGCTTAACCTCAGCCAATAAAGCCATTAAAAATGAGAAGGAAGAAGAGACCGCTCTCTTGGCGATGGCTCTTGCTGACAATGCTAGCCTTCGAGCCGAGGTTGGCATGTTGAAGGAGGACAATACTAACCTCCGCGCCGAGGTCGACATGCTGAAGAAGGACTCAAAGAACAAGAAGAAGGTGAAAGAGCTAGAGAAGGAGGTTACAACCCTTGAAAAGGAGGTTTCAGATCTTCAGAATGAGGCGGATGACTTAGACGTGGCTAAGGACAAAGCTGTCCAGGCAACGAAGGTTGCTTTTCAGGATGGATTCTGCCTAGCCCGTCATCAGTTTCGCAAGAAGTATCCGGACCTTGACCTCTCTTTTTTGGCAGCCATGGATATTCCCGAGGGTCCTCGGTGGGCTTGGTCAAAGATAGAGCTCCTCAACCTGTCACCTGCCTCATTTCTGAAGTCGTCGGTCAAAGATAGCGGAGCTGGAGCTTCCCATGACGCCGGGGCCCTCTAGATATCCTAGGGCTTTTTTCCTTCTTCTTTTTCTTCATGTTTTTCTTTTCTTTGTAACCTTCTTCCTGTATCAAAATTTCGATTAATGAATTCTCATAATTTTGGCTAAGTGTTTTGAGTAATCTCTGCCAACATTTCGAGCGATCTTTTTCAACGATCCCGACCACATTCGGTCAAGGAACTGCGAAATACTTCTCGCTTACTATTATTGTCCTGACCATTTTTGGTTAAAAACCTTCCTTGTTTTCCATCTTTTCCCGATCACCTTCGGTCAAGGGATTTTTCCCGACCACATTCAGCCAAGGGATTTTGGAAAAACACTTGCTGTTTCCTTGTTTTCCATCTTTTCCCGACCACCTTTGGTCAAGGGATTTTTCCCGACCACATTCAGCCAAGGGATTTTGGGAAGACACTTGTCGTTTTCGATCCTTTTCCGACCATATTCGGTCTTTTCCCGACCACCTTCGGTCAAGGGATTTTGGGAAAACACACTGTTTCCTTGTTTTCCATCAAGGGATTTTCCCGACCACATTCGGTCAAGGGATCTTGGGAAAACCTTTGTCATTTGTTTCTCCCATCAAATCTTTCGGGGGCTTGTCTGTTGTTTAACAAAGTTCCCTTAGGCCCCTCCTAGCCTTCTTTTGCCGGCCATATTCGGTCAAGGGATTTTTCCCGGCCACATTCGTTCAAGGGATTTTGGGAAAACCCTTGTCGTTTTCCATCTTTTCCCGACCACATTCGGTCAAGGGATCTTGGGAAAACCCTTGTCGTTTTCCATCTTTTCCCGACCACATTCGGTCAAGGGATCTTGGGAAAACCCTTGTCGTTTTCCATCTTTTCCCGACCACATTCGGTCAAGGGATTTTGGGAAAACACTTGTGTCCATCTTTTTTCGGAAGGGATCTTCGGAAAACACTTTCAAGGGATCTTTCCATCTTTTCATTTTCCATCTTTTCCCGACCTCATTTGGTCAAGGGATCTTTCCCGACCACATTTGGCCAAGGGATCTTGGGAAAACCCTTGTCGTTTTCCATCTTTTCCCGACCACCTTCGGTCAAGGGATTTTGAAAACACTTGTGTTTTTCCATCTTTTCCCGACCACATTCGGCCAAGGGATTTTAGGAAAACACTTGTGGTTTTCCATCCTTTCCCGACCATATTCGGCCAAGGGATCTTGGGAAAACCCTTGTCGTTTTCCATCTTTTCCCGACCTCATTTGGTCAAGGGATCTTTCCCGACCACATTCGGCCAAGGGATCTTGGGAAAACCCTTTTCGTTTTCCATCTTTTCCCGACCTCATTTGGTCAAGGGATCTTTCCCGACCACATTCGGCCAAGGGATCTTGGGAAAACCCTTGTCATTTTCCATCTTTTCCCGACCACATTCGGCCAAGGGATTTTGGGAAAACACTTGTGGTTTTCCATCCTTTCCCGACCACATTCGGCCAAGGGATCTTGGGAAAACCCTTGTCGTTTTCCATCTTTTCCAGACCTCATTTGGTCAACGGATCTTTCCCGACCACATTCGGCCAAGGGATCTTGGGAAAACCCTTGTCGTTTTCCATCTTTTCCCGACCACCTTCGGTCAAGGGATCTTCGGAAAACCCTTGTCGTTTTTGATCCTTTTTCGACCACATTCGGCCAAGGGATTTTGGGAAAACACTTGTGGTTTTCCATCCTTTCCCGACCACATTCGGCCAAGGGATCTTGGGAAAACCCTTGTCATTTTCCATCTTTTCCCGACCTCATTTGGTCAAGGGATCTTTCCCGACCACATTCGGCCAAGGGATCTTGGGAAAACCCTTGTCGTTTTCCATCTTTTCCCGACCTCATTTGGTCAAGGGATCCTTTCCCGACCACATTCGGCCAAGGGATTTTGGGAAAACACTTGTGGTTTTCCATCTTCGTATTGGAGATAAATGAGAAAGGTATTTCCCCTCTTCGCTTCAACGTCTTTTGTAGTCCTTTTTTATAGCTCTTTTGGCAACCTTGCCTGTCTGTGCAATGGTTGCTCGACAGTTGAGCTAGTAGGCCGAAGTGCTTTCTCATGATGGATTCTTGAAATCCTTTGTCCATAGACTGGAAATCATTTTTGGCCAACACCATTGTTGGTATGCCAAATCAGCATATTATGTTCTTCCATTTGAACTGTCTGTGCAATGGTTGCTAGGAGTCCTGCCCTACCCCACTCGGTGAAGTAGTCCTCTACTTCACATCATCGGGTGCTGTCAGGAGCGGCTCGGTGTAATCTTTCCGAGGCTATCCGCTCAGAAGGCAGTCTTCGGGTGGTGGCTCGTCCTTGGCCCTTTTTACGTCGAGCTTACTGGACAAATTGTCCTGCACCTTTTTTTTCGATATATAGTAATAATGGAGTTGCATACCTTTGCCTGCATGGTTTTCCCTTAATCAGGAAATATCGTCCGGAACGCCTTTGCACTTTCTGCCGCTTTTTTTGGAATCCTTAGGTTTCGAGGTTTCTCCCGACAGTATCTTTCAGCCTTTTGTGCGAGGTCATTATACCTGGCTTTGCCATACTCGGATGGCCCAACACTCTTTGGTAATCAGAATTTGATCGTTTTGGTGGCCTTCCTGCCTTCGGGCCCCCGAGGGGGGTATCAGAGCGTTCTGACGTTCTGCGCTTGGGGTTCCACTAGCAAGGAGTTTCCATTCTGGTCTAGCTTCGCTCTATCTCTCTTATTGGTTCCAGCCTTCCATCTACTTCACACCTTCGGGTGCTGTCAGGAGCTGCTCGGTGTAATCTATGAGAACCTGGGCGTTCACTGCCCTTCCATGCTCATGCGTGATGTAGTACTTTTCTGAGTTCGATGCGCCATTTTGATAGCTTTTTTCGAATGCTCTGTTTCGGACAGCGACAGCGTGTT
This sequence comes from Aquilaria sinensis, assembly GCA_005392925.1. Taxonomy (NCBI): domain Eukaryota; kingdom Viridiplantae; phylum Streptophyta; class Magnoliopsida; order Malvales; family Thymelaeaceae; genus Aquilaria; species Aquilaria sinensis. The sequence goes on from SMDT01000254.1 coordinate 191,666, forward strand.
TAGGGAAGTAGAATCGGTTCCTTCTGCCCGCTAGTCAAGTCATAGACGACTTTTCGGGGCAATGGGTCTTGACTTTGTTGCCAAGGATATGGTGATTTTTCCTTCGGTGCCGGACTCGGGGAGGTCCGGGCCATCCTAATCCCATATTTCCCGCAGTCCACATCCCGAAGGGGCCTACTTCCCGAAGGGGACTCATCTCGTTGCTCTTTGCTCCCCACACTTTTGTGACTTGACACGGGACTTTTCCCCTCATCGAGGTAGCGCTGCGGAGGTGCTTTGGTTTGCACTTAGTTGACTACTGCATCATTTCGACC